>NC_061167.1:32188219-32218219 GCF_022113875.1 Hydra vulgaris | reverse complement strand
GAAACATCTTAACTGGTACAACAAGGTCTTCTGGAACCAGTTGAGTTGTAGGATCTTCATCCTACTTGTGTAGCACTTGAGAAATTAGTGCCTCTAATTGACCAGGTGCAATTGCTTCAACAAATATCTTCTCAAGCTACATTTTAAACTTTTCAAATTTCTTCTTAACTTTCTGTTTGGTTCCTGGGGTTAAGTCTTCTATTCGCTTTTGCTTTATCTGAAAGGACAGTGGGCTTGCTCCAAATGCTTCACACAAAGAGCTAGCTGGAACATATATGTCATCAGCAGGAAAGCAAGACTTTATTAGAGTTGGAACTGGCTCTAACATGTCAATATTGCTATCTGTAGATATACTTTTTAGGTGGCTGAAGCAAAATACGACTCCAATAGGAAGTGGTGAATTCTTTTCATTATAAGCAGCAAGGGTTCTTAAAGGGATGGATCTAATTTTTGGTGCTCTTTTACCAATTTGAAATTCATGTCTTGGGTATTGATAACTGTTTGGCTGCTTCCAGCCAATACCCAAAGAAAAACGATGGTACGCACATAATGAGTCATAGGATGAAAGATAAGCTTGTAATCGACTTTCAATTAGGGTTTTTTCATTCCACTGGTTAGTCGGTGGCAGCTATAAAGCAGTAATGTTAATGTTTTTATCAACGGAGTAGGAAATCTTGTTTCTTTTAATAAAAAAGCAAATAATGTTATTATATTATTCATACCTTCAAAGCTTGTAAATGATTAGTTATGTCAGCAGTCAATTCATTAACTTAAAAGATTCCATCTTTGTTCCAACGCTTAAAAGGACCACAAGAGGTCTTTTCTTTATCAAAACATATGCATTTCTTATAAGTACTGACTTTATTTTTGCTCTCTGACATTTTATTTATTAATTATTATTTATTGACAAAAATCTAACAAATGGAGTTTTTACTAACAAATTTCAATACCAAAAACTGCATCAGTTTATATTTTGTCATCAAAGAAATGTAATGAAAGAAATTTATGTTATGTAACTCAAGTTAAGCATGGTATGTACCAAGTAGTCATTAACGCAAATATTACACCAAGTTGGCAGCCATTGTCTGTTAAAGTTAAAACTTTTTAAAAAGTTAAAACTTTTCTAATGGTTAGTTGGCAAATTATGGACAACGATGTTACAATATAGTTTTAGTAATAAATTTTCAAAATTTATTACTTATTCAAAAACATTAATTTATTAACAAGTATTTAATTAGTACGTACAAACTTTTAAAATAAACCTTACTCCCTACCCCCTCACCCCATTTGCTTTGGTACGCTATTTGAAGACCCTTTTCCCTTCCTTTATAAGCGTACATACTTTATGAGCAACCTTTACCAAACTATAAAAAAAAAAATTCAAATAAAATTTTAAATAATTTAAATAAAATTTTGATAAATTATTCAATTAAGAGTTTTTAATCTAGATTATGTAAAATTATTTAATTAAAATAATAAACAGTTTATCATAGTAAAAGTTCAGGATAAAGTAAATTACTTTTTCTGATACTAAAAAAGATTCCAATAAGTATCATAACAACAACAAAAGCTGTCCCAAAAATCTCAACATAATCAAACAAAAATGCGGAGCTAGCAAAAGCCAAGAACGCGCCACCAAAGAACATTGACGATCGAATACCGTCAACAAATGTTAATACGTTTGAGTTGACCATCTTAGCAAGAGCATTAATGAGAAAAACATCTGTTATAATTGGTGCAACTCCAAAACCAATCATATACACAACGCAAAACACAACATTTAACGCTTTATTGAACGGGTATAATGACAGAATAACAAATCCGGCGCTTATAATGCAAAAACATCCTAAACCAATTAATAAAAGCAAAATCATCTTTTTATCTGTCAATGGCTTCCACATAAACAGTAATAATGATAAGGCGCAAAAAACACCTGATCCCAAAAAGGAAATGTTCATTTCGGTAATAGATAGATGCATTTTTTCTATAACTAACAATGGCAACCATATATCCGTGTTTACTAAAAAAAATGCGAGAAAAAAGCTTGAAAACAAAATTAGTGCGGAATCAATATGGAAAAACAACTTTTTTAAAATATTAACAACAGTATGCTCTTTTGGGGTTACAATCAAAACAGAATTTTCATTATCGTTGTTTTGCAATATCGGAGGTTTTTTATCTTTTTCAATTTTTGAGACTTCTATTTCAATTACATCAGCTTCATTTTTGTCCTCTAATGCTTTATAGTCGAATTCTTTTGATAGATTATGTACCATGGTTATGGTCACAACCTCCATGATTACACAAATTAACCCCATGAAAAAACCGGGAAAGTTTAGATCTTTTAAATGCCACCGACCAATAGAAAAGTTTACACCTTTAAAAAAGAAGTTGATACCTGGAGCAACCATGTAACCTAAATTTTTCATAACTGATAAAATTGATAATTTTGAACTTATTTCAGATGCCGGGTAACTCCGAATTGTTTCACTTACAATAACAGATTTTAAAGTTCCACCAAAACCTGCGATAACTCTTCCTCCAATTAAAAAGTATGGTGAAAAAGGGAGACTGTAAAAAATATTTCCAATAAACATCAGCATATTGCAAATTAAAAAACAGATACTGACATTTCTATTTCTATCAACGAATCTTCCAATAAATGGTGTCAGAATTGACGATGTGAGCATGTAAGAAACAGAGACAAGACTATAAAATAGCTTCGGCGTTTTCGTATTCATCATTTCCTTGATATACAACCATAATGTTAAAAAAGTTAGACTGTATTCCATTCCGATAATAATAATCTGAATTGAAAACGCAATAAACGTGTATTTTCTCTTCTGCATCCATTTATTTGGGGGTTGTGTGTTTAAATGCATTATCGATAAATGTTGCAACTAGCAGACGGATGTGTAGATGTATAAAGGTAATATATCTAGTTTCTGTTTGTAAACATTTTTGATGAATTAAATAAACTTCATTGTTTTCTAAAAGTAAAAATAAAAAAATTAATCAAGTTTTTTAAAGCATATCTTCTTTCGATAAAAGCAAAACTAATTTCAATAAAGCAGATTAAAAGGCTAATAATCAAAAATAAAAACCAAATTAGATTAAAGAGAAATTTTAAAAGTTTTTTTTTTCTCTCAAATATAAACTAAAGTTTTATAGTTCATTCAGAAAAACTTATTTGGAATAATTATTTAATTTCACTTTACTATATATAATATCTCCTGAAACCCATTTCACTTCACTATATACGAAACCTCTTAAAACCAATATCACTTCATTATATACGATACCTCCTAAAGCCAAATTGTAGATGCTTTTACAACCTGTAAATCCACGTGACAAAATGTCTAAAAACAGTTTTAAATTCTAAAATAAATAAAAACTGTTTTCAGACATAATATTTATAACTAATAACGGAAAAAAAAATTCTTAACATCAAAATTGCTTTTCGTTAAAAATCGAAACTGTTGATTGTTTATATTTATCTTTAAAAAACTTTTTTTTTACAAATCACTGTTTATTTAGCGTTACTCAAAACTAATTTAAATATAACTCAAATTTCAATGCGGCAGTGAATGTGTTTGATATTTAATTAAAATTGCACAGTTTTTTAGCGTAGCATTTACTGCTTTGCACTTCATGAAAAAAAATATCTATGGTAAATATTTTCATTTTTTATGTGAAACTTCAGATAACTTTATTTTTTTTGATGGTGGTTAGAGGAAGCTTTTAGCACACGTGTAAACTATCCATAGTTCAAGCAACTAAAGAATCAAGCATTCTAAAAATCAAGTACTCTAAAGTGTAGTTTAAACTTGAACTTAAATTTGAAAGCGTGTATTGTAATATTATTTAACTAGTAAATTAAAAATTTTTAGTCCCATTTTATTGCTATTATTATTGTCCTTATTACTATTATTATTTTATTATTATTATTATTTTTATTATTATTATTATTACTATTATTATATATTATGAATACTAATAATATATTATATGTATAATATATATATATATATATATATATATATATATATATATATATATATATATATATATATATATATATATATATATATATATATATATATATATATATATATATATATATATATATATATATATATATATATATATATATACATATATATCTTTGACAACTTGTTTATCTTTTAAACATTTTACTTCCAAATCTATAGTTATTACATTTTTTTTTTATGTTTTTTTTATTGAAAATTCATTTTTTTTTTACCATTGATTTGAAATACAGTACTTTTGTATCTTAAAACGCTTTGCTTAAATGGAGTTTCAAAATTGATGGGCAGCAGCTGTTTAACTAGAAAATGTAAACGGCAAGAAGCAAAAAGGATAGATGGTGTGGTGCTAGTAAAATGGTATCAATATGATCTAGTCTCAATTAAGTTAGTCGCAGGTAATTGTTTTAAAAAGTTTTACCGTTTATTTTTGGACTAACTTTTTAATGTGTTGTGCTAGAAGAAAGTTGTTTATTACATATTAAATTAAAGTACTTATTTTCAAACGAAAAATAAAACCTGTAAACAATTTCTGTCTGTATTCACTTGTCCAAGTGCTAGTGAAACGAACGATAAAAAAGAATAACCATTCAGTAAGATTGCAATTTTTGTTTTTTTTAATTTTTTTAAAATGATTTGAATAATTTTCTTTTTTTATTTAGTTAAATGGAGAAATTGTTAAGACAAAAGATTGCCTCTTTAACTTTTATATTAAAGTTGTTATTTCCTTGTTAACTGTTTGTTGTCGTTAACAAAGCAAGTAAAAATGGACATAATGACAACAGATTTATCTTTCGAATTGTTTGCAAAACTTTTGGTTTGGATACAAAGACCAAGTGAAAATGATATTAGAAAGGTACAATTTCTTATAGCTAATTATCATTGCTGCTTTTTTGTCTATATTTTTGTTTATGTGTATTTCATCTGTTGCTAATGATATCGCCAGTTTTTATAATTTTATGTTGTTAAGTAAAGCATCGTTATGCTTTTGGCTAAAACAGAGCTTTGAATAATACTTTTATTCAGTTTAAATGAAAAACAACTCTCAAGGTGTATTAGCTGAATTACCTTTTAGTTTTGATAGTCTTTAGTCAATAACGGATATTTAGATTGTTATGGGTCTACAGCACTTAATTTCAGCGAAATTAAATTAAAAAGTCGCGTCATAGAAGACAGGAAAATATCAATATCTGTTTTCGATAACTTGGCATTCATAGCAAATCTGAGAAGGTGCAAATGTTTAGCTTCTTTTAAGTACTACATAATGAAATACATCGCTTTACAGTTATTTTGATGGTCATAAATTTCTTTAGCATACTTATTTATATATATTTTTAGACTGTTTACCATATATATTTTAGACTGTTTACCGTTTGACTCCTGTCCCAATTTACCTAGTAGGGGCAAAAAGAAAGGACTACGCTGGAAACAAGAGGGGATCAGCTCTTTTTAAATTAATAGCCGGTAAGTCTAATTTGTTTCACTCAGCTAATCAAATTTCATTTGCTTTTTTGTATTACATTTAAGCTATAGACTGTTTTTAATGTTCACTCGTTTTTTAGAAGTCGTAACCAGCTCGTATAAAAAGATTTCTCGACGTGAAATTTTATTCAACAATGCCAAGAATCTGTGTTTGCTCAAGAAACAGAGGAGAAATAGAAAGATGAAAAAATATTCTGCTGAAAAATACTGTTGTTTTATTTATAAATTATTCTTCTATATTTAAATATATAAAAGATGTAGAAAATGCTTCCTCTTTTATATTGACATCTAAAATAGGCTTTTTTCTCGGCATCGGAAATAATTTTTTGTCATACTTTGTATAAAGAGCTATTATCATTTTCATTTAATAATGTTAAAAACAACTTTTCATATATGAAAAGTAGGAATACTATTGCGTATAGGATACTATAGTATACTAATAAGTATGACAAAAAAATCTATCCGACCCCGAGAAAAAAATTATTTTTTATAAGTGCATAATCGATAAACAAAGACGTCTTAAGGCTGTTTTTCACAAGACGAAATATTCGCGCGAAACGAATTTTTTCGCTATGACGAAACGCTGTTTTATTTTCTACTTACTTTCATTCGCGCTACTTTTTTTTCGTTGTCACCAATAAAAATGGCAGCAATAAGTTTACGCTGTATGTTTAACTAAAAGCAGTTATTACTTTTTTAGCATACTCGTGCATTAATATTAACATTTCTGTCTTTATATATAAGATGTGATATCATTTTGTAATGTAGTCATTTAATATTAGGTTTTTTTTACAAGAAAGTATGAGAAAATAAATGCTAAACTCTGATATAAACATTTCTATTAAAAAACTGTTACGGCAAGAATGAACAGCAGGTTTAACTCTACGTAGGGTTTTTCACAAAAAGATTTATCTTTGTGTGGCCACTTGAAGATAAACATTCTTATGAAGTGTAACTTTCGTAATATAAAATTCATTTCATATAAAATTAATAAAAACGCCAGGTTAAGTTATTCCTTTAAAGACAACATGTATTCGTTTTTTTTACTGTTGACATCACGTGATGTAACATTCAAAACTAGATTGGTTTTCTCTTATGGCGATTCGCAAAAAGTCGAAATGAATCCGACTTTTTTTTCGCTACAGCGAAACGCTGCACAGTGAGTCAGAAAGGGAAAAAAACGGCAAAAATTATATAACTATTACATATAAACGTGTGATTTATCAATACTATCGTATTTTGGGTCAAAAAATTTAAATTTGTTATTGAAAATATTTTTTACGCGTACCTATGACGTACAACGCAAGCTTACGCGTGTAAGTGTCATTTACGCGCGCAAAATATGATTTAAATAAATAAATTGCATTCCTTGATCCAAAATACCATATAAAAAAATACCACATATTTTTTAATGTAAATTTCTCTTGTGCCTAAGGGTCATACACGCGTATAAGACTCTAGCACGTATACATGCGTATACGTGTTATAGTCTTTAACGCGCACAAAGACTTAATTTAAAAAAGTTAAATTCTTCAAACCAAAACATATACTTGTTAAAAAGAAAAATTGGATCCAAAAAATCTTTTAATATTATAATAATATTAAAGTATATTAAATACAAAATAAATATTTATCTCATCTAATTTTTCTAAACAAAAAAAGAAAACCTAAAGTTATAAAAAAGCTTTATTTTATTATTACAGCATTAACAAAGATAAAACTTCAGGGGTAAGTGTTTTTCCATTTTCAACCTTGTATTTTTTGAAACAAATGTTTGATATTACAGGATCACTTCTTATCAAGAGGTATTGGTACTGGTTTTTCATAACATTCTTTCTTGATATTTTGTCTGTATGGTTTAATCTAGCTTTGCGAATTTCCTCATTTAGAACCTTTTATGACTCTTCAGAGTAGTAACCAATTGGCAGCTCTAATGCCTCAGATATCTACACACCATGTTCCAAGAGTTTATGAACAGTTGGGGAATCATATACCAGCAATAGTTTTTAAGTATAAGAGCTGTAGTTTCATAGCAATACTGGCGAAAACTTTCTGAGTTTAACTCATAACAGGAGCATACTGATATTAGGATTGTC
This sequence comes from Hydra vulgaris, assembly GCF_022113875.1. Classification (NCBI taxonomy): domain Eukaryota; kingdom Metazoa; phylum Cnidaria; class Hydrozoa; order Anthoathecata; family Hydridae; genus Hydra; species Hydra vulgaris. The sequence continues at coordinate 32,210,595 of NC_061167.1, read as the reverse complement.
CTCAATCTAATAATTACATCTACTGACACTCCCGTTATATCAGCGAAAGTTTCAGCATTTTCAAATGCCCTTCTGGCAGTGTTTCCGTCGTTAGTGTTGCCAAAACCCTGTTTAGGCATATCAACTATAAGACTTAGCTTTCTACTTTTCAATGATGCTTTTTCAGCGGGGGATTTGGCAAAGTATTTTTTAATATTTAACTTATATCCTAAATATAAAATATATTCAAAAGATCTGAGCCAGCAATGCAGAGTAGAAAGGCCTAAAGATAAAGCTTTTTCATTAATTGGTTTAGATCTAATCAATTCTGGGCTATTAAGTTCACTGGGTTTAGATCCGCAAATATTACTTGATTGGGAGGACAGAGTGTTAGTGAGGGCATTAACCACTTTACCATCAAAAATGGTTAAATCTAGTTTGAACTTAAATGTGATTGTTGTATCCGGTTTGCCTTCCTCTACTTCTAACTTTACTTCAAACTTGACTAGTCTATTTATTTCTGCTTTTAAAAGTTCATACTCATTTCGAATCAATTTTTCCATTTCTTTTTGATATTGGAGATGTAAGGGTCTACAGTAATGTGTACTAGAAGGCTTCTTATTTAACCATATATTTTTGTTCGTGATGGTTAATTTAAGTGGAAAAATAGCTGTCTGGAAAAGAATTTGCTCGTTAACTTGGGCCTCACCAATATTTGTATCAGTATATTTTTGTTTATAGACACTTTGACATGAGGCACCATCAAAACCACCTTTAAAGTGAAGTACAGCTTTAAACTTACCCTTAATTTCTCCAAACATTCTTATAGAGTCTTGGCATTCCGTAAAAGTTAATATTCTTGTCAGAGTATGATTAAACATACCCTGTAGAGGAGTTGAGGCAGATGTTTCTGTCACAATTAAACCCTCAGTATAACACTTGTGTCTCTCATTCTTAATTTCGTGAAGTGAAGGATAAATATCTGCATTATGTATTGTTGATGAATGTCTAATAATTTGATACTGCTCATCAGAAAGGTCACACTGAACTTTTATGCTCAAGGCATCGTTGGTTTTCATTTTTATTGGAAAATTTATCTCCGTGATATTAACCTTTTCAGAGTTTGTTGCACTTTTCATGAGAACAACGAAATCTTTTTTGGTAGGATCTCTAGTGGCTTTTTTAATTGAAACTAATGCCAATGCTTCAGCAGGATGTTCAGCCAATTTGGCAACCTTAAACAAGATAATATTTAATATTTAAGTTTGTAAACTATTTTTTCAAACTGGGTTGAACTTAATTTATTTATCATTACCTTAGATCTTCTGCTTCTATCACCTAAATCTTCCTAGTTCTCGCTCTTTCTACCTGGACCTGCTGCAAAGTTTTTTTTGTCAACAGTTACATCTTTTTTCAACCAAATTTGCTCGTGTTCCAAAAGTCTAGAGAAGGTTCTTGAATATTTCTGCAATTTTGATCAGAATTTACATTTAAATATTATTAGAGTTTTCTTTAGATTTAATATTTTAGGTTTGTCAATACTTTCATAGTACAGACCCTCCAGTCTACAAAACTCACGTATAAGAGCTTCGAGTAAGTTATCATGATTAATATTCCTAACTCTTGAATTATAGGGATTAAATGTATTCTTTTCATGTTTAATGTAAGCAATGAACTATTGTTAGTTATTTTACACGCAAGTTTGAATTTTGAAATATGCACTATAGCATCAAATATAGCATATTTTGGTTTTGAGGTTTGATAATTAGCATCATCTGCTTGAGCATGAGTTTTTTTAGTAATAGGAACTAAATATATTATTTGTGTGATGAATGCAAGCAATGAACTATTGTTCGCTACTTTATGCGCAAGTTATAATTAAAAACGGAAAAAAAAAATTCGTTTAAAAAAGTCTCGCTTAAGTGTCACTCTTTTAAGATTAATATAGGCAAAAACAGTTCAAAATTTAATTTGAAGTCGTATGTTTAAGATGCTTGGTAACTATTAACAACATTTTTAACAATAAATTTTAATTTTAGATTTTCATTACTGAGATCTCAAAAATATTTCATAAATTGATTTTTTAAAATTAGTTTAATTATGAGTTTAGTTCAAAAATTAAAAGATTCCACTAGATTCCATGGTAGTCTTAAAATTTTCCCATTAATAGGTATATATGAAAGCAGAAAAAATAAAAATCATTTGTTTTCAAATAAATAAAATAAAATAAATAAGTCTCGGAAAAAGACGTATAAATTGGTGAAATCTTACAAATTATTCAAAAAAAAAATAAATTATTTATTGTCTTTTAGTGGTATTTAGTGACATTATAAACTAATTATTTATTTTCTAGCAAAAGTTTTTTATGGGGGGTTTTTGCCGTTTTATATGGATTTTGACTCACTGTGCGCTGCAGCGAAATAAAACCAGCATAATCGCCAAAAAAGTTTAATTTGCGCATGCCTAACGACAAAAAAATTCGCTTCTCACGAATTTTTCGTCTCGTGGAAAACGGCCTTTAAAGACGCATTTTTTATGTCTTTTTATGACAAGATAAAGACGTCTTTTCGATGTTGAAAAAAGATGTCTTTTAGATTTGCATAATCGATTAAAAAAAAACGTCTTAAAGACTTTGTAAATAAGTTTTAAAGACGTTTTTTCGACGTCTTTCAACCACTGGGTACAGATTATGAAGCGGTATATCCATAAAGGTATTTGACAGTATTAAAAGCGTTTTTATTACATTTTTATTGTAACATTTTGCAGTTACAATAAAAATGAGCGAAAAATTGCTCAGGGACAGATTTAAGGTTCGGTTTGGTGCATCTGCCGATTATTGGAAAACTATTACTTCCTTATTTTTTATTTTCTTTATTTGATTTATAAAACTTTAATGCATTTTTGTTTGCTTCTTTCTGTCTGAAGATTAAATAACAATATCTAGTAAAATGTATATAGCACAAAACTTGTTGATTTCCCTCATAGCGCACCCTTCATTATCTTACGCATACATATATCTTTAATTATCCTTCATAATTTAAACAAAAATCAAGTTTTAAAAGCAAAAAGTCATAAAACTTCGTTGCGTAACTTCCGAATTATGCTTAATAATCTAACACTTACCCTGCCTTGTTTTAATCTTCGATTCTTTCCAAACCAAATTCAAAAAAATTCTTCAAAAGAGTTCTTAAATAAGGTTTTCTTTCTTAGTGCATGTTATTTTTCCATGCTGATTAAACATGTATGATAATAGAGATAATCTTATTGTAACTGTTGAAAAGATTACCTTAAATGTTTTATCTTCTCATATTGAAGAATCCATTTTAAAGAAGTTCTATTTAAAAGCTCCAAATACGTTAATAAAGCAGATGTACTTCTAAATCTTAGAATGTTACTACATTTACATTTTTACTAGAGGATTTTTTTCATTAACCTGAAGATTGCCGTTAAGTTAGATACAATTTAAGTATATTATAAACAATTTTCGCATTTAGTTTTTTCTTATTAATTAGATAATAAGTATATTTTCTTAAGGTTTATGACAAATGCTTTATACATGCTGACCTTTTAGATGACTGAGGGAGTAGCCCAAATGATAAATATAAAAGAGAAGATGGTAAAGATCAGGGGTGTGGAGTCGTAAAATAAAAGTAACTAATCCGACTCCGACTCCACTTGTTGAAATATTTTGAGTACAACTCCGACTTCGACTCCGACTCCAATTCCGACTCCTACTCCAACTCCAAAGTAAAACTTTTGAATAATTCTTTGAATTCTTTAAAAAATATTGCGCGATAAGTTAAAATTTTTTTTTGACAAATTTATGAAACATTCTTTGAGAAATTTTAAATGGATTTGACAACAATAAATACACTCTTGGGGTATTTCTCGATCTCTCAAAAGCGTTTGATACTGTTGACCACGAAATTTTTCTTCATAAACTGTATAATTATAGAATAAGAAATAACAATCTAAAATGATTTTGCTCTTACCTTAATAATCGGAAACAAGCTTTATCATACAACAACATTGTAACACGACTTGAAAACATTATTTGTGGGGTCCCACAAAGACCAATTCTTGGTCCGTTGTTATTCCTCATTTATATTAAAGATATCTACTTATCTTCTAACATACTACTAATCTTCTAACATACTAAAAAACTTTGTCCTTTTTGCTGATGATACGCAGTATTCCTTAGCCACACAAACATTAGCCTATTATTTAACACTGTTAATCAAGAACTTGAAAACCTGAACAAATTGTTTAAGGCTAACAAACTCTCTTTAAATGTCGAAAATACAGGGCCGTGCGGTGCTATGATACACAGAGGCGGCCGCCTCAGGCGGCACCATTAAGGGGCGGCAAAGTAGCGAAATCAAAATGCAATTTCAGGGTTGCAATAATAATTAGGTACTAAATCATAAACTGGACTCATTTAAATTTTAATTACTACCAAACTCGTGAATGTTTTTATCACTTTAAAAGTTTTTTCATTGTCCACATTTTTCTATAAAAATAAAAAAAAAATTTCTCCCTCATTTAGCATTTGCTTTTGCTATTCCTTTCAATATGAATAAAAACGTTTTGAAACGCATATTAGCGTGGACTATTTTCTTATTATGTTTTAAAATACTGTTTTCAAACGTTTTTAAACGTTTGTGTTTGCCTGTCTTTGCAAGTTAAATTTTAACTTTGTAATGTCATCATGTTTTTAACTGTTAAAAATATGATGACATTGCAAAGATTTTACATAATTTTTACAAAAATTTATTACAGCAGTGACAGCAATCGTCAGCATGGAACAAAAAAGAAAAAAATTATCTGGAAGTCAATACAAAAAGAAACGCTTAAAGAATGAGGAACAAGAAAGAAAGCTCAGCAATGTTATGAAGAAATTCTTAGTACAAAAGTGCGGTTTAGATGAGCCATCCACATCAGCAGCAACTGATTTGGCAAACAACAACACAGTGCCGCCCCAATCACTTCCAGAAGAAGTTGTTGAAGAGAGCCAAATACTAACACCATCAGATCTTCATGAACAGCCGGGCAGCACATCCACGTCAACTGCGACTGCCTTGGATTTGGCAAATAAAAACACAGTGCCGCCCCAATCAATTCCAGAAAAAATTGTTGAAGAGATCCAAAAAATAACATCATCAGAAGTGTTCAGAAGTTCATCAAGAACCGGGGCGCATTAGCAGTGGCAGTCAGCAGGTATTAAAAAAAATTCCTTCAGATCCTGCATTATGGCTTACTTTCTGCATGTCATCTCAAACTCGTCAACTACTGGTTGGGAGGGGTCCCCATCAAATTAAAGAATTCGAGTTTCCTATTAATAAAGGAAAGCGTAGATTTTTGCCCTCGTATTATTCGAAAGTGTTGAGCAATCGTGAAGTCGTTGAGAGAAGTTGGCTTATTTACTCTATTGCTAGTGATGCCGTTTTTTGCTTTTGTTGTATATTATTTGATAATTCGTCTGATATTAGTGACTGGCCTAAAAAAGGCTATTCTGACTGGAAAAATCTTATAAGAGCCCTCACAATGCACGAAAAGTCTGTAAATCACAGAAATGCTTTTAGAGCATGGAAAGAATTGGACATTCGATTGAAGCAGAAAAAAACTATTGACGCTGAATATCAACGAATTATGGATATGGAACTTCAGCATTGGAGAGGAGTTATAAAAAGAATTATGAAATAGTTTAATAATTAAACTATTGGCCTCACAATGTTTAGCTTTTCGTGGATCAACTGAACATTTGTTTCAACCTAATAACGGGAACTTCCTAAAGTTGGTAGAATTACTTTCTGAGTTTGATCCAGTTATGGAAGAACATATCAGGAGAGTTCAACGAGAGTCTGATAAATGGTCAGTGACTTATCTAAGCAATAATATACAAGATAAATTGATAAATTTAATGGGAAATTCAATTTTTAAGAAAAATTGTCGAAATAACAAAAATCGCTAAATATTTTGCTATAATCGCTGATTGTTCCCCCGACGTCAGTCATTATGAACAGCTCTCCTTAACAATAAGAGTTGTTACTTTTAACTCCATTCAAAATAAATATGAAATTGCAGAATTCTTTATTGGTTTTTTTGAAGCTAGTGATTCAACCGGAGAAGGTTTGGCAAAACTTATTCTGACACATTTGGAAAAATTAGGTTTTGAGTTAAAGTGGCTTAGGGAACAAGGCTATGACAACGGAGCCAATATGAAAGGAGTAAGAAAGGGTGTTCAAAATAGAATACTTGAAAAATATCCAAGGGCTTTTTATGTGCCCTGCACATGCCATATTTTAAACCTTGTTGTGAATGATGCAGCGTCTTCTACTACAGAAACAACATTTTTTTTTTCTATTGTACAAGAACTTTACACTTTTTTTTTTGGTTCTACAAAGCGTTGGGAAGTGCTAAAAAAATATGTTTCTCAATTAACTCTGAAACCATTAAGTGCTACTAGGTGGGCAAGCAGAATAGATGCTTTAAAACCTTTACGATTTCAACTTTGCGAAATCTATGATGCATTGATTCTGATAATAGAAGACGTCAATAGAGATGCAGAAACTAAAGTTAAAGCGAGAGGGTTAGCAAAAAATATTAAAAATTACAAGTTTATATGTGGAGTAATTCTTTGGCATGATATTTTGTTTGAAATTAATTCAGTTTCGAAGCTTTTGCAATCTGTTACTATAAATATATCAGGTTGTGTAAGGATGCTATCAGAAACCATAAAAAAAGTGAAAAGTTATAGACAATCTGGATATATTCAGATGAAAATTGCTGCAAAGTAGATAGCAGAGAATCTCGAATGCAGTACAGAATTTCCTGATGACACTGAAGTTAGACCCAGAAGGAAAAAGCGTCAATTTGACTATGAAAAAGCTGTCGATGAACCTTTAACAGAGGAGAAAAAATTTAAAATAAACTTTTTCAACTATATTCTGGACATTACCCTTAATTCTCTGAATGAACGATTCACGCTTCTGGAAACCCATAGCAAAAAATTTCAGTTCTTATATGACATTTTAAAACTCAAGGATATAGATGACAAAACGCTAGAAAATTATTGTTCCAGTCTTGAGTTAATACTTTCGGTTGAAAATGAAACAGATATAAATGCAAATGACCTTAGAGAAGAATTGCGTGATGTATCCAGAATGCTACCATATTCTACGAAACCTTTGGATGTTTTATTTATGCCAAAATAGCTTAATTAGTTTGTATTCAAATACTGTTGTAGCTCTGAGAATTTTATTAACTCTCCCTGTATCTGTAGCTAGTGGGGAAAGAAGTTTCTCCAAATTAAAATTAATAAAAAGCTACTTAAGAAGTTCAATAGGACAAACAAAACTTAAAAATCTGGCATTAATTTCTATTGAATCTGCAATGGCTAGCACTCTAGACTACACATCAGTAATTAACGAGTTTGCTAAAGTTAAAGTTAGAAGAGTAAAGCTGTAATACTGTACATTGTTGTAGTTTATAGTTGAAATCATTATTTTAAAATTTCAAAATAAAAAGTAGAATTCGTACATTTTGTGCAGTTTTTTTTTAATCACAATCGAAGGTTATTTTAAAGAAAAACATTTAAGGGGCGGCATTTCGAAGATTTGTTCCAAATATTGTTCTACGGGGAAGTTGGCAGCAGATAACAAAGGTGGAAGACTGCGTTCCACCACTTCTAGAGAGGATTCTATGATCGTCAGATCCATCAAGAAGGATCCTTGGATATCATCAGTCGAGATACAAAAGCAGTTAGAGCTGCATGTATCGGACCAAACAATCAGACGACGTGTTGTTGAAGCCGGATTGTTTTCTCGACGCCCTGCATAGAAACCGCTGATTTCACAAAAGAACCAGAAGAAAAGTTTCATGAATAAAAATTTTCATGAATAAAAATATCCTGGAAGATGTTATGTTACCTCATGCTGAATGGAATATGCCAATAAAACGGGTTTTTCAGCAACACAACAATCCAAAACACACTGCAAAATTAGTTAAGCAGTATTTTCAACACAACGACCTATCGGTGATGGATTGGCCGCCTCAATCTCCGGATCTCAACTCTACCGAGAACCTGTGGGAGATCGTTAACCGCAGAATTAATCGTGAAGGTGTTCAAAATAAAGATCAATTATTTAAACAAATCCAAAAGGCCTGGGCAGCGATTCTACAAAGTATTATTGATCACCTGATTGAATCTATGCCTCGAAGATGCAAGGCTGTGATCGACAACAAAGGATTCGCCCCGAAATATTCATAGAGAAATACAGCTTGGTCAACATTTTGTGGAGTTGCACTTGTTTTGTCCAGAAGGAAATCAACTTTTTTTAATACTTTTGATTAATTTATTAATTTTCGTGTACAAATAATGAACTTTGTGATAAATAAAAATCGAAGATTGTTGTCTCAAAACAGTTACATAGTTATTTCTCTAAATTGAAAAAATGCATCACTTTTATATAAAGAAACTAAATAAGCATTATTTGGTTGCACTTGTTTTGTCTGATACTGTATATAATAGATATACTTTAAGACCACGATAAGTAACAAAATAAGGAATTGATTCAAAGAGCTGCAGTTAAGTAAGGGATCGTCCGTAAAGTACGTACGCTCGGATGGAGCGGGGTACTTTACGGACGATTGCAAGAGGGGGTCTGCAAATGACGTATATGAGATGGGAGGCAAGGGGTCAATTATAAAAGGAGAAGTTAAAAATCATAAAATGTTGGGTAGTAAGTTAAAGGCGTAGGTAATTTTAGGAAGATGAAGGGCACTCAAAAAAGCATTTAGCAAAATGCGGGGGAAGGAGAGGGGAGGGTCGAGTAGAAATGAGAGCGTACGTACTTTTTGGACATCCCCATAACCTAAAAATTTTTCAATTTTCTAATATAATTATAAAAAATTAAACAAAAGGCTGAAACAAGTAAAAAAAAAAGGCTTCAATTGTCTTATATTATTTCACATTTAGAAAATATCCTTACACTTTTTGACACAAAGATAAAAACATTGTAATAAAAATAAATTCAAAAACAAAAAAAATTTTTAAAGGCTCTTTTAAAGTTTTTTTTTAAGCAAAATAAGAAAAACACTTAAATAAAAACAGCTTACTATTAATTTAAAAAAATCAACGTTTATTGCCGTAGTTTGAATATTGTAAAGCTGAATAAAAGCAAAACAGTTTTTATGATATCTCCCAAAAACATTTAAAAAAATGCGAAAAAAGTTTTTTTCAAAGTTTATTCTCTTTAAAACACAAAAAAAGCTGAATACAAATTTTTAAATTTTACTCTTTCCAAAACATAAAAAAAAAACACTTTTTTTTCACAGTTTTTTAAATTTCATTATCTCCAAAATACAAATAAAAAAAAATCCAGACAATTAAATTTAACTAAAAAAACTGCAAACTCAGATAAAAATACTCAACATTTATATAAAGTAGTTTTATTAGAAATAAAAAAATAAAGAAACAACAACTTAAAATAAAACTTAAAATAGTTTAGTATTATGTTATTATAGTACTATATTATGATATTCTATTTTAAAACTTACTAACTTAAATATAAAGAAAGATAATGTATATATTTAAGTATAGTACATTTAGTATATAATATAATATAATATAATATAATATAATATATATATATATATATATATATATATATATATATATATATATATATAAACAATATATAGTATATAAATATAAGTATATTTAAACCAATAGAACATATAATTTAAATCGTACATATATTTTAATCTAAATAATTCTAATAATAATTATATAAAGCTTTGTTTTTGCTTATATAATTTTAAAATTTTTGAAAAAATTATATATTAGTTTAAAGTTATAATTCTATAAGAAGTTAATAATAACTTGTTAGTAAAAAAAAAAATTTTATTTTTTACCAAACCACATTAAAAAATTAATAAAAATAATTTTTTTTTTAAATGCAAAAATCTACTTTCAACTCAAATTATATAAAGCCAAGAATTTTTAAAACGACTAGAGAAACGTTGTCTAAAACTCGGTTACTTAATAGTTTGTTAATATTTACTTTATACTTGATTAAACTTTTACGGTTTACGGTTTAATTTACTAATTAACTAATTTTATATGGTTTAACTAATTTTATATGGTTTGCTTAACTCAAAGAAGTTTAAATATTGTGTACTTATTTGCAATATTAAATTATATTATTTGCCATATTTTTTTAAAAATTACCTGTTATTTTCTGTTAACATATCTTGTTCATATTTTTAATTAACTTTATTATCAATGTATACCTAACTCATTCTGAGTTATAGTGAACACTTTTAAATGAAATAATAATAATAATAATAATAATAATAATAATAATAATAACAATTTCTACAAAAAAAAGATAAATAAATAATATTATTTATTATACTGATTTTCTTGTTACTTAAAAAAAGGAAGAAAAAAACAATATAAATATTTAATATAGTTGAACGTTTTAAAATAGTTGATAAAAATCATTATTTTCTATTTTTAAAAAGACTTGTGTTTTCGAATTTCATTAAGAAAATTTATAATTGTGCCTTAAAATAAAAAAACAAAAAAATATTTATTTAGTTCTTCCAAAAAACATATTTATTTTTTTTCTTTTTCTTGTTCCTCCAAAAAACGCGAATTTTTGTATATTTCATCATTGACATTATTCCATGGTTGCACTTCGCCAGACAAAAAAGCAATAAAAAATGTTCCTCCAAATAAACAAATGGCAGCGGCGATAAAAAATACACTTCTATAATTCTTAGAAGACGGCTAAAGATAAACATGAAACATCAATATTAAAGATGTACATATGTATTTTATGGCATTGTAACGTATTATATTAACATATTAAATAATATATGTAAATTTGAAACAAAATTTTTTTACATGCACCCCTCCATAACCATGTTATTTGAACTTTTTGGGGAAAATGGCACTTTTTGGGGAAAATGGCAATTTCGAATTTTTTTATCCTTTAAAAATATATTTGAATAACTCAAGTATATATTAAATAAGAAAAGAATTAAAATCTGGCGATTTACCATTCTAGAAATAATTGATTTCCAAAATCTGCATTTTTTCATAAAACTAGTATATTAAGCTGCTTATAAATGCTTCATTTGAAAACCAAGTTTTGAAATGTTATTTAACCCACCCCAAGGCCCCATTAGAAAATATTATTTTTTGATATATTTATCTTTAGATTTAGCATTCAATTTTCTAAAAAAAAACTTTTCTAATCAAAAAATGAACAACAAAAGTTAGACAATTTTAGTAAGATTATTTAATACAAGGAGTTTTGATTTTAATTTTTGACCAACATTAAAATATTATTATTATACTATTGTCAAAATCTACAATAGCGTTGAAAAAGCTAAAATGTTTTCAAAATAAAATATGAAAGCAATGTTAAAACTTCAATGAAAATAACTTATTGTTTTTAACTTAATTATCTCTAACATGTGGATTTGTCAACAGTACCAAAAAACTTAATTATCTTTAGCATAAACATCTGTCAACAGTACCAAAAAAATTAATTACCTCTAACATGAGGATTTGTCAACAGTACCAAAAAAATTGATCATCTCTAACATGAGGATTTGTCAACAGTACCAAAAAAATGAATTAACTCTAACACAATGACTTGTCAACAGTACCAAAAACATTGATTACCAGCAAATTATTAAAAGAAGGTTTACTGTATGTAACAGCGTTGTTAAATTTTTGTGCATAATAATAGAATACTTGTTTTTGAATTAAAACTAATTTATTACAACTTTAAACAACATTATATAAAAAAACCATTCACAACTGGAAGTATAAACTTAATCCATAAATTCAATGGAATTTCGGACTTATACATAAATTAATTGTTTTTTTTTTTTTTTTTTGTGACTAAAAACACAAAATCATTGATTCTTTGTTTTTATAGTAAAAACACTAAATCGTTGATTCTTTGTTTTTAAACTAATAAAAATACTAAATTGTTGATTCTTTGTTTTTATAGTAAAAACACTAAATCGTTGATTCTTTGTTTTTATAGTAAAAACACTAAATCGTTAATTCTTTGTTTTTATAGTAAAAATTCTAAATCGTCGATTCTTTGTTTTTATAGTAAAAACACTAAATCGTTGATTCTTTGTTTTCATAGTAAAAACACTAAATCGTTGATTCTTTGTTTTCATAGTAAAAACACTAAATCGTTGATTCTTTGATTTTATAGTAAAAACACTAAATCGTTGATTCTTGTTTTCATAGTAAAAACAATAAATCTTTGATTCTTTGTTTTTATAGTAAAAACACTAAATTGTTGATTCTTTGTTTTCATAGTAAAAACACTAAATCGTTGATTCTTTGTTTTTAAACTAATAAAAACACTAAATTGTTGATTCTTTGTTTTAATTGTAAAAACACTAAATCGTTGATTCTTTGTTTTTATAGTAAAAACACTAAATCGTTTATTCTTTGTTTTTAAACTAATAAAAACACTAAATCGTTGATTCTTTGTTTTTATAGTAAAAACACTAAATCGTTTATTCTTTGTTTTTATAGTAAAAACAATAAATCGTTGATTCTTTGTTTTTATAGTAAAAACACTAAATTGTTGATTCTTTGTTTTCATAGTAAAAACACTAAATCGTTGATTCTTTGTTTTTAAACTAATAAAAACACTAAATTGTTGATTCTTTGTTTTAATTGTAAAAAAACTAAATCGTTGATTCTTTGTTTTTATAGTAAAAACACTAAATCGTTTATTCTTTGTTTTTATAGTAAAAAACTAAATTGTTGATTCTTTATTTTTATAGTAAAAACACTAAATCGTTGATTCTTTGTTTTTATAGTAAAAAACTAAATTGTTGATTCTTTGTTTTCATAGTAAAAACACTAAAATGTTGATTCTTTGTTTTCATAGTAAAAACACTAAAATGTTGATTCTTTGTTTTCATAGTAAAAACACTAAATCATTGATTCTTTGTTTTCATAGAAAAACACTAAATCGTTGATTCTTTGTTTTTAAAGTATTAGTATAAAATGAAAGAACGTTTTAGTGTTTTTAGTCAAAAACATTAAATTGTTGATTCTTTATATCATCATAAATTAACTTTATTTATTACATTGAAAATTGAATTTTTCAGTTTTTTACATTGATGTCAAAACAGAAAATGTAACATTTATTGAACCAATATATTAACTGTTAAAAGCTTAATAACTGTTAAAAGCTTCAAGTTAAAAAGCATCTTATTAAATAAGTCTGAACATTTTTATTTCAATAGTGCAAAGTTGATGTTAATCAGGGATGTATTAGAATTCTGTTCCAGCTGGAATTTGTGAATTTTAGCTAATTCCGGTTTCGACCAGAATTACAATATTTTAGGTTGGAATGCCGGAATTTATTTTTTACCTTTTTTTCAAGACATGTCAAAGACTGTGTAAATTAAATCAAAAACTCATAGTCCTAAAGGACAATGAAAAACTATGGGTAAACCTAGGTAAAAACACACATTTCTGCACGAACACAATGTAATTTTATTTGCAGTTTTCAAATATGTAAGGATTTCTAAAAGTTTAAGAATATTGTAGTACAAAAAGAGATCCAGTTTTAGGCAACAAACTCTTTTTTCTTTAAAAATGTTTCCTGCCTCTGAGAATAGTCTCATTTTAAATGTTATTTAAATTGTAAATAGTTAAAAAATATAGGATGCCTAATAGAGTAAATATTTCAATTTTAACCTAAATGGAAAAATAGAAAAAAATAAATAATTTCAATTATAAATATATGCAGGTGAAAACTTTCAGTAAACAAAATTATAAGAAACAAATAAAAACAACATATCAGATTTAAATGAAACAAGAATTAAATTAATGAAATAGGTTATATATATCTATATTATAGGATAAAAATATATATTATATGGCCAATATGCTGAGGTGCAGGCTTTCACTTTTAATCTTGAAGTTAAAAAATTACATAAATATAATTCTTGTGTCAGTCGTAATTCCGACTGGAATTTCATTAATGATTCCTGAAAATCTGATTCCGGCCAGAATTCATAACTAACAATCTGGTACAACCCTAAATACAATCCTCTCAAGTTTTTTTATGCTTAAAATACTTATTTGGTTTTTTTTTTTTTAAAGAATTTAATTAGTATTTTTTGTTTCCATATTTACTTGAGTCATTTTAGTTTTATTTTGGTGTTTTTATTAGAATTATTATTTACTGTGTTTTTATATTTTCTATCTATATTCTATATTATATTTTCTACCTATATTCAATGGTATAGTAAGTGATTTGACTTGGATCTAAACTTTTAATATCATTTCATTTGGATCTAAACTTTCAACATCATTTCATCAAAAAAAATATTGGTGATTTAAGCAAATTGAGTCTGCTTCAGGGTTGGAAAAAAGCCAACCCAATTGGGTTTTTTTGGGTTTTATGGGTTTTTTGGGTTTTTTTAAAAACCGATCAATATACCAAATTTTTATAATTGTATGTGTACAATATTTTTTTTTTTAATTTTATAAATTCACCTTCAGTGACCACTTTAGTCAAGAGAGCAACTCATTTTTAAAAAATGTTTTGTCTCAATCCTTTACATTACCATTTTTACTAACAAACAACATTAACAATTAATATTTTTAAACTAAGGCGCTGTGCGGAGAAATAGATTGAGCACAGTAATTTCAGAGGTAATTTGAACCCCAACCTTCTGATTGCGAGCCAAATGTTTTACTACTAGTCTACTAGCACATTATATCTATAGTGCAAAAAGGGACTCCACCAACTATAAATGATGTTAATTAATAGCACTAAATTAAAAACATGTTCAGATTATTTTTGACCAAAAAAAAAATCACTATAAAAATTATTATGACAATTGAGTTATTCAAAGTTAGTAAGACAATATAAATGTTGCAAACTAGTTTTTTATACTAGTTTTTATCAGCATATCGTTTCAAAAACTAAGTTTACAACATGTAATCAACAAGTTTGCAACATGATGTTGCAACCTTGTAAATTATTGTCAATCAGGATGACTATAAACACTTTTTAAACATTTTTGCATCATAGAAGAAAACTGTTAGCCTAATCACTACATTTTTTTTAACAGAACATTATACTGTCCAGCTTTCTGGAAAAGTTATCGGACTGATCAACATTATACAGTAATTATCTTAATTATCTTACTTTATAAGATCATATTAGTATTTTTAAAATAGTAAGATTAGCTTATATCGGTAAACCAAGTTTTTGGGCTTCCATCATCAATTGACAATCTTCATAAGAATGATCAGAACAGGTTCAGCTAGTCTAACATGGATATTTAGAACTTAAATAATGTAACCAATATTTAAAATATTTCTTTATACAAAATTACATAAAATAATTTAGCAATTATATCCAAATGTTTAAGAGAGTAATGATTAGCCAATTCGGGATGACACTTCATGTTTTTATTTTTTAGATTATGGGGAGATTTGTTTTGCAAATGGATTTGCACCTAAGCTTTGATTGTTCTTGAAATATCTAAAATGAATTTGTTAATAACCATTACAGTTTCTTCACCACCAGAACCTTTTTTTTTTACTTGAAGATGTTTTACCAGCTCAGTTTTGCAACTGAATCAAAGTAACACAATATAAAGCTCTATTGCGTATTTTCTTTACTTTTTAGCAAACTTGGTACTGATGTTCATTTACAACTTGCTGTTCATAGTGATCCTTGTTGACGGTACATGTTGTAAACTTGTAGCTGATGCAAAATATTTAAAACCTGTAAAAAAGACAGATAAGCATGAGTATCATTTTTACCAACAAATTTTGTCCTTGTGAACTGCATACAAGTTTTCAACATGTTCTCTCATTGAATGAAACTTGCTTGCACTTAACATATTTTTTTTTATGTTTTAAAGTTGTATTCACTGTGAATAAAGTTTAATTTTTATATATAGTATTTTGCACTGAAATTTACAGTTTACAACATAAGTTTTAAAAAATAAAAGATCAAATACCAATAAAAAATAACATCTATAGAACACTTGTTTGGAAATATAGACATTCGAGAGGAGAATAAAGATACTAAATAACTAGTAATATCTAGTACTTTGAAATTTAGTTAATAGAATAATTTTTATTTCCTTTATAAATATTTAACTAATTAAAATGTTTTAATACATATTTCAATAATATTTATAATAACTTGCTATATGTTTTAAAAAAATAATTAATAACAAACTGGCTACAAAAACAGATTGATTGGTTTTGGATATATTCTAAATACCATTTTGTATATAAATAGAACATTTATAAGTGTTAACCAGTTGTAAAATAAAACATTTTTAAAAAACCCCAAATATATTTTGGTTTTTTTTTGGGTTTTATTGGGTTTTTTCAAGGTGGGTTTTTGGGTTAGGTTTTTTTGCCAACCCTGGTCTATTTGGGTTTTGGCTGTTTGTAGTGAGTTCTTTTTTACTGCAATATAAAATAGGCGTAAGTTGCAGAGTAAAGCATAAGTGGCAATGACAATCTAGCTATCTACTACATCTACTACTATCTATTTCATTAGATAAACTAGTTTATCTGATGGAATAAACTGATCTTCTTTAAAACACCATTAATAATAGCATTATTTTTTTTCTTCCATTCTCAGGCATTACATTGTTGTATGCATACTTTATTTGCATATTTCGCAGTCAAAATTTTATTTTGCAAGTTTTTGTTTGGTGACATTTTTGTTGTATATCTTTGTTCATTTAAAGTGTTAATAAAAAGTTTTTATTATTATTGTATCATTTGGGTGTATTGTTTGTCTTATTTTTGTCATTGTATATTTTTAAATACTCTTCTATTAATCTTTATTTTTGTTTTGACAACTGTCTAAATATGCTTTGTTCGAAAAATAATTCTCCTCTATTCTAATATACATCATTTTTCCCTGTGTGACCATTGGGCAAATTTATATGGTAAAGTTTCTAAATAATATTTGATAACATCAGAGAGTATATAGAAACAACTTACATCACCGTTAGTAAAATACCCTGTAACAGATGGTGTAATACAACCAGCAACAGTTCCAAGGGTATTAGATAAACCCATCAAAATGCCACCAAACCTTGGACTTATATCTAAATGGTTAACTAAATAACCACTTCCATTGAAAGCTAAAAAAGCAGTTGCAAGCACCATGCAAGAAACTGACCATGCAATATTTGAGCAACTTGAGTAACTTGCAAGAATAAGAAATACAGCAGATGGATAGAAACCTAAAAATAAGTGAGAGCCAGGATCAATCTTTAAACAAAAAAATATTCAAAAAATGAAATAAAAAACTCTTAAATAGTTTCTTAGAGAGTTAAGCAAGAGAAATAATAAAACTTTTTTGATTGCTAAAATGGTTAACTTGTCGCTTTATCACAATTTTAGTTATGTTTTTCTATTTTACTATTATGACTGCTTTTACTATTATGACTTCTTTAAATTGTTCATTATAAAGTTTCAAACCTAATAACTAAATATCAGGCTTGGACAGGAATGGCGTTCGATCGAGCGCTATTGCTGACCACGCAAATGATTTTATTTTTTGACAATTTGACCACGATTGTTTATATGTTTTGATGATTTAAAAATTTCAGATATGCTCTAAATGTAGAAACGCTAAGCTAAACTTAAACTAGGAAAAAAATAAAAAAAAAAAATTATGAAAAAAAAGTTCCTAACGAAAAAAGAAACGAAAAACAAATTCATAATGAAAAAATAATTATACAAGCACTAAAATGAAAATAAAAACATAAACTTGAAGCAAAACTTTTTGTTACGTTTTTTATTACATAAAAAAATGAACGTTATTAAAGATAGTGTCTATTGGCACGGCCGCCGTGTACAACTTCTAAAAAAGACAATTGGCATGGCTGCCATATAAACAGGTAAGAAAAGGTATTTGCGCAGTTAAATTGGCAAAACTTGGTAAATTTAAAATTAATTAATAGGTACAACAAAACAAATTAAAAGCTAAAAAAGAAGATCTGAAAGAAAATGACACTTTTGGTATTTACATAAAATTCTTTGCCATTCTAAAAAAAAACGCAAAAAGAACAAGTAAATTTAAAAACTAATTTTTAAAATCCAGTGCCTTTATATGTTTTAAAAACACAAGTTTTGCAATAAATTATTTCTGATACTATTTTATTTTACTAACATTCGGCTGTATGCGTGTGTAAAAAAACAAAAAATATCCGGGAAGAGGTAAGACTCGAACCTGTGATCTTCAGTTTACAAAGTTGACAACTTTACCAAATAAGCTATATGTACATTTAAGTATTTAAACAATTAGTATACTTATTTATAAATTTTAAACTCATCTTTCCATATAAAAGATAAATTTAATTAAAATTAACTAAATTAGTTAACTTATTGCATAACTAATTATTGAATATTGTATTGTCATCAAGCAAAAGTATGTATGCAAAATTTGAAGAAAATCTATCATCAGGAAGTGATCAAAAATTGATTGCAAGATTTGGTTTTGCGGCCGTGCAAATAGCCTTTTTAGAATAGGAACAAGGCAGCTGTGCGAATTGCCTTTTTAAAATCGGAACACGGTCGCCGTGCAAATAGCATCGACCGTTATTAAAGCTTATCTTTTTAAACGTTGTTAAAGTTAAGCAAAATGTTTTTAAATTCATAACAAAATACTACTAATGACTGGTTTAATGAAGGAACAAATTTTATTAAATTTATTAAAAAGTGTTGTATATAATATTTTTAAATTGTAAAAACATTTATTTTTTCAAAACAAGTTGCAAAAAAAATTGTTTGAAAAAATAACGCAGTCTTTTTACAAAAGTTACTTTTACTAATTTCATACTCTAATTAGTCAAAATTAAAAAAAAGTTTTTAACTTTTTTATTCGTAAAATAGAAAAAAAAAAAATAAATAAAATGCGCCTGCGATTTAAATAAAATAAACTGCCAACAAGCATTTTTAATTTATTTTTAATTTAAGCATTACAACTTTATTAATAAGCGCTTCGCGTAACGAATTTAAAAATTATTATAAAAGATTTAAACTCATTCATTTCTAACAAAATCGAAGAAAAAAAAAATGTTAACAAAAAATAAAATGTTTATTTAAAACATTTTAAAAAATTTTAAGTTTAATTATAAAAATTAATCGTATGAACATTACAAAATGCTATAAAACTTTATAATTAATCAACAAAATACATGTTTATATAAGTAAATAAAGTTATTTTATATTCTTGTGTAATTCACATAAAATGTGTAAAAGCTAGTTGTCACAAAAGCTTTTGAACTTATTCACAAATTAAAGTAACTTAAAAAAGTTTTTTCAAAAATTAATGGTTTAAAAATGTTTTAAAAGCACATGGAAAAAAAACATTTTTGTGATAAAATAAACATTTCAAACGTTTAAATTTAACATAAAAAAATACATGCCTACATAAAAAAAACTTATATATAACGTTTTTTATTAATTTACACATGCGTTTATGTAAACAATAAATATAACTAATTTTATGGTTTTATTTAAAGCCTTTGCATAAAATAAAATCTTTAGAAAAGATCAACGATTAAAAGATATTTTATACACTTTTTTTATTGCATTCAAATTATTAAAACATCAAAATAGTCATGGTCAAGTTGTAAATAAATAAAAACATTAGCGTGGTCAGTTACAGAGTGCGATCGCACGCCATTCCTGTCCAAGCCTGAATATGTTTACTTTTATTAGAAATCTACTTAATGCCTGTAACATCTCAAAATTGTTTTTCTCTAAAATAATTTATTTACTCAATTAATAATGAATTTCAATTACAACAATTGTATTAATCAAAATTACACTTGATATAATTGATGCCATTTCTGATTAAACATTTGATGATAAAATAGTACATTTAAGCATTTAAAAAATAATATCGAACCACCATTAATACTCTTTTGTTTTAAAATAGTTTTCAAAAAGATTTTGAATTTTTAAAAATTACCACAATACACTTAAGCAATATTACTTTAACATAATTGTATAACGTGATTCTTTTATGATTTACAAAGTATAATTCTTGTCAACTTTATTCCCAAATTTTTCCAAAAGTTAAATACACAATATACATTGAAAAAAGAGTTTTTTATGAAATTTTAACAACATTGCTTTTTCACTGATTTTTCCAGGTTTTTAAAAATCTATCTGTGTTACTTTGCTGCAAACAACAAAGTATATAAAAAAAATAAAAACCCTAAATTAAAATAAAAACTACGAGACAAACCATTTCACAATGTTCTACTGATTTTCAAATGAAAGTGTATAATTGATTACTGTCAAATAATCACAAATTATTACATGAATTTTATGTATAAATCTGCAAAATTGAGTAGGATTGAGATTATGGTCTACTTTGAAAAAAAAATACCTTATTTTTATAGCATTTATTTTTCATTTTTGTAAATGCTAGAATGCCAGATGGTAATGTCAGATATTTTTAAACAAAAACCTACATGCTATCATGAGATGAAACAACTCCTTAAAAAACTCATTTTGCAAAAATATTAAAAAATCTGAATTGTTTATAAAAATTTTTTATGATTATTATTATAAATTTTTTTTTTATAATTATAATCATAAAAATTGAAAACTGTCTAAAAACTAACCAATCGCAGATATGAATCTTCGAGTAAATGTAGTTGTGCATTTTTTCTTTCTTATAAAATCACTAAACCAGCCAATAAATATTGATACTATAAATGCTGCTATAAAAGGCAGAGCAGATAAGAAACCATTCTAAATAAATAAAAAAAAAAATGAATTACTAAAAAAAAATGATTAGGTAAATAGAAAATTATATTTTGTATATTATTTAATGTTTGTAATGCAATGTTCTATGTTAATGTACATTAGTACCAATATTCTGTAGTATAATGACTTGATAATAGCTAAATTTGACTATTTACAGAAATGTTTAACTGTTTCTGTTAACAATTAAACAAATAGGCTAGCATAATAAAAAATATTGTGTAAAATATGTTTGCATTTCATGTTCTCAGAATTGAAAATGGAGAATTATAGTTTTTCTTTATGTTAACTTAGTTTTTTTTTACTAATGTAACTATTACCTACTTAATGCTATCGATATTATCTACTAAATGTAATTAATATCAATTTAATGATATTACTCTAATAATGGTTACTCTAATGTCATTTTACTTTATATTAGTTGATAAAGTTTAAATAGAACCATCAACTATGGAAAAAAGAAACAAATATGACACACACACACACACACACACGCACACACACACGCACACACACACACACATATATATATATATATATATATATATATATATATATATATATATTTATATATATATATATATATATATATATATATATAAATATATATCTTAAATAAAGAAATGTATTTATTGTTGCAGTTATATCATGCACGTAATTGTAGTAATTGGGGTATCAAAAGACCCATTGTCAATCTTTAAAAAAATCCATAGAGGCTAAGAAGTGAACAGTTAGGTTGAAGTTATGGGAAGGAAAAGTGATGCAAAGAAGTCTTAATAATATTTCAAAACTTTATAAATAAAATCCCGAAAAAATTATTTAACTACTTAAGTAGTTAAACAAATTGCTTTATTCATTACATTATACGATAATATTATTAATTAGTAAAAAATTACACAACTTTAATTGATTTTCACTTTATTATTGCATCTTTCAATCATACTAGAATACAGTTCAAATGCTAGAATATTTTTAACACATTTTTTGGTTATCAAAATAACCTTTATTAAATGTCTAATATTTATTTGATGGAGTTTAAAAACCCTTTCTAGGTTTTTTTTTGTTTTTCTTTTTGACTAACGTATTCTTCAAAAAAAAGTACTAAATGCATAACAACCAAAACATTGAACTATATTTTTTTCTTTTTCTCTTTTTAAATATGATTAGCAAGTTTATATCCTACTAGAGGTGAGGATCTGTTAGAAAAATCCTTTCTCATCTGCAACTATAAATTTTAGATAAAAAACTTCAACTTCACTTTAAATAATTTTAATAACTTCATTTTATTAACTTGAATAATAGCTTCGTATCATCTTTTAAAAATATGTACTTTGAAAGCCCATCTCAAATATATGGTATGCAGCAAAGATTGTTTTTAACAATAAGAATATTTTTTGAAACAAAATTCATGAACTTATTTGTAGAACATGTTAGCTTAATATCAGTTTGTGTTTTAATTTGCTGAGTTAGAGAAACTATTTGAATGCTGCTTTGTTATAAAGCGTACACTGGTGAAAATGAATTTGGTTAAAGCATTTTTACTCCCTATTTTAACGAGAAAAAA
>NC_061167.1:32173219-32183219 GCF_022113875.1 Hydra vulgaris | reverse complement strand
CGAGAAGGCCACTACAGACGAGGAGGCTACTTAATAGTGGTTATAATCCTCTCTCAACTCTATAACTCCAAAACACGAACTTTGAAGAACAAGGCCGCTGCGCAGAGAAACAAGTTTATATATATAATATATATATATATATATATATATATATATATATATATATATATATATATATATATATATATATATATATATATATATATATATATATATATATATATATATATATATATATATATTATTTATAATTTCTTTTCATTTTTTGACTCAACTTTTTTAAACATAATTATCCATATACTAATTTAACTAGAAAATTATTTATTATTATATTAAAACCAGTAATTTAGTTTACTAGTTTAATAAAAGTAATTTGATGCAAATAAGTCGTTCCTTTAGCAACTCAACTGCATTAAAATAACAATTTTAGTTGCCTTTCATTAAACTCGGTTGTCTGGTACCATTGGGTGACTTGTAAAATGATTTGTAAAGAATTTTCATCAAAGTCATCCCTTAAACCTAATAACTGCACTCTTCTGGTCATCTCATAGAAACTATAGTTATCAACTGTTTGTCATCATGGATGCTTTCATTTTTAAAGTTATTTCTCACTTAAATTCTCTTAAATTTTTTACTCTCAGTAACATTTCTGTTGACCTTACACAGGTATTTTCAAGAGCCCCCTGCAATACTCTTTTAACAATTAAAAAAATATTTAACTAAGCATTTTCCCACCTACTGGAATATGGTATCTATGGTTACAACTTTAGAAATAAAACTAAGGAGTACTATGACGACTCTAAGTATTTCCCAATAAACCATATTACTATTAATGACAAAAGTCTTAGAATTTTTTTTAATTAAAGATCTAATATTATTTCATCTGGAGTCATACACTTTACTCACTAACTTACTATACATTATACAGTAAAGT
This sequence comes from Hydra vulgaris, assembly GCF_022113875.1. Lineage (NCBI taxonomy): Eukaryota > Metazoa > Cnidaria > Hydrozoa > Anthoathecata > Hydridae > Hydra > Hydra vulgaris. The sequence continues at coordinate 32,182,285 of NC_061167.1, read as the reverse complement.
TGCTTTGTGTATATAGTATATATACATACATATACGTATATATACGTATATATATATACGTATATATACGTATATATATATACGTATATATATATATACGTATATATATATACGTATATTTACGTATATATATATACGTATATATATATACGTATATATATATACATATATATACGTATAGTATATAGTATACAGTAAAGTTGCTTTGTGCATTAGATAGAAGCAATGAGGTAAGGCCTAATAATTTAACATATTAAACTTTCAATAAAGTCTGGAATATTGACTTTTCCTTAAACTCTCTTCATGTGTTGAAACTGTTATTAAAATAATTAAATCTTTTCTTTCTAAATAAAGTGTCTGATTAAAGTTGTTTATTGGACAATACTCTCCTTCACTTCCAGTAACTTCTGAGGTACCACAAGGTTCCATCCTTGATTCTCAGTTGTTCCTCATTTAAATCACTAATCTTCTACACAATCTTCAATGGTGGACGCTTTTTTATAACAAATTTTATAATTAAAAAAAAAAAAAAAGATAAAGAAAAAAGAATAAAATAAGAAAAATAAATAAAACAAAAATATTGAGAATGAAAAAAAAAAAAAAAAAAAAACATAAAACAAAAAAAAAATTAAAAAAAAAAAGAAAAGAAAAGAAGCGAGAAACAAAAAAAGAAAGACCAAATGTTAAAAACCAAAGTTAAAAGAAAAAAATTCAAAAATGGAAAGTGATTAAAAAGGAATTAAATAAAACAAAAAAATTGCTCCATTTTTGAAGAAAGAAAAAAGAATATTTTTTAAATTTTTTTTTTTTTGAGTGACGATATGTGTTTGCTTTTGATTTACTTTTTTATTTTAATATTTTCATTTATTACGAAAACTCATTTATTACGAAAACTCATTTATTACGAAAACTCATTTATTACGAAAACTCTATACTTTTCGTGACTAAATGTTTGCGTGTGACACGTTTTTATTTGTGAGTGTTATTGAATAATTTGTGTTTTGTTTATTTATTGTTTTTTTATAATGATGCATTCATTTTACTTTTATTGTTTTTATTATGATTATTGATATTAAGATTATTGTATTTATTAAATAATTGTTACTTTTTTTTTGCAGTAATTGTTTTAGTTACATGGTAGGTTGTTACATTTTGTCAGTACATAACTGTTTGTAACTTTCCTGTCTGTGTATTATACTCAATTGTTGTTTTAAAATTGATATTAATTTATTATCATATATTTTTTTTATTATTCTAACAACTTTTAATTTATCATCATTATTATTATCATTATTATTTGTATTATCAATCCTATTTCATGGTATTTACTTAAGATTAGTTTTTAACTATTTGTAAATGACCTCGATTGTAAGATCTTTTATCGAAAAAAATATATTGATATAACCATAAGCAACTTCAAACCTCTAAAAAGGTTTGTTTTTATGTTTATACTAATTTAGGTCTTCTCAATATAACTTTGGTCTCTAAGTAAGTTAACATCACTTATTGCATCAACCAAAAATCTTGATTAATTTTTTACTCAGCATAGTCACATCTTTTTACTGTATCAGTTCTTTCATGGGAAAAGAATGTTTAAAGTTTTTCCTCTTGTACATCAATGCTTTAAAACTTGTTCTTATCTTCATTTCTAACACAATTTACATTTTTTAAAGTCTTCTGACAACCATTTTTTTCCTCTTTGTTTTCTCTAAACTCCCAACTTAAATAGTGGTTTTTACATTTCAAAAATTGCTTTAACAAAAAAATACATAAACAACTTTCACCAACCTCAATATAAGCTTTGATTAGTTTTTATATTACCACTTCTCCTAGATCTACATAACTAGGCGACTCAGTTGGTCACCTATTATATACCTAAACTTTTATTAATGATGTTTCAGTAAGGGTTGACTTTTTTGATCAAATTTTTATTTTAGTTAAATTAATTGACCAAATGTGAAGCTAACAGATTTCTAACACACTTTATATTCTTGTACTTCTTTATCATCAACTGCAGCTCAATTCTATAACTTTTCTATTTCTCACTGTTTGTTTAATATTTAATTACAAGAATTTGTAGATCATTACTGCGTTTTATCATTACTTAAGCACTATGTTAAAAAAAATTAGCGATACTACACAAGTATTTATCTATTTTTAGAAACTTGGATGCAATAGAAAATATTTTATAATACTTTAACTATTTTCATAATCAAACATTATGAGGTCTATCAGAGAAGTAAAAAAAATTTGTCAGCTGCTAAATATCTTCTTATTTATTTACATTTGAAAAATGTCATAAAATGAAACTTTTATTCTAACAAAGTGTAAAGTTTAAAAATTTACTCTATATATATGTATATATATATAAATGTATATATATATATATATATATATATATATATATATATATATATATATATATATATATATATATATATATATATATATATATATATATATATATATATATATATATATATAATACGGTTATATATAATATAATTGTACTGTTACAGTTATATATATATATTACGGTTATATATAGTATAATATGGTTATATATATATATATATATATATATATATATATATATATATATATATATATATATATAATATATATATATATATATATATATATATATATATATATCTATATATATATATATAATATATATATATATATATATATATATATATATATATATATATATATATATATATATATATATATATATATATATATATATATATATATATATATATATATATATATATATATATATATATGTATATATAATACGGCTTTCCTCTCACTGACTTGCTAACTGTTGTGACTGAAAGATTTTATTGTGCAAAGAGCGCGGCAATTCATTTTTTTTTTAATAAGCATAGATGTTCGAATCTTTATTTATTGATGAATGTCTAATTTAAGAAGTGTATGTCAAATAATGGAGCTTTATTTTCAAATAATTTTTTTAGTCAAATAATCCTTTATTAAATTATATGGGAATTTAAATTTCAAATAACTTTTATTTTAGTTTATAAGTTATTAGATATATACAAAGTAGTGCAGTGAATTGGTGCAAACTTTGTGCTATATAGGGTTAAAGCATAAAACATGGTGGACATGTTGATAAAGTTAAAACATTCGTTTTAAGACTCAGACCCACTTTCAAAAAGACCATAGATGGTCTCTATCTATGGGCTTTTTGATGGAAACTAGCACCTGTCTAAAACAACAATTTTTTTTTTTTTTTTTAAATCTAAAAATTTATACATAAATCGAAAGCTCAATAAAAATGAAGCAAAAAAAAATAAAAACACTCTATAAAAAAATTTAACTGCTAACAATTTAGAGGGCTTTAAAACGCTATGAATCCAGGGGGTAAAAAAGATATAAAGTATTGCACGCAAAAATAAATTACAGTTATTTTTTTTTATGACATTGTGCAAAATTTTAAACAATATGTTATTTATTTAAAATATAAAATAATTTTATTTTTTTATTCTTTCTAATAAAAAAAACAGTTTGATAAGACAATTAAGCCCATAGTACTTTCCCTCTAAAATTATTAAAAAATTGATTAATTCCTTAAAACATGTTTGGAATATGAAAAGAGATTTTTTTTTTCAATGCAATTGTTCTATCAATCCCATGGGGCTGGTTTTAAGTGGTTTGCATGCTTTATTTTGTTTTAACTTGTCACAAAACTCTTTTGTGTACATACAAAATTCTGCATTCGGCATGACAACTTGTAAGAAATAAAAGTGATTTTTTTCTATGATTTATTTTGTAATTCTATTTTGTAATTGTATTTAGTATGTAAATTTAATATGTTTTTAAGGAAATTTTAGAGATCATACAATTTAAAATAGAAAAATATAGAAAATAAAGTAAAAAAATCTGCATTTAAAGTAAGGCATTTAAATGCAGATTTATATTAATTTTCATTAATTGTCTTGAACTGGTAATTATTTTTTCAGGTAAAGACCACTGAGAATTTAATTTTTCCAGGGAATCTTAAAAGAAAAAACCAAAATTTTAGAGCTACAAATGAAAAAGTTGCCATTACCATAGAAAAATTTGAATAAATAGGCAAGTTACCAATTACAATATTATTTGATAATGTAGATACAAATACTCTAATGAATAAATTTATTTAGCATGATGCAAAGTTTCATAAGTTGTGTAATAATAAATTTAGCAATGAAATTATGAATTTGAAAATTATGAAATTATAAAGATATGAATTTTGTGAAAATTATGAAATTATGAAGATATGAATTTAGAAAGAGCTGAAAAACATGTACTACTAAACCAACTAGAGTAAAAGAAGAAAGATGATGGTGTTGAGCATAATTTTTGTTCAATCAATTAGCTCCCAAGTAAGAGAACTTCTTTAAGAGCAGCTTGTAAAATCATTTTGAAATGTTTTTTCTGTGAAAGCTCTGGCGATGCACTTTATCCGGTTTCAACATTTAAATTAGAAAAACGTGTTATTAAATGCGCCACTATCCTTGAAGATAGTACTTTATTAGGGAAGCTTAGTGCTGGTGACATAATAGCCCAAGATGCTACGTACCACTCTACTTGTTTGCTAAGTCTCTATAGAAGATCTAAAAGAAAAGATTCCGATAAAATGTCATGCAATACTTCTGAAAAACAAAAAAATTGCCAGGTTCTTGCTGAATTGAAACAGAATATGATACAAGAAGCAAAGTGTAAAGATAATCATGTCTTTAAATTAGTTGACCTTGCTAAAATATACCAAAAAAGGTTACTGAACTTAGTGGAAACACTTCTCAAAGGATCCATACAACAAAATTAAAGAAAAGATTGTTAGCGCTTGTAGAAAATCTAAGAGAGTAGAGTGAAAAAGTTTTATTACTTATCATTTGACAAAAATGTTGGAAATGTTTTGAAGAATTGTTATAAAAGGAAATATGAAGACGAATCTTTCATATTATCTGAAGCAGCTGAAGTCTTGCAACGAGATAATCTCGCAAATCAAATTTATGACTTCAACAGTAATTTTTCACAAAAATAACTGTTGAAGTTATTTTTGTTAACTGGTTGCTGAAGGCATTTGTTCCTGCATCTTTAAAGTCATTTGTTGACATGGTTTAGAACAAAAAACTTTAAAAATTAGTCAATTGATAATTCACAATAGTATGAAACGTGTTTGTCAAAATCAACAAAAAACCCAATCAATTCAAAAAAACACAAAAATCTCAAGAAAGTCCCATAAGTATTTATGTAGGCATCATGATTCATACGAAAACTAGCAAAAACACTCTTGCTGATAAACTTTATAAACTTGGGATATCAATATCTTATAACCAAGTTATGGAATTATCAACACAAATGAGTATCTGGTGGACACAAAAAAATCTGGTCAACTTTAAATTGAGATTTCTCTAAAATCACAAATGCTTTTTATTTCTTTTATCTTTTTAATTAAACTTTACTTCATGATATTTATGTGTGTTGATAAACTTTTGTTTACAAATTAATCATTTGCAAAATATTTTGTAAACAAATTGAGGTGCATAAAAAAGTTGTGAGTTTTTTTTGCAAAAACCCATTGACTATATATCATTTAATTGCTAAACATACAAATGTCCCAAAATTTAAAGTCATAGATATTATAAATAAGTTCAACACTACTCAAACCTTCGAAAAAAAACCGAAGAAAAAAAAAGTGAATTAAAGAAAACTTTTGATAAATCCAAAAAGGTAAAGTCAATTTTACGTTCAATAGTAAGAAATCCAAACAGGTTACGGTGAGATCTAGCAAGAAAATTCAAGATTTCACATTCTTATATCAAAAAAGTACTTAAAAATGCTGGAATTAAAAGTACTTAAAGATGCATTTTATAAGAAAAATACACCTAAGAGAAGCTTCAACTGTGAAATTAAAGGAATTCGACACACAAAGAAGTTGGTTAAAATAATGGCGGATAAAAGTATTTGCATTATTGAAGTCAACAAAACATATTGCAAGTTGGATTTTTTACAACTTCATGGTCATCAATTTTACTATGAGAACAAAGATAAACCTGTCGATGATCAATTTAAATATATTCGACGAAAAAAATTTGCATCCAAGTTCCTTTTGTGGCAAGCAATTTGTAGCTGTGGTATGCAGTCCTTTTGTTTTGTTACTAAAAAGACCTTTACTGCCGACCTCTACATCAAAGAATGCTTTTAAAAAAGACTTTTGCCATTTATGAAAAAAAACTAATACCGATATCTCTTTTAGCCAGATCTTGCTGTTTCTCACTGTTCTAATAAAGTTTTACAGTGGTGCAAAGATAATAATGTGAAAGTTGTTTCTAAAGATGCGAATCCTCCAAATTGTCCTGAAGAGCACAAGATTGAAGATTTTTTGGCAAGAGTTAAAGGAGTGCTTCGTAAGACAGGTGGAGTAACAAAAAACAAAAAGGAAAAAAAAAGAAAAATCTGCGAAATGATGGCATCAACCCGCTTTAAAATTTGATTTCTTGCCAAACAGCCTATCAAGCTCCTTGAAATTAAATTAAAACTCTAATTGATGTAAACATATTTAATAATAAAAAAAATTGAAATAAAAAGCACTTATGGTTTTAGAGAAATCTCAATTTAAAGTTGATCGGATTTTTCCGTGTCCACCCGATAATAGAGTTTTGAACTACTTTACAGAAAATAAATTGGTTTGCCCACAGCAATAGAAACCAAACATTTCCACAACTGCTACTTTGGATAATATAGACCACAATCCAAGTTCCACAACAGCTCAGCTGAAGACTCTTTTCACAGAACAGGAATATCGTTATTTCAGCATGGAAAATCAGAGAAAATTGTATCAGATCTTAAAATTTCTACTTAAGAGTTTTCTGAAAAAAAAATAGTTGTCAAACCTTCCTAATTCATAGACTGAGATTTGACCAGTTTTGAATTTTAATGAAAAATATTACAATGCCTGTTTAAATAATCTTATGCATATCATATGTTATATAGTTAATCAAAGATATATATAAACAATTTTTATTTTATATCAGATGGTTGAACCACATTTAAGATGTACCACTATTGAGGGAAAAATCGAAAACAGCTCAAACATAACTTGGTCAGCATTCAATGCATCACAATACAACACACAGCATTCAATGCATCACATTAATGCTGTCAAAGTAATTATTACTTTAATAATAAACTAAACTTTAATAATAAACTAAATAATTCTATATATTCTATTAGATTATATATATTCCAGCAAAACTTGAAAAATTATTTCAAAATTTTTAAATATGTTTTTAGTATGCAAAGAAACATTTCTTCACTTTAACGATAATAAAAAAATTTCATTTTCCAAAGTCTCATATTTTATTGTATTTGTCCCTGCATGCTCTAAAAACTTTTACTTGCCTATTTTTTTTCCTGTTTTTAACCCTTTGGAAATCTTTCCAATCTTTATGTTTTCCTGACTCAAACAAGCTTCAATTTTTTTAGTCTTCTGTCAACTGTTTCCTTGTTCTATAACTCTATTATTTTTTTCTAGTAACTCCCAACTTAATAGTGGTTTTTGCAGCCTTGATGGGAGTGAATCAGAATAAAAAAATAATAAAATAACTTTGACACATTCAAAATCAGAAAGTTCATCACATTTTGCATAATAAAATTTTGATGAAAGAGAATCAAATTTCTGATACATTAGATATTGATTAGACAATGGGCAGAATAATATTAATAGAAAAATATTATAGTTGGTCAACAATAATAACTATATTTGTTGAACTAAGTACTTACCTTAACTTCCAAAGAATAGACCGGTTGGTTTTTATTTAAAAAATTTCTTTCAGCTTCACGTATGTATGGATGTTCATTTGGATTATTAAAAACCAAAAAAAGCCACAAGAAAAACCAAACAATACCAAGAGTACCTGTTTGTTTGCGTTTTAAAAAAAAAAATTTTAAATAAAATATTCAATCAAAATTTATATATATATATATATATATATATATATATATATATATATATATATATATATATATATATATATATATATATATATATATATATATATATATATATATATACATATATATATATATATATGATACATATATATATATATATATATATACATATATATATATATATATATATATATATATATATATATATATATATATATATATATATATATATATATATATATATATATATATATATATATATATATATATATATATATACATATATATATATATATATACATATATATATATATATATATATATATATACATATATATATATATATATATATATATATATATATATATATATATATATATATATATATATATATATACATGTATATATAAATATATACATATATACATATATATATATATATATACATATATACATACATATATATATATATATATATACATATATACATACATATATATATATATATATATATATATATATATATATATATATATATATATATATATATATATATATATATATATATATATATATATATATATATATATATATATATATATATATATATATATATATATATATATATATATATATATATATTTATAAATATAATATCAGGCTTGGTCGGGAAGCGGGAGCGATCGCTCTCGATTGCTGACCACGTAAATAATATTTAGTTGCGAAAAGCTGGCCAGATTTTTTAGTCGTTTTGAGAACATTTTAAAAAGCAAAAAAAAAAAAAAGCGACTAAGATTATTTGGACCGATGAGAGACAATTACAAAAAAAAAAAAAGTAGGCTAATAAAATATCTTTAAACGCGAAAAAACTTTAAGCTAAATAAATTACATTTAGAACAAATATTTACGAAACATCGCTTTTTTATTATAAAATTAAGCGATGTTTTTTATATAAAGTAACAACTTACGATCGTTTAAAAGGGAAACAAATATTCTTTATTTAACTTTTTGCAAGTTTTAGTTTTACTTAAGCTTAATTTATTTTATAAATAAAAAAGTTAATTTTTTTAATACCTATTTTATGTTTCGCGTAGTTTGAAA
>NC_061167.1:32158219-32168219 GCF_022113875.1 Hydra vulgaris | reverse complement strand
AATGTTAAAAGCCCATATCAATGTTTCTCAAATTGTGGGGTTATTTTGACACATGTTGTATATCAATCAATTGGATTTAATACTGCATTTTAATTTCTATATTTTAATAACTGCAGCATTTTTTTTATTGTGATACAGCTTTTTATTGTGATACAACATTTTTTTAATTGTGGTACAGCCTAAAGTATAAGTGTCAGTTTAAACTATAAATCTACTGCTTACAGTTTACATTGCAAAAATGACAACCGAAATCTGCAACAGTTTTTTGCATTACAGAACAAACTTATTTTTTTTAACAAGCACTTATGCAAGTGGCTTCATGATTAGATTTAAATATACATGATCTAACTTAATTTGGCACTGTAACATAGATTCCGGTGAACATATATCAATGTTATCCCATGCATGGGGTAATATCAATTATTTAGCATAATTGATATTACCCCATGTATATAATTATAATTAAAACAAGAAAAATTGAAAATAATAAAAAAAGAGCTTGAGCTTACCAAAAACATAAAAAACAGAAGGCCAACCACCCAAAAAAGTTGAACCAGCTAGCAAGCTACTTATTGGAAGCGATAAAATTGTTCCAGTATTTGTACCTAAAAATAATTTTTTAAATAGTTTTTGTACTAATTATTAAGTTAATCAAATGTTACAAATGTAGGTAATCAAAAATTTTAATAGTTTAGAATTGATATGGTCTACAAAAACTGAACTAGCTTCCTTTTTAAAAATCAAATATTTTGTTAAACACTAATAAGTTTATGTCAGGATTAGAATCTTCACAACCACCCTGATTCTGGTAAAAGGTAATCTGGTACAGCCTCCCATATATCCCTCTGTTTTGTAGAACTCACATTTTTTAAATATTTGTGGTCCAAAATCACTTCATAACTCTCTTTAGTGCGCTGTCATCAGTGTAATTTTGGGGAATTAAAGATCTCCCCAATAAACTTTGAATATTTTTCATTTTTGCCATATTTATAGCAATATTTATAGTAAAATTATTATTATAGTATATATCTATAATAATTATAGCAATATTTATAGAAAAAAAATAATAATATAGCAAAAAAGTTTACTAATTGTTAAAATAAAATTCAAAAGTTTTCTTATTTTTATAGATTTATTATACACAGATGATCCATATACTGCCTGTAATTCAACATATGCTAAAGGCGTTTAGATTTACAGAGATTTGTACACAACGCTATACAAATGACAGAACTAAGAAGATCTTAGACCATTAAAAACTATAGACTATAAAACGCTAAGGGATCGTCCATAAATTAAACAACACTAAATTTTTTTTTAAAAAAGAAGGAGAATTTAAGTTCTTTTAGGCAGCGATTTTCATTAAACTTAATGAGCCATTTTATTTTTTATTTAACTTACAACACTGCGAGGGAAAATTTTAATCTTTTTTGTTTTGTTCATTAGTGAAATATAGTGCTGCGTAATTTATAGACGATCCCAAATCTAAAAGTTAAGCCAAAAAATAATGGAGTATACTATTTTGATTGTTATCTAAATTTTGTCGTTGTTGCGCACTTGGCTTAAAATGTTTATCAGGGACGTGGTTAAAATATAAGTTGTAAAACTCAAAATTTTCTTATTATATTAATATTAAGTAATTTTTACTTTTAATTATTTTTAAAAAATAAAAAATTTTAAAATGGTGTAATTTAAATATAAAATTTGAACTTTTAATTTTTATTAAAAACATATTTTCTAAACCCTCTTACTGTTTTTAAAAAAGATAAGGTCGCCGCTGGGCAATTTCAAATCACCAGCTTGCTTTTTTTGCAACCTTATCTTTTTTAAAAACAGTAAGAGAGTTTAGAAAATATTTTTTTTTTTCATTTTTATTTAAAAAAAAAACAACTTTATAGTTCTATAGATTTTATTTTCTATATATAAACATATATATAACTATATATATAACATATACTCATTTTCCTTGCACGAACTCAACTTAGTTGTAAAAAAACTTGAAATGTAAAACTAAAAAACATAAGCCTCAATTATGACACAAACACAACACAACCCCCGTTTTTTGATGTTTTTAGAATTTTTAACTTTTTTAAAATCTTTCTGTTTGTTAAAGTGTATAAAATCGTTCAATATGTTTGTATTATAAAAAAAAAGTACAAAAAGTAAAAAAAGTATTTTGTATTATAAAAAATTGAAAAAAATTAAAATAAGAATCGACAGTGGTAGGACTCAAACCACGTTTTTTTTTGTATAAGAGCTCTGCATTAAAAAAATTAATGAAAACCATTAGTTTTTAAACATAGTCACTTAAATTGTTGCAACAAGTCATAGTAAGTGACTGGGCTAGATATTTGACCAGGACCGGGGCTGGGTTTTATAAAATATAGCCGGAGTGCATAAACATTTATACATCTTTAAGTATATTTTTTTTATTCAAAATTTGTGTTATATTTTGTATATATATGCATATATAAACATCATAATGATCAACATGATAAAACATCGTAACCATCATTATCATCATCATCATCATCATCATCATCATCATCATCATCATCATCATCATCATCAGCATCATCATCATCATCATCATCATGATTACCATAAACATTATTATCATCATGATTATGATTATCATCATGATCATCATTATTAACAGAATAAAAGAGGAAGACCATGATGATGATGATCATGGTCATCATAATGATGATCATGGTGATCATCATCATCATCATCATTATCATTATTGTCACCATCATCATAATCATCAGGCTTTAGCCTTTCTCTTTTACGCTGTTTCTCTAATATAAACATTTAGTTAAAAAAAAATGTTGTGGAGCAACTTTTTTTCTTAACTAAAGCTCATTCATACAATATGTAAGCCACTCTCTTCAAGTTTTCTTACTTCTACTACTATCACTTTCTACTGAAGCTGCTACCTCTCTACGTGCGGATACTTAATTTACTTTAATCTTTTCTAACAAACGTTGTTCGATACAACATTTATTCTAATTTGACTAAGATTATGCCTCTTTTTCTTGCCTTGCTAGAGTCACACCATTCATCCACCTGATCATCTTCTCTTTTGGCAAATACTAAACCATATAAATACTAAAGTTTATATAACAATGAAAGGATATTGTATGCCAGCATCTAAATAAATAGCAAACATATATTTTTATACCCATATATTTTTATATTTTTATACAATGTATATTTTCATATATATTTTTATATGTACGTAAAAATATTTCTTTTTTTTTAGAAATTATTTCCTCTTTTTTTCAAGTAAACTCAAAGGTACCACATAGTTCTATCTTTGCTCATGTAATATTTCTTTTCTACAATAACAATCTTTATGAAAATTTTAAATCTAAAGTGCCTCTAATAGCTGATGACTCAACTTTAAACTCTTCTCTTGACAAAATATCTTCACTTTTTGATTGCTTAGAACAAGCAGCTAGTTATTCACCTGATCTCTCTTCTGTAACAGCCAAAAGTTTGCAGTGGCTTGAGGACTTAAAGTCTGGACTTTAAACCCACAATTTTTTTTACGCAACAAAACTCATTTATTTACTGCAAAGAAATATTGCAATATTGTTGGCATTCCTATATTAACAGATAACAATCTTCTTACTCTTAGACAAAGTCTAAAAGCACATTGTAAATGTAGTTAGCTTTATCTGCTAAGCTTGAGCCACTATCCCAATGTTGTAAGGTTGAATTTCATTCTTTTTTCTACAAATACATGGTCAACTTTTTCCTACAATACATGGTCAATGCTCAAACAAGCTATCATCTCTATAACGATTAACCAAAACTCATTCTTACTTGGCTTCTTATTCAACAAGCTACACCCTTTTACTCTATCTGTCCCTTCATGCTATAAAAACTTTTATTAATCCAGTTTTTTTCCTTAACATCAAAAAAGCCTTATAACTCTTCCCCATCTTCATGTTTTCCTTTTTAATAAACCCTACAACTTTTAAAGTCTTCAGTTAACTATTTTTTAGTATTTTAATCTTTTCTATTTTAAAGTAGCTTAATAGTGGTTGCTTGCAATATTGTTGGAAGTAAATTAGAGTTTAAAAATATATAAACATATGCCAGTATATAATAAATAGCAAATGTAAGTATAAAATTATAATACAAAAATTATTATAAATTTTTTTCTAGCCCCAGCTATCAACCCCTGATAAATCTTGTAATTTTGTCGGGACCTGGGCCAGGTTTGAAAAAAGTCTAATTTTAAGCCGGGACCTTGGTCACTTACTATCCACAAGAGTAAAATTATTTATTTTTGTGAAGAAGGTATGATTATTTCAAGTTTTCTCTATGGTCTCAACCAAAATTTACCTTTCTGCAATTCCAAAGTCTTTCTACAATTCCAAAAAATCTTCTCAATTTAGCGGATGCATACGCTAATAAAAACACAAAGTATTTTTCTTCTTCAGAAGATAAAGCTATTAGATGCTCTTTATAAAGGTTTTGATTATTTTGAAAGATTTTCTAAAAGTGGAGTGTTTTTCAAAAAATATTACATATTATTGCTAGAAGAGTTTATATACAACAAGTTTGAAAAGAATCTGATTTTTGAATAATACTTCTAAGTCAGAAAAAATAAACACCGTTGTAATAATTGTTGTAACTACTTTTATTGATTAATATTTTTTTCCATTTAATAATATTTTAAGATTAAATACAGTTTGCATTGAAATTAATTGATGTTTTTTTTTAAAAAACTAAGAAATGTAAGATTAAAAAATAAATGTCAATAAGAATAAAAACTTATTTATATGTTTGTACTTTAACTTTAGCTTAAAAGGGGATTAAAACAAATGATTTCGTGTTTGCGATTGTTTCAAATAAACTTAAATTACATCAGTTACACCACAACTTTTCATAATCATAAAAAATGATAATAAAGCTATTTATATATATTGAAAATAAATAATAATTTATTACATCAAGTTCCTAATCAGACTTTAATCAAACACTGACCCTAACAACACTTCAATCAAACACTAACCCTAATAACACTTCAATCAAACACTGCCCCTAATAACACTTCAATTGAATATTGACCCTAAAAACACTTCAATCAAACACTGACCCTAATAATACTTCAATTAGACGCTGACCTTAATAAAACTTCAATCAAAAACCAACCCTAATAACACTCCAATCGAAAAAATTGTGGATTAATATCAGCAAAACTACTTTTTACAATAACAATATTTGCAGACCATGATAAATCCTTTAAACTTCTCTAATTAATATGTAAAAACTTATGTAGAATAAATACATTGTTAATATGTAGAATATGTAAACAAAGAGAGTAAAGCCTGTAATTGCAGAGAAAAAAATGAAAAATTATGAAAAAAAATTTTTTAGAGGTTAAATGAAAAGAATAAAAAATTTTTTGTACATCTTTTTAATTTGGATCTTTCAGTAACAAAAACAAGGTCATACTTTCTCAATTTAACATAGATAAATAAGGCATATAAAAAAAACATAAAAAAATAATAAAAATAAACTTTTTTTTTTTTTTTTTTTTTTGTATTTTATGCCAAAACTTCTATTATTTGCTTTTTTTGCATATAATTTATTTTAAAAGATCTTTTCTTGATTTGCTATTATATGGCAGATGATTGCCAATAGACAACTTCCAAATTACCTAAATAAAGTGGTAATTTTTATAAACAAAAAATTTTTTTGTAGATAAATTTTAACATTTCACTTACCTGCTGTCAATTTAATCCATTTATATAGTTTATCCTAGATTTAAATCCCTAAGACCAAAAAAGTCTGATAACATTTAAAATTAACTTTATTTTAATCTTATTCACCATTTCAATTACTTAAATTTTCTGATAAAAATTTATAACAAAAGGTTATGGGAAAACAAAAATTAAAATTATTGTTTTCTCTAGTAATATTTATGCTAGACATATCCAATAGCCTATGATTCTGATAATAAACATACCACTGAATGTGTAACCAACAAATTTAGATCTATCAGCTGGTGGAGACCATTGAGAAATTAATGCATGTAACGCTGGAAGCGTTACTCCCTAAAAAAATACAAAATATTTATAAGAATAATATAAATTAACATCTCTCATTAAACATTTAAATGGTTTTATTCCATAACTTTTTGTTTTTACAAATATTTTCTAACTACATTTAACATTTATTATGTATATATATATATATATATATATATATATATATATATATATATATATATATATATATATATATATATATATATATATATATATATATATATATATATATATATATATATATATATATATATATATATATATATATATATATATATATATATATATATATATATATATATATATATATATATATATATATATATATATATATATATATATATTTTCAAGTTTTTTCAATTCTGAAAACCTGTTTTTTGCAAATATCGTACTATATTGGGCCAACATTTAGCCAATGTTTTTTTTTCGGCATATTATTGCAATTCTACAAATCGGTTTTTTGCAATTATCGTACTACGTTGGGCCAAAATTTGGTTAATGTAGTTTAGGCTTAATATTTTGCCATAAAAATCTGTTTTTACTTTTTACCGTAGCCAATAATTGACCAATGTAGTTTCGGATTAGTATATACTTTTAAATTGTTTCGAAACATTTTTTAAAAATGGTATCATTTGACAGAATAAAAAAAGGTTTTGATACTATTATATATCTTTCCATTTAATTAAATTATAAAAATAAAAAAAAGAAGCTATATTTATTATTTTTCTAAGAATCTTAAAAAGTTTCTAATAAGAAGTAAACTTCAAGAGATTCTCGTGACTTAATGTTTTGTTTTTTTAAATGAAATATTTGTTAACATTTAAATAATATGTTTAAAACATTTTTTACTACAATCTAAATTATTAATGTAATAATGAAGGCAATAATCAAATTATTTTTTTGTAAGATTTTAAAATTATTTTTTTATTTTTATTACTGTATTGGCGTTTCAAATGTTTGTTTTATTTAATAATCTTAATTAAATTTTATTATTATTTTATAAAATTTATTATTATTATTTATAAATAAATGAAACATTTCAAATGTTCGATTTATTTAATAAAGTAGACATTTTAAATGTCTTCTTTATTAAATAAATCAAACATTTAAAATGTCATACAGTATATTTTTTTTCATTGTTTATAATAGTTTAGATTATATATCTATTATAAGATATATTATTAAAGGTATCAATAATATATATGTGGCATTGAAGTTGTTAGAAGCTGATATTTTACATTTTAAATATGTCTCTTTTATTTAATTTTTTCTGTGTTTGATTATGAAACCCCATCTACTAACATATTAAAACAGTGTACAAAATGTGATGTTACTAGAACTTATATTCTACTTATGTAGAGCTTTCTAATATTCCATCTTTCCGAGGCAGAGGGACATTATTCTTGGTTTAAATATCTTTTAATTTAATATCTCTGGATATTTTTCATATTTAGTTTGCGTACAACAGTTAACAACTTTAAGCTTATACATTAACTTTAGTTATAACTTAATTATTAATGATTTAATTTATAGACTTTTAAAGCAATACAAGATTGAATTTAGCAGAAGGCTAAATTTCTTAAAAAAGGAAGACAGCGAAAAAAGGAAGACAGCAAAAATGACCAAAAAAGGAAGACAGCGAAAATGACCAGTCAAAATAAAGATTGAAGAGACAAAAAATTGTGTATATCTTGGTGTAGATGATTTATCCTCATTTTCTTATAATAAAACAAAAAATATTATTAAACTTTGGGATTTACCTGTAACTCCAAAATCTTTACAGAAGTTTAATGTTTGCTCTGAGAAGTTGAATGAACAAAATTATTAAATGGTGTCTAATGATTGAAAATCTTTATTCATAGCTTTAACTTTTACAACTTTAAAAACTTTTTCATATATCACGGTCAAAAAGTCAGAGTGTTAATTAACATTTTAGCATGTAAATATCAAAGCTTACACCACAGGCTTGGTCAGGAAGCGGGAGCGATCGCTCTCGAATACTGACCACAGAAAATATTTAGTTGCGAAAAACTGGCCAGTTTTTTTAGTTGTTTTGAGAACATTTAAGTTTATGAACGTAACAAAAAATTTTTGTTGGATTTCAAAGTTGGTGTCACCAACTTTGAAATCAAATGTTGAAAAAAACAACAGTATTTGTATTTATATCAGTATTCATATCAGTTTAAAGTTTTAACAGTTGCTTGTGATTCATTATTATTCATTATATAAACGTTTATTTAAATTTATCTAATAGACGAAGGTAATACAGTATTTTTATAGATGATATTATTTTTAAAAATAGTGTTATTAAAATTCCGAACTAAAATATGTAAAAAAAATTATTTACAAACATTGGAGAAGGCCTGTACTGTACCTTCAAAATCTGGAAAATTTGTTAATATCGGCTAAAGTCGTGGAAAACCTGGAAAAGTCAGGAAATTATTTTTTTCTTTAGATAGTCATGAAAAATCAGTAATTCTAGTTAAGAAGTTACTCGTTTCACAAAAACAAACGCTGTATTTTGAAAACATGATGAGTCACACTTTTTTTAAAAGTGAGGTCATTTGAAAAGAATATTTTCAAAAAAATATTCTTTTCAAATATCCTCACTTAAAATAAAAGAATATTAAGATAAAATAAAGATTTTTTAGATAAAATAAAGATTATTTTAGATGAAGTAAAGATTTTTTTAGAGAAAAGAAACAATCTTTAGATAAAATAAAAACAAAATTTTTTACAGGAGCAATATTTTTCACTCCCTTATAAAATTTTAATTTTGTGACTTGTCACATTTTCAAAATACATCGCTCAATTAAGCTATAATGTTTTTTTTGGTGCTACCCATTTATTTTTTCTGAAATTTATGTTTTTCTTAGTGTTCATTCTTAGTCGTCATTGAAGTACAACTTGGTAAACTACAAAACACATCAAATTCAGTTATAAAAATTTGAGTAACAAAGGTATACTAATTATTGTATTGCCTGAAAGAGTGTCATTGCTATTAAAAGCAGTGAAGAATTCAAGTACTCTGGAAGAAAAGAAAATACGTAAGTAAATGGTAAATATTTTTTTATAATTTTTTTATGCATTTTGTATGATATCTTAGTACAATTTATATACTTTAAGTAAAATACTCTTTGAAGATTTTTTGTAAATTACATCTTATATTAACTTAAGTCTAAACAAAAGTTACTTTAATTATTGCCAGGTTGTGTATTTTTGCAGGTCAATTATTTGGCACAAATCTGAGTTAAAGACAAAGGAGATTGTATATTTTATTTGCTAAGAATAGTTTTTTAAAATGGCCTAGTTGTAAAATTAAATTATGCAGGGAGAGGACAAAAAATTGGAATAGAAAAAATGTTGATTGCATATGCTGCTATTGGTAAGTGGTTTAGAAAAGTTTATTTTTTCAGTTTCAATTTCGCATTACAGAATTACTTTCAATTTGTTATGTTTCTTTGGTGCATTATTAAACAAACAACTTTTTTTTTTGCAGAAACTGTGAAGTCAAATAAGCACGGCTTATGCAGACATGTGATAGATAGAGAGGAAGAAAAAATAATAATCGTGGGCACCAAATATCGTAAGCTAAACAATATTCAATAACAAGTAGCTCAGCCAATATCGAAACTACTCTATAAATTTTATAGTGAATTTTTTTATTTAAAACTCAATGTGTCAGTTTTTGGCTTAATTTTGGTGTTTGCAATATGCATATTAAACCGATAAATTATGTTAAATAAATAAATTTTTATACTTGTATCATACATTCTTTTTTTTCTCTATAAATTTTCAATGTAGCGATGCAAATCATCTTATTTGTAACAACGATCTAATGTTGCATAAAACGTTAGGTCGATATATAACATACGATATTGGGCCAATGTTATATACAACGTTGGGCCAATGTTGTATACAACATTGGCCTA
>NC_061167.1:32110719-32155719 GCF_022113875.1 Hydra vulgaris | reverse complement strand
TCAATTTTTTATCTATTTATATGTATCTTGGCATCAGAAGCAAACTGTTGAAAACTTAACATCAGAAGCAAACTGTTCAATAAATTTTTTATATCCATGCATCGACTTATATGTATCTTGGCATCAAAAACAAAATGTTGAAAAATGAAGAAAATTAGTTAGGTTGGGTATTACAACTCACCTCCTTATATATGGATCTACCCACTAGGGTACAGTACCTACTACCCACCTCTATTATCTAAAATAGGCTTGTTATAGGGTTATTTTTTATTGAAAAAGGTGGACTTTTTGAGTAAAAAGTATATTTGTACATTGTTTTAAATATTCGCTTTATAAAGTTGTATAAAGTTTTTTCAGAAATAAGAAAAAAAGCAACTATATTTACATATAAAAAATTTCTTTTTATATGTAAATATAATTTTTTTTTCGGGTCAGGTGGAACAATGTAGATTTATAGAAAAATTGTTTTTTTATAAATCTACTAAATTTTACTACAATTTAAAAACATTTAAAAACTCATAAGCATACTTCTCCAATTCCCATGAGAACTCTAGCAGCAATAAGAAGATAAAAATTTGTTTTTGCTGCAATTGGTGTTAACAAACTAAAAATAGATGCAACTAACATCCCAAATCCAAATACATATTTTCCACCAAATTTATTTGCTAAAAATCCACCAGGAAGTTGTGTAAGTAGATAACCATAAAAGAATGAAGCTAATATCAAACCTAAAAATGATAGCAAAAATAACGTAATTTTTGTATTTATTATTTATTTTTTTCACACAATATTATAATTATGTATATAATAAATTACATAAAAAATTATAATACGCTTACATATATATTATGCATACCTTAAAAGACTTACCGTTTATACAAATACCATTTATACATATACATCTAATATTAATTAGTTCATTATTATATACAGGACATATATTAATGCACTTAAAAGAGTAAGCAAAACTAAAGTGTATAATACATTTTAAAAGGTATGCAAAACACTTATAGGAATTTTTTCAGGTATACTATTCACTTTAAAGGGTGTGTCTTATTTCACACCATAAAAAGTATAATTTAATATAAAATTTGTTATTAACTAATTATAAACGATTAGCAGAAAATAAGAATCAAAAGATTGATATGAAAAAATCACCTTGATCATTTTCATTCCAATGAAACTCTCCATTCTAAAAAAATATTTATTATTTATTACATAAGTTATATAACAACTAATAAATTTATTGTAATAACTAAAATAAAATTCAAAATTTATTGTCGAGAATCATGTTTAACTGAACTGTATATTTAAATTTATAAAATGCATATACATACACATCAATAGTATTAAAAGATTAACAAATATATTATTTTGGAATGTTTAACACACCGCAATTATATTGCACTGATTAATATAACAGGTGTATTGATTTGTAGTTTTTATATGCCTAAAATTTCCCTAAAAGTTTTACATAAAAAAATTATTTTATTTTTTATTTTAAATTTATCCTATGAAGTGTTTTTGTGCTATAAAAAAATAAAAAAGAGAATTACATTCTATAGAACCACATAGGATGAAAAAAAATTGTTCTTTTTGGTTTTATTACATAAAAAATTGCGTTTTTTAACAAAAAATGAAAAAAATACATTTTTTATTTTTTTTTAATGATAATTTTGAGAAATAAGTTTAAAAAGTTTTCAAAATGAATATTATTTTTCAAATTTTTATATAATTTTGTTTCATTTAAGTACCAGGTTAATATATTATTAAAAAACTTTTTTTTTGAAAATATTAGGGACCCATTAAATATTCAAGAGTCTTGGAGGACCCCTTAAAATATTTTTTATTAAAAAAAAAATTAAGCCTAGTGTTTTTGTATTAGATAGAACGCATATATATATATATATATATATATATATATATATATATATATATATATATATATATATATATATATATATATATATATATATATATATATATATATATATATATATATATATATATATATATATATATATATATATATATATATATATATATATATATATATATATATATATATATATATATATATATATATATATATATATATATATATATATATATATATATATATATATATATATATATATATATATATATATATATATATATATATATATATATATATATATATTTATATATATATATATATATATATATATATATTATATATATATATATATATATATATATATATATATATATATATATATATATATATATATATATATATATATATATATATATATATATATATATATATATATATATATATATATATATATATATATATATATATATATATATATATATATATATATATATATATATATATATATATATATATATATATATATATATATATATATATATATATGTCATGGATGTAGAGTACTCAAATTTTCAAGAGGTCAAAAAGTTAAAGGTTTGATTTTTTTGAGCAATGTATGTCTACTGTCCAGTGTTTATTATTTTTGATATAGAAATAAAAAAATAACAACTTTTGATTTTGGTTAACAACCATTGAGAAATTAAAGTAAAACAAGTAGAGATGGAATTTTACATGCAGTGAAGAACCCAGAGTTTATTTGGGGATACCATTTTTTTCCGGCAACATTAAGGAGGTACCCCTCCTTTCTGTGTTTTTCAATCCACCTTCTCCTCTTCCTCCCCCCCCAAAATTTATTAACTATCTTTTTGTAAATTTAATTCAAATGTTTAAATACCTTAAACCATTTTTAATCAATATTTACATTAAATAATATATTTACATATATTAAATCGCGTAATATTTGTAAAATAAACAAAATAGTTTTAGGTCTTGTATTAAAATTGAAAATATAAACATTTAATAAAGAAATTTGTTAAGCATTTAATAAGTTATTTGAAATAACAAAAATAATATAAGCATTTAATAAACTTATTTACTAAATATTTAAATTTAAAATTTTGATTTAAATATTAACAAACCTGTTATGCTATACTAGCAAACCTGTTCATTTAACTTTTACTAAAAGTTAATAATTTTTAAGTGTTTTAACGCGCCTTTTAAATTAAAGATAATTTAAGAAGAGATAATACGGTAAACAAAATTTTAAAAATAAAATGTTTTTTTGAATTAAAAGCATATTTTATTTTAAAAAATATATATTTAAAAAAAAAAATTTTTTATATAATTTAGTATAATTTTAAAAAATTTACTGTAAGTTATTTTAAACAGATTTTAATAAAACTTTTAAGTTATTGAAATCTTTATTTTTACTATTTTAAAAAAAATTGAAAGAAAAAAAAAATTTCATAAAAAAGTTCGTTTTTTCAGAAAAACACTTTGTTTTTTTGTTTTCCTTGCGTAAATTAAAATAGCAAGCTCAAAAGTTCAATCATTCAAAAATTGAACTCGCACGACGGGTATTAATTACAGAAACAGTGTTCACCCTTTCCTGGCTCATGGTCAATCAAAGAAAAGTTTTTAGTCTAACTACAAGTTGACACTGGCTGGACCAGAATTATTTTCATAAATTAGACAATATCCGAGGCAATGCTTCTGAATCCAATTTGTTCTTTAACGCAGATGAAATCTAGAGCTGATTGAAAATCTTCTAATTGAACTTTTTTTCGATTTGTAAATAAAAAGATCCCAGTGAAGCTGCAGTCTTTGATAATTAGGGAAATCATCCTTGTAGAAGTTTTTAATGTAGTCGATACTGTATTCAGTGTTATTTGATCCAATTACAAACCCTTTAACTCTTACTAAATGACTATTGGTTTTGGTTGGCTCATATCTATCGGTGAGGGCAACTAAAACTGCGTCTAAACTGGTAAAGTATAACTGCTTGTAAATCTCATTTGGGTTCTTTGGCTGGTAATAAACACTTCTGAAGCCGACTTCAAATCTTTCCTCTTCCAGGACAGAGCTGGTTTGTTTTAATCCATTGTTTTAGCAGATTCAGTTGCCACATAAAAAAGTGTTTTGAAACAGGGCTGAGTACGCAAAGACCTCAAAATTAGTTTCAGGGTCTGAATAATAGATTCAGCCTTACTAAAGTTGAGTTGGCTTCCCTATTGTTGAATGCTTGAATCTTCTAGGTTGGTAAAAATGATTTGAAGAAATTCCAATTTAAAAAAGATGTCAAAAACCTGAAAAGAAAACAAAAAGGTCATTGCTTCCACTTGACAACTGGTAAAGTCAGGGTCAGTGGTAAGGTCTTCCAGCCAAACTAGAAGTGATCTGTAATTAATGGTAATAGATACTAGAGATGGCTTGCGCATTATCCATCTGGTTGGGCAAAAAGGCCTAACGATGTTTTATTTTGGTACCCATCTTTGCTTTTATTTTGGTCTTTTAGGCATGAACCTTTGAACAAGTGACATGATATTTTCTATATCTGGTATGTTTTTTATTTCATCTTTATTACCAAATTTAAATTATGAGCTCTGCAATGAACATAAAGGGCTCTGCTTTCTTGTTGAAGAACAAGTTTTTGCAAGCCAGCTATTTCAGAAGACATGGCAGCAGCTTCATCGTAGTATTGTCCCCGACAGTTCTGAAGCTTTAAGTTGGAACAAAGAAGGACACTTTACATAATCAAAAATCTTCATTAATTTGGCATTCGTCATCCACAGTACGGAAGGATATAGATACCTATAAAATTTAAAAATTCATAAAAATTAATAAAGGAAAATACAAGGTTCAATGAATTGTTGGTTTGACTAATAATACTTGCTCTTTTCCTGTGTTATCAGACTATTCATCCGCCATGAATCTAAAGAAATCTCTTTTTTTTATTGTGTTTGATAATTCGCATTGCATAACTAACATAATATCCAACAAAATTTCATTTGTGATATCTGGAGATATGTACTTCTCTGGTCGATTCATCAATTTTTTCAAAACCATAGACCTCAGTTCTAAGAGTTGGAACAGATTTAAAAACTCTTTTACTTCGCCTCTGATGGCCCAGCCTTGACAGCCGAGAAAAATCAGACTAGAAAAAATATAGACAAGAGCTTTTCTTGCGTCCTTCATATCTTGTAGATGTTGAGTAGAAAGTTTACTGGAAACTGTAGAACCTGACTAGCTTGTCAAAATCATTTTTTAGCAGCTTGATGAAAATGGCTAGCTTCATGACGGTGAAACTTCTCATGAGATTTCTCCCAATTATTATATCCATTAATAATAAATTTTTGTTATTAATGGATATAATAATTGGAAGAAATCTCATGAGACCAGATTTTCTTTCTATTGATTCAGTAGGCAGAGGAAGCTTCATATCAGTAATTTGTCACATGAGGAACAAAAGGCTTTTTCTTTAACAGCATCATACTTAATCCACTTGTATTTGTCTTCCCAGCTGGACAGATATTGAAAAATGTTTTTTTGCAACTTTTTTTCATTTGTACCTTCTGTTGAATTAGATTTGGATGACAATGAATAGGAAATTCTGTCAAGAAAAATCTCTTATTTTAGGTTGTTATAAAAAATCTTTTATGAATTACACTAGGGAACAACGTTTTTGCTACCTCGTGTATTAAGAACATACCAATATACCAAATACCAAGTGTATTAAGAACATTTTGACCTGCTGATTCCAAATATGACATTAAAAATTGTGTATCACGTCAGGTTTTAAAGTTATTTTGACATCTTGATTTACCATTTTTTAAACTTAATGGTTATTACAAATATAATGTCAATGCTTCTAAATTTCAATACAATAACTAAAATTTTTGTGTAAATAGAAGAGCAAAAGCAACTATACAGTATCATATGTACAAATAACTTCAGCAGGCTTGGACAGGAATGCTGTGCGATCGAGCTCTATTGCTGGCCACGCAAATGATTTTATTTTTTGACAACTTGACCACGATTGTTTAATAAACAATGTTAATATGTTTTGATGAGTTAAAAGTTTCAGAAATGCTCTGAATGTAGAAACGCTAAGCTAAACTTAAACTAGGAAAAAACTAAAAAAAAAAAAAAACTAATGAAAAAAATTCCTAACGAAAAAAGAAACGAAAAACAAATTCATAACGAAAAAGAAATTATATGAGCACTAGAATGAAAATAAAAACATAAACTTGGACCAAATCTTTTTGTTACTTTTTTAATTACATATGAAATTACTACTAATAATTGGTTTAATAAAAGAACAAATTATATTTAATCTATTAAAAAGTGTTTTATATAATATTTTTAAATTGTATAAACATTTTTTTTTTTCAAAAAAGTTGCAAAAAAAAATTGTTTAAAAAAATAATGTAGTTTTTTTAAAATAGTAATTTTTACTAACTTCATGCTCTAATTAGTGAGTCTAATTGAAAAAAAGATTTTGAACTTTTTTATTCGTAAAAATAGAAAGAAAAAAAATAAACAATAAAATGCGCATGCAATTTAAATTAAATAAATTGCCAACAAACCTTTTAATTTAACTTTAATTTGGGCATTACAACTTTATTATTTATTAAGTGCTTCGCGTAACGAATTTAAAAATTATTATAAAAGATTTAATCTCATTCATTTCTAACGAAATTGAAAAAAAAAAAAAAATTGTTTACAAAAAATAAAATGTTTATTTAAAATATTTTAAAAAATCGTAAGTTTAATCATAAAAATTAATCATATGAACATTACAAAATACTTCAAAACTTTTTCATTAAATCAACAAAATACATGCTTATATAAGTAAATAAAGTTATTTTATATTCTTGTGTAATTCACATAAAATGTGTAAAAGTTAGTAGTCACAAAAGCTTTTAAAGTTATTTACAAATTAAAGTAACTTAAAAAAATTTGTTCTAAAATCAATGGTTTCAAAATGTTTTAGGAAGACATAAGAAAATAGTTTCAAACGTTTAAATTTATCATAAAAAACAAATGCCTACATAAAAAAAAAGTACTTATAACGTTTTTTATTAATTTACATAAGCGTTTATGTAAACAAAAACTATAATTAATTTTATGGTTTTATTTGAAGCCTTTGCGTAAAATAAAAAACTTTAGAAAAGATCAACGATTAAAAGATATTTATAACGTAACACTTTTTTTATTGCATTCAAATTGTTAAAACATCAAAATATCCGTGGTCAAGTTGTAAAGAAATAAAAATATTAGCGTGGTCAGTTACAGAGTGCGATCGCACGCCATTCCTGTCCAAGCCTGCTTCAGGCAATCATAATACAGTGCATTTTGAGCTTTGACAAAATTTTTGAACAGTCTAAGCTTTATGTGAAGGAAGTAGTATTTTGGTAGGATAAACAAAATACTCATGTTGTACAATGTACAACATGAGTACTCATGTTGTACATCTGCCAGGTACATGATCAGTTCTTGCTGGCCAGTATTTAACTGTGTAATGATTTTCACAGTAACGGCTGTTCCATAGACATACAAACCACATGTACTTTGTGTATCTCAGCTGCAATCCAAGAAGAAGGACACTACTTTTAGATCCCCACAGAGGCATCAGTTATGATCTCTATACTTGATAACATTGAGCAGCAACTTCATAGAATCATATTTCTCATGTAATCTGACTGCATGTGCTAATGAAATAGATAGTACCACATTCCCATTGTGTAGGAGAACTGCTTTAAGACTAACTTTACTTGAGTCTATAAACAAACGCCAGTCTTCTAGAGTATAGTCCAGTTCTTTCATTAAACTGTTAATGTCAGTACAATAACAGCAACTGTCATTCTTGTTATAAAATTTAGCAAGCTGTACATGCCTATGACAAAAATGTGAAACTGTTGTTCCGCTTTGTAACAAATTCCATTGTTGTAAACCAAGCAGTTCTGCCTTCTTCCTTAACCCCAGATCCCTTACTAAACCATTTAATTCAGCTTGGCCAATAAGATGAGGTATCTTTTCATCATCTTCAGGTTCATATGCATCACTCTCTTGCTTAAGGCATACTGGATTTTGGGAATCTGGGAAGTGGATTTCGTTCATCGTTTGGAACAGCTTTCAAAGCAGAGTCACAATTTGAATAATGAATTGCTGATTTGTTTTTTTTTTGGAGTTTCCAGCAATATTTTTCATGCAGAAGTAGCAATCGGAATGATAATCTCTTGTCTCTTACCGTATCATTGGTACTGCAAACGGCATAGACTTCCTTTTACCATTTAGCCACTGACAGGTTTTTTCTCAGGTAGCAGACCAAAATTTATTTTTTGGTGCTTTTAATGAGGTTGGCTTGCACATTTTTTGTTGATCTACACTATTATCATCAACAAGATCTGAACTGTATGCATGTGTGTAACTTATCATCAGAAAACGATGATACTTGTACAGCAGATGTAATTGGCATTATGAGAACCATTCTTGTTGGTTAACCTATCCATGTTGTAAGTTTTTCAAAAAAAAAAAAATTTTTTTAGTTTTTTAACTACTCAGAGTAAAAGACAGTTAAAAAAAGTATTGCACTTTTTTAACAGCTATTGTCAGTTATTTTTTATAGTATTTTGTATAAAAATGCAAATGTAGTAAAACTTCGATTTAAATTTTCTTTTAAAATTCTAAAAAGAAAGACGAAAAATTGAAACATCAGTGGTGGACGTGTTTGAAGTCTTCATATCGCCAAATGAACTCACGGTTACTTTGAAATTGGCATAAAATAAGCTTCATAAACGTTAAGTCCACCAAGGTACCTTACCTAACTGGCTTTCTTTATAGATTTTTTAAATAATACTTTCTTTTTATTTGAATCTTAAATTTATTTTAATTAATATAAAATCTACACAAAAACAAAAAAAATTGCTTTAAAGGGATCCCAAACTCCCAACAAATGTTGTGTTCATATTTAAGATAATTTTAAAAAAAAGGTTTGAACCAAGTTTTTTTGATTAAAAAAAAGTAATGAATGCATACAGAGAAAAACTAACGTTGTTGTTTTAGCCGAAGCTCGCCTTCTCCATTTTTTTGAATAACTCGGAGTCTTTAAATTATACGTCGCAATCTACAGACTTTGGCAATTCTTTTAAAGCGCGTTAAATTCATAAAAGTTTTAGTGTTTGACGTCACGGTATACTTTTAACAAATGAAACTCTGGAAATATTTTTATTTATTTTTATTCGAACTTTTTTTGATTATTTTTTAAGTTTTTTTTTCTTTCTATTTTTAACATTTAAAAAGATATTAAAAACCTCAATTATTTTATGCTGGTTCGTTGCTATAAATTGTTATTGCACCATATATTTAATGTTTATAAATTATGAATATTTATTATCTCAATCAAGACTCTGATAAAAAATTGTTTTACATTAATTACCCTTACAAAATTAGTAAAAGCATTTTTATTTGGTTAGATAATATTTCGTCTCAATTTGCTTTGCATGAAGTTCAGGAAGTCAAGCAAAAAAAATAAGTTTTAATCACTTTGAAATATATTCAAAACAAATTATTTTAATGACGGGGGTTTAAAAGTTTTTTATAACAAATGTAGGTAAAAAATAAACAATTAAATAAAAAGTTCATTATTAAACATCATTTCTTTGTTATATTGCAACTGTAAATATTGAAATATTAACTTAAACCAAATATATTTATTATTTAGAACAACTAAGCAATAAAAATAAAAAGCCTCTAAAATTATGCGATATTGTGTTGTTTATTTGATAATTGCTATTGGTAATGTTGTTTATGTTGACTATTTTCATTATATCAAAATAGTCCCAGATTTATCTGTTTTTTTTTTTTTTTTTTTTTTTTTTGCATTCACTCCCAACAAGGCTGCAAGCAACCACTATTAAGTTGGGAGTTACTAGGAAAAAAAAGAACAGAGTTATAGAGCAAGGAAACGCTTGACAGAAAACTTGAAAAGTTGATAGTTGTATGAGTCAGGAAAACATGAAGATGGGAGAGAGTTCCAAAGGATTGAAGTGCTGGGAAAAAAACTAGATGAATAAAAGTTTTTAGAGCATGCAGGGACAGATACAGTAAACAAATGAGACTTAGCTGAATGACGAGTAAAACGAGAATGAATTTTAGTTGATGGAACTAGAGATGATAACTCATTTGAGCAGTGACCATGATAGTATTTGTAGAAAAGAGAAAGAGATGCAACTTTACGACGATGGGAAAGAGGTTCAAGCTTAGCAGATAGTCCAGGTCCAACAACATTTACAATGCAATTTTGGACCTTGTCAAGAAGAGAAAGTGAATCGTTAGAATAACCAGCCCAAATATGACAACAGTATTCCATACAGGGACGAATAAGAGATTTGTAGAGGTAGAGAATGGAATCAGAAGTAAGGAAGTGGCGAGCACGATAAGGAAAAGCAACCTTAGCAGAAGCTAATTTAGCAATCGATTGTATATATGGTTTCCATGAAAGGTCGGTAGTAAGCGATAATCCAAGAAGAGGTAAAGAGGACGACTCAGTAAGAGGATTGCCATTCATTAATATAGGAATGTTGACCATATTACGGTAGTTGTTTGCAGTAAGCAACTGGGTTTTTTTTAGAGTTGAAATTCACAAGCCATTGGGAACCTCAAACTATTACTGAAGTGAGATCGGATTCAAGATCAGCTGCTTGTTCTAGGCGATCGAAAAGAGAAGACTTTTTGTCAAGACAGGAGTATAAAGTTGAGTCATCAGCAAAAAGAGCTACTTTAGATGAAAGGTTGTCAGGAAGATCGTTTACGTAGATAAGAAACAAAACAGGGCCCAGGATGGAACCTTGGGGAACCCCAGAAGATACTGGAAATAAAGAAGAGTGTTGGCCTTCAAGGATGACTTTAATAAATCGGTTAGAAAGAAATGATTTGATAATCTCAAAAATTTTCCCAGAAATACCATATGAAGCTAGCTTATGGAGAAGACAAGCATGCTAAACTTTGTCGAAAGCTTTAGATATGTCGAGAGCAATAGCCCTAGCCTCACCGCCTCCATCTAATGCACAATAAAATCTTTTAGTTACAGCAGTTAGCAAGTCGGCCGTAGAGCGAGAGGATCAAAAACCATATTGATTGTCTGACAGTAGTTTATTTGACTCAAGATGAGATGTGAGGAATTTGTTGATCAAAGACTCAAAGACCTTGCTAATAACAGAAAGAAGACTGATCGGACGATAATTGGAGGGGTCAAAACTTTCTCCAGAGTTTTTGAATATTGGAACCACAGATGCCATTTTCCAACAAGCAGGAAAACAAGACTCAGTCAAACACTTGTTAAATAGTTTAAAGAGAATTGAAGAAAGTTCTGGAGAACAATTCTGCAAGACTGTGACAGGAATGTTGTCTGGACCACAAGCTGTAGACGAGTTTAATTGAGATATGACTTTAGCAACAGAATCCGGAGTGATTTGAATGTCTAACAATGGGTCAACCTGTTTGACTGGAATGGAAGGAAGAGAATGTCCATAAGAATCAAGAGTGGAATTAGAAGAAAAGTTCTTTGCAAATAGTTCTGCCTTATCCTTGGGAGAGGTAATAAGATCAGTCCCACGAATGAGAGATGGAATGTTAGATCTATCCTTGTAAATAATGCTGTTGAAGATTTTCCAAAACTCTTTAGAGCCTAACTTCTGTGATAAGATGCGAGATTTAGTGAACTGAGAATAATGGAAATTAGCATCAGAAAGCACCTTTTTACATTGATTTCTTGCAATAATAAATAGCCGTTTGTTCTCAAGAGAGTTGTTCTTTTGAAAAAGATGAAAAAAATGATTGCGATTGGATATAGCAGCCGCACAAGAAGGAGAAAACCATGGAGTAGAATGAGGCTGACTTGAAACCGAGGCAAAGGAATAAAAGCTTCTATTCCAGCCTGAATCCAGGAGGTTATGTAGGAGGCGCATTTGTCAGCTGAGAGAGAAAAAAATTCAGTCCAAGGACCATCACAAAGAAAATCATGAAAGGAATCCCAGTCAGCTTTAGGGTAGTAGTAGGTGGTGCGATGATAAGGTGAGCCCAAAAAAGAAGTACGAGAAGAAAGATTTATAGAGATCATTGCATGGTCAGAACCACCTAAAGGAGAAAAGGGAGAAACTGAACATAAGCTAGGGTCAGAGACAAGACATAAGTCAAGGAGTGAAGGTAAATGATTAGGGTTGTCAGGAAAACAAGTCACAAAGTTAACTATCTGAGTAAGAGATTGAGAAACGCAGAAGTTAAAGGCTTTAGTGCCAGCATGATCAGTGGTGTTAGAGCCAAGCCATTCAGTGTGATGGGCATTAAAATCACCAACAACAACAATATTGGCAGAGGGGTAAAGAGAGAGGGCATGGTCAATTTGATCAGAGATAACATCTAAGAGAGTGCAATCATGGGAAGAAAGAGAACGATAAAGAACAAAGAGAAAGGTGATAGAGTGAAGAGGTGCTAGGCGAAAGCACATAAAAGAATGGTCAAAGGATTCGAACCTGATTTCACGTCAAATAGGGGAACTAATGCGTATGTATACCCCTAAACCTAGCATGTGACTATTTGAGTCTTTACAAATCAAAGGGTAGTACCCATCAACACTAACATCTGAAGAAGGAATTGCAGAATTTAAATTTGTTTCACTAAGTGCAAGCAAGTCTGGTGAATTTTGCAGGAGGTAAGACTCAACTGATGGAAAGTTGCTTCGTAGACCGCAAATATTTGTAAAAGATATATTAAAATATTTAGGTGGTGGGGATGGTTTTTTAGGTTTTAAATTTTTGGTTACTTTGGTCATGATTGGGTTTAATGAGAACTTGACTCATTCATAGATAGAGCACAGCCTCCTAATCAATGAGCTATGCAGTTGTCTCAGTCCTGTTATTTAACCCTACGCCGTGACATAGGGCTCCTTATGTGGCCTTGACAATGCACACCAAACGCATTAACAGGGACACCATCCATGCACAACATGGCACTGTTAATACTCTGATATTTTGCAGCTGCTGATGGAATCAGCCTCTCTGAGAGCTACCACAGAGTTTGGGAAACCTTACTACCAGCCGGCCTCAGAACCATTAAACTGAGTTTTAGAGCTGTACCCTCATATGGAGATAACAGGAAGAGTTGCATAGCCATTTTCAAGAAGGCATAAGCAAAACTCTATGAGTAGAGTCAAGGAGATCCAGCATTCATCATCCTAGGCAGGAAACAATGTAACACAGGTTACATCTACGCCAGCCTAATAGATGAAGAAGAGGTTCGAGGCTGGTTAGCAGAATTTTTCTGCTTACCCCTAAAGTCTTTGCCTAGGAGGCCTTCTACACGACAGTAGCTGGATGCAGTTAACATCTGCCCAAGATGAGTATTTTTATCGAGACACCATCTCTAGCCTTTACTCAACCAAGAGCCTCAAGGCAGGGGAATTTTTAGTTGGAGTTTATTTCTTCTAGCCTTTGTCTAAGAAGAGCACACTCTGCAAGGCAGCAGGGCTTGTGGCAGGTGGTACTGGGTTATGTGATACCAGTAGCAGGATTGATCTCGATTATCCTGACCTGACCTGACCTGGAGTAGTTAAAAGGAGTTACTTCCAGCAACAGTACTTTGAGAAAACCAGGCATGATATTTTAGAAGTGCATTAGGAAAAACACTGCATCTAATAAAATACAGGAGTCTAAGGTGAGTGTAGGTTTTGTAGTTGGAGTAAGTAGTTAGTTACTGAGCTCACGCTGCATTAGAGTATAAACAGAACACAAACAAACATAAACATAAATCAACTTACGGGTGAGTCAACACCGCACCAGAGGTTCAGACAGAACACAAACATAAATAAAAAACATAAAAAACATAAAGTAACTTACGGGTGAGCGAACACCGCGCCAGAGGTTCAGACAAAACACAAACATACATAAAAAAACATAAAAAACATAAACATAAACATAAAGTAACTTATGGGTGAGCGAACACTGCGCCAGAGGTTCAGACAGAACACAGACATACATAAAGAACATAAAGTAACTTACGGGTGAGCAAACACCGCGCCAGAGGTTCAGACAGAACACAAACATACATATAACGTAGATTACAGGTGAGCTAATACAGTAACTAAGGCACCTCCAACTATATGAAAAAAAAAAAAAAACTATAGGCATGCCTGATATAAGATAGTAGTGATGACAGGAAGAACACTCCTTCTAGCCTTTGCTTAGAAAGCAAATCCTGCAAGGCAGCAGAACATGAACAACAGAACAATTGCGGTTATAACCTTGACAAACAACTTGATGCACATAGAAATATGTTGAAATTGCTCTGTTAGTTGCTTTGTTCATTGTTGCTTTATTTCTAAATTAATTTTATCTCCAAGTATAAATTTATGTTAGGAAAAAAAAGTTTTTTTTTCATCGCTCGCTCTTTTTATAAAAGAGTAGAACAAAAGAGAAAGAAATGTTTTACGTAATTAAACTTTGAATAAATAAAAGAGTTGTATAGAATATTTTTTTTCTTTCATGTCACTCGTTCTTTTTTTAGATAAGAGAAATAAAAGTTTAATAGTAACTTTTCTTTAAATAAATGAAAATTGGAAGCAAAAATTGCTTGAAAATTTGTATTTGTTGTGTTTTAAAAATTTTTTAATTTTTCATGTTAAGCGACAAATGCCAAATACGATACAAATTGGGAAATACCAAACATAAAATTTTTTTAACGCGCGTTATGAAATTTTGACAATTTAAATTACCATTTATCTTGAATTATTGCCATTAATTAATGTGTTAATTATTGCATTATATAAAAATAATTTGCCCGTATTTTCGTTAAATATTAGTTGTATAAATTGAGCAAAAATATACAAACTTCATGTTTTTTTTTGATGGTTATAAAATATTGAACAGTAAACTAATAATCAAAATTTATAATGCCAACTTGTGTTGTTATTAATTGTACTTTTAATGCAAAACCAAGATCTCACATATCCTTTCACGAATTTGCATACCTGATACTACTGTCAACTGTATTGTTTAATGTATTCTTTTACTTTTTTTTTCATAACCTTAACAGGTTCTAATTGGTATGGAGTTGCCGACATTTTAAAAGTTTCATTATCAAAAATCAAATGTAAAATAAAATGATATTTCCTTTTTATCCGTATCCAATTTAGCAAATTTAGCAATTTAAAATAAATCAGCGTAATCAAAAAATTTTTATAATAAAAAAAGTTAATAATTCATCATATATCTCTAACTAATACTGTCAGTTTATGAAATTAATTGTTAATACTATCATAGCGTAAAAATAACCAGAGAAGTTAGAAAAAAGTTCCCACTGGTTAAATAAAAATAAGTAAGATTCAGAATATATAATACTGCGCTCTCTTGCACAAAAACAAGGGACCGTATACATAACGTTCTATATAATGTAAAACACTCGTTTGAAAATCATAAGATTCGTAAGTAAAGCTTTAATATTTGTTTTAATTTAAAAACAAAAGAAATATAAGTAAGATATATAAATCTAAAAATTATTAAGATATCGGTAAAAAAAAAGTTCCTCTTATGAAATAAAAAGCTTTTATTATTTTTGATTTTTGCAAAAATTTGTTGTGAAAGTTGTTTTGCTGTATGTTAAAAATTTTTTTTTTGAATTAAAATAGAAAAAACACAGCTTTGTTTAATTACACTTTTCTTTTGTTAAAAATCTACCTTGATGTCAAATGCTAAAACTTCTATGAATTAAACGCACTTCAAAGGAATAGCCAAAGTCTGTAGATTGTGACGTATAATTTAAAGACTCCGAGTTATTGAAAAAAATGGAGAATGCGAGCTTCGGCTAAAACCACAACATTAGTTTTTCTCGGTATGCATTCATTATTTATTTTTAATCAAAAAAACTTGGTTCAAACCTTTTTTTTTAACAATATCTTTAATATGAACACAACATGTGTCAGGAGTTTGGGATTCCTTTAAAGCAATTTTTTCTTAAAAAAATCTTAAATTGATATCAAAAGATTAACTAAAACTTGATTTTATCGAAAAAATATTTTTAATTTGAAAAAAAGATTTCCTTGTTCACCAAGTTTTTATCTTAAAAACGATATATATATATATATATATATATATATATATATATATATATATATATATATATATATATATATATATATATATATATATATATATATATATATATGTATATATATATATATATATATATATATATATATATATATATATATATATATATATATATATATATATATATATATATATATATATATATATACAATAGTGAATATAAATATGCATATGCCAACTTTTTTGACAACAAATCCAAGCAGGTTTTTGCAAAAAGCAGGAAAAAATATAGAATAATGGAAAAACATTTTGCAGACCCAACCCAAACCCTCAATTGATGTAGTTAATGTAGCAGCAACTCCCTTGTATGTTCTCCCTACATCAATCAATTTATTAAATGCCCTAACAGCTAACTAAATTAGCATACGCCAAATTGCCAATCTAAAGGTGCTTTTATTGTTTTATACATATGTATTTAATTATTTTTTTTAAACACCTTCCCTTCTAACAAGACTGCTAGCAACCACTATTAGAGTTGGAAATTACTGGAGAAAAGATTAAATTTATAAAGCAAAATAACGATAAACAGACAACTTCAAAGATTTCAAATTTTATGAATTAGGAAAATATATAGGAAGCAAATTTTAAAGAACTTATATTCCGGGAATAAACTAGGCAAAAAAATAATTTTTTGGAACACTTAGGAACAGTCACAGTAAAAAACCAAAAGACTTAATTGAATGACAAATAATATGAGAATGAATGGTACAATGGTAGATGGTACAAGAAATGCTAGCTCTTTAGAGCAGCACCTTTTATAGTATTATATATTTTATAAAAAAAAGAAAAAGAGAAGCTATAATACAATGATGCGACAATGGTTGAATGTTGGCTGCAAGAGCAATTCTAACTATGCTTACAATACTATTTTGCATCTTGTCTAAAAGAGAAAGGGCATAACTTGTAGAATCTTCAGCTAAAAATACCACCACAAACAAAGAGAATATCTGGGAGATCATTAATGTAATTTTAAAAAAGTATAGGGCAAAGGTTAGATCCTGGAGGAACCCCTGAAGTTAAGGAAATGAAGAAAAGTGCTGTTCATTGACGACAACCTTTATACTACAATTAGTAAAAAAGGATTCAATAAATTTAAAGATGCTACCTAATACACCGTAACAAGAGAGCTTATCGAAAAACACTAGCATGCTAAACTTTATCAAAGGCTTTAGAAATGTCAAGAGCAATAGCCTTAACTACTCCAAATCTATCTAATGAACAATAGAAACCTATTAGTTACTACTGTTAACAAAGGAACAAGAAGATAAAAATTCATATTGATGATCAGAAAGTAAGTTATTAGATTCAAGATAAGAGATTAAGTATTTTTTAATTAAAGTCACAAATGCATTGCTTATGATAGTACTCAAAAACCTTGCTAATGATAGTAAGGCATAACAGATGCTGCTTGAAAGTATAGATAGCTGCTTCGCAGAACACTTCTGCAAGACTATTACAGGTGTGTGTCTGGACCACAAACTGAAAGATTTCTAACTAGAAGCCATCACAGAGAAAATTACAGAAAGAGTTTTAACTTGTATTTCTAGAAAACTATTGGATATCCAGAAAAAAAATGTTTATAAAAATATCAGAAATTCCATGAAATCCAGATAAAGATAGCCCCCTTTAGTTGTAAGTGGTACAATAATTGGGGGAACCTGGTAATAAAGAATAATGAAATAATAGTTTTAGATCAGTTTTTATAAAAATATCAGAAATTCCATGAAATCCAGATAAAGATAGCCCCCTTTAGTTGTAAGTGGTACAATAATTGGGGGAACCTGATAATAAAGAATAATGAAATAATAGTTTTAGATCAGATTTAGAGAGATCAAAACATGATCAGAGTACTGATCAGAAACAAGACATAAGCCGAGTAGAGAAGGTAAATGATTCAGATTGTCTGGAAAGCAAGTCGGAGAGTTGACTATTTGAGTTAGAGATTGAGAAAGAAAAAATGCAGTGACTATATGCAATAACAGGCATTAAGGCCTGCAGAGTCACTGTCACTTGAGCCAAGCCATTCAGTGTGATGATAATTAAAGTCACCAACAACAAATATAGACTGAAAGATAAAAAGAGAAATGGCTTTGTCAATTTGATTAGAAATTATATCAAAAAAAGTGCAGTCTTATAATAAAATTAGATAAAGGAGAGCGATATAGAACAAAGAAAAAGATAATAGAATGAAGTAGTGCTAAACCAAAACACATAAAAGTATAGTCAGTAGATTCAAACCTAGTTTCCCAACAAAGGGGTGAACTCTTACAAATATAAATGCTTATAATGCATTTTACTATTAATGTCTTTATAAAATAAAGGAAGATAATGATAAACACTAAGATCGCAAGATGAGACAGCTGAACTCAAACTAGTCTCACAAAGAGCAAGTCCGTCTGTAAAAATATGTATACATATATATATATAAATATACATGTATATATATATGTATATATATATATATAGTCTAGCATGGTAGTCACAAAGTTTTTCCCATAAACTGCTGTTTTAAAGAGCCCGTTAATAAGCCTGACCAGAAAATGTTGAAAAACTTGAATTAAAAAAAATTTAAATGATAGACTGCCTGCCCAAACCAAACCCTTAGTTGATGTAGCAGCACTCTCTTTTGAGTCAGGCTATTTGTCAGTCGATGTAGCAGCACTCTCTTATGAGTCAGGCTATTTGTCAGTCGATGTAGCAGCACTCCCTTTCAAGTCAGGCTATTTGTCAGTCAATGTAGCAGCACTCCGTTGCGAGTCAGGCTATAAGATAGTTGATGTAGCAACACTCCCTTGTAGCAGCAGACTATAAGATAGTCGATGTAGCAACACTTACGCATGTTTTAAAAATGTTTTTTAATAAAACAAAAACAAAAACACCACTAATTAAAAAAACTTTCTAGTCATTATTATTGCGGTTTTTTAAAAAAAAAAAATTTAATGTATTTCCGCATTAATTTAATTGCTTTGACATTTCGATGACAATCAAATACAGCTTAAGAGACGAGGTAATAAAAATTTTAGTCGAACAAGACTTTTTTTACCATAAAAGTCTCTTTCGACTACACTATAAGGATATATATATATGAATATATATATATATATATATATATATATATATATATATATATATATATATATATATATATATATATATATATATATATATATATATATATATATATATATATATATATATATATATATATATGTATATATAGATAGATAGATATATATATAGATAGATATATCTATATATATATAGATATATATATATATATATATATATATATATATATATATATATATATATATATATATATATATATATATATATATATATATATATATATATATATATATATATATATATATATATATGTATATATAGATAGATAGATATATATATAGATAGATAGATATATATATATATATATATATAGATATATATATATATATATATATATAGATATATATATATATATATATATATATATATATAGATATATATATATATATATACACACACACACACACATATATATATATATACATATATATATATATATATATATATATATATATATATATATATATATATATATATATATATATATATATATATATATATATATATATACATATATTTATACACACACACACACACAGACACACACACACACACACACACACACTATAGCACAAATAATAATATTTATTTGATTTATTTGCATACATTTAATGATGATGTTGTATTTTTTCCACTATGGCATTCTGGATTAGATGATTTTTTATCTGAATTTGTTGAATTTGTAGATACCATAGCAACCAAAGCAACACTTATATTAACTCGCAAAGCATATGTGAGTAAGACACCCAAATGAGCCATTATAGCAAAAATATATCTTTGAGAAAAATAACACCCCATTGTGTGTGTATTTGATCTTTCTAAATAAATTCAATTAAGTAAAAAGATATATGTAAAATTTTCATGAAAAACAATTTCATTTTGACAATAAATTTAAAAAACTGTAATCTGTAATAACTTTATACACTAACTTTTAAAGTATTATTATTTCACTTTTTATTTATTAACTTAAACATGTAATAAGACTCCTGCACAGAAAAACAAGTAGAAAGGAGTTTTAGTTAATGGAATTTAAATTCTGTACTGCTTACATACCGAGCAAACTGTCTATACCACCATAACACTTCTTCATTTTTGACAGTGTTTGAACATATACATATTTATGTATTGCAATTTTTATTAAAGTTTATTATTTTTTCTACTTCACATGATTGAATTTGAAGTTATAATTTTAAAAAAAGTAGTTAAATTCTTGATTTCTCTTTCTCTCTCTCTCTTTTTTTTTTTTTTACATTATACATCATAAAGTATTTACATCATAAATTATACATCATAAATTTAAAAATTTTACAATTAAATTATAAAATATTGATTTAACTTTTTAAAAAATTTTAAAAACTATGTGTCAGCCCCTGCAGTAACTAATTTAACGGGCTCTGAAAAAACATAATTTAAAGAAAATATTTAAACAAATTATTAATTAATATTTAAGTTCAACTATATTTTTAGTAACTCTATAAAATCCATCTTAGGTTGAGTAAAAAAGTTAGTTTCAATCAACTTGATTGCCAATTTTAAAATACATAAAAATCTATTTTGTATTCAATCATATTAAAACATCATTCATTAAACTTTGTCATTTTTATTTTTATATTTTAATCTGATTATACCTGTTTAAAAAATTTTGTATATTTAAAAATAAACAATTAGGATAATTTTTACATTTTTACATAACCTTAGACGACTATAAAAAGTTTATAAAAGTATATCTAACTTAACTACATTCAATGGAGTGGAGTAAATTGTAATAGTTCAATTATAGTTCGATATAATGATCACTTAACTAGTTAAGATAAAGATAACTAAAAATTATTTTAATCTAAGCTAAAAATAACTTGAAATACTTTTTATTATTTGTGTTATTACTTGTGTTTTAAGTCTCACTAAAAACATGCTAGTGTAATATTTAATTTGAATTCGACCAGCACTGAATGTAGTTGCTTTTTTTAGTGAGACAAAAAACACAAATAATAACACAAAAATTAAAAATAATTTTTAATTATCTTTAACCTGTAATAGATAAAATATGTATATTTTTTAAGAGAAATTAATTTAACTTCCAGTGATATTAGGAATTTAAATAGGACCAATTACATCTAATGTGTCCAGAGTCTCTCTATTTTTATTACTTAACGGAACAAGCATTAAAAGTTTATATGTAAAAAACTTAGAAAATATTCTGTGATATTTAAATGTTTTAAAAATTAATTTTAGAAAAAAATTAAAAGCTATAACATTATGTTATATAAGCTAATCTGTCTTTGATCAACATTAACGTCAACAATAAATAAAAACAAATAAAAACACCTGGGTAGAATGATTTCCGATGTTTACATTTTAAAACATGATATGTTTACATTTCCATGTTTACATTTCCGTCGCATGCGCACTAGGTGGTAGGAACTTGGCTATTTAAATAAATAATAAATAAAGAAGGTTGAAACTTTGTTTTAACTAATTTCAACAAACCAAGGCCAACAATACCAGAGTGAGAGGGGAAGTGGAGGGTCATGAGGCATTGACCTCCTACTACCACTATTACCACCGCCACTACGACCACACTATCTCTTTTTTTTAAAAGGACTTTTTATTTATTTATAATTTTCTAGATATAAAGTAGGGTTGTTAACGGGAGGATTTCGTGCAATTCCGGAAAAACAACATTCTTTCATAAGGAGAACGAGGAATTACATTTTTTCGTACATGTTAAGGCGAGTTTCCACTCATCCGTTTTTTCACGGGAACGGGAAAAATAATCACGTGGGCATGCGTAGTATATGTTGAAGGAAAACTACGAACTATTTTTTCCATCCTTATCCCGTTCCCGTGAAAGAACGAATGAGTGGAAACTCACCTTTACAAAACATTTAAAATCGCCGATGTTCATTTCGCAAAAGCCACTTCCGAAATTTAGCATTTCGCAAGTTGACATACGAAACAAAACTATTTTGCAACATACAAAAGTAGCGGTTTCGGAAGTCGCACTTGCGAAACAAACATTTTCACCAAACGACGTTTTGAAGTCTATAAAGAAAATTTGTTTGCCAGACTGATTTTAATTGTAACAATTAACATCTTTAAATCCCAAAATGTTTATAATGAATTGTTATTTTCAGTATAATAACATTTAAATTTTTATGAATAAATTTTTTAGAAATATTGATAAAAATTAAAATTTCTTTCGAAACGAAAGTATTTCGGATCACAACATACGAAAGAATTCTTAACGGAAATAAATTTACGAAACGTGCCATAATAAATATATATAACGATGTTTTTTGAACTCATTACTTATATTAAAAATAAGAATGATAAGTAGGAATATACATTTTTTTTTTTTTTTAAACATATGAAGTTTTTGAAACAGGTTCGAATATGCTTAAGCAAATAGTAAAAAGAGGCTCAAAAATATGCTTTAGCTTAAGCATATTTCTGATAAAATATACCTATTTCAATAATTTCTAAAAGTGTGCACGTTACTAAAGTTCTAGCAGATTTTAAAGATATCTCGAGTCCTGTTTGAATACGCTTTTCGAAATATTGATCTTAGAAAATATTGTTTTTTAATTTTAATAAGATATAAATTTAAGTATAAGATCGTATAATTCAATCAGTTAGATACGTGATAATTCGCCGCAGAGATCCGGGTTTGCATCCCACAGCCATTTTAACTTTTGTTCATCAAATTCTTTTTACTTAAGATAGCATTTTTTGACCTCCATGTTCTATATTACAGATCTTTCGTCACCTTTATAATAGTGACAACCTCTCTTCTGTTAGTTATTCTTTTATTGTGCTTAATTCTACACGTTTCACTTGCTTTACTAAGTTCTACTTAAATTATGATGAAATATACGTAAAACAACTTTTTCAAATAATATAAATCATTTTGCTTTAAATCTTGTTCTTTTTGTACTAGACATCTGTTCTAAACACTTTGTAATAATTTCTAAAAAAATGCTAAAGCATTTTTTTGAGCCTCTTTTTACTATTTGCTTAAGCACATTCGAACCTGTTTCAAAAATTTCATATGCTTTAAAAAAAAAATGTATATTCCTACCCATCATTCTTATTTTTAATATAAGTAATGAGTTCAAAAAACATCGTTATATATATTTATTATGGCACGTTTCGTAAATTTATTTCCGTTAAGAATTCTTTCGTATGTTGTGATCCGAAATACTTTCGTTTCGAAAGAAATTTTAATTTTTATCAATATTTCTAAAAAATTTATTCATAAAAATTTAAATGTTATTATACTGAAAATAACAATTCATTATAAACATTTTGGGATTTAAAGATGTTAATTGTTACAATTAAAATCAGTCTGGCAAACAAATTTTCTTTATAGACTTCAAAACGTCGTTTGGTGAAAATGTTTGTTTCGCAAGTGCGACTTCCGAAACCGCTACTTTTGTATGTTGCAAAATAGTTTTGTTTCGTATGTCAACTTGCGAAATGCTAAATTTCGGAAGTGGCTTTTTCGAAATGAACATCGGCGATTTTAAATGTTTTGTAACATTCGGTACGAAAAAATGTAATTCCTCGTTGTCAATCTCTTTTGAGAATTTTGTTTTTCCGGAATTGCACGAAATCCTTCGGTTAACAACCCTACTATATATATATATATATATATATATATATATATATATATATATATATATATATATATATATATATATATATATATATATATATATATATATATATATATATATATATATATATATATATGTATGTATACATACATACATATACATATATACAGTCATTTAGTTCAAATAATAGGGCGAATTATTTTTATCTATTATTGTATTATTATTTGAATTAGCCAAAATATTCTGTTCTACTGCCATAAGCATCCAAAACTGCAAACTATCTAGTGACTAGGACAATATGAGTCTACTTTTTATAAATTTTTATTTG
Source organism: Hydra vulgaris (assembly GCF_022113875.1). Taxonomy (NCBI): domain Eukaryota; kingdom Metazoa; phylum Cnidaria; class Hydrozoa; order Anthoathecata; family Hydridae; genus Hydra; species Hydra vulgaris. The sequence goes on along the minus strand of NC_061167.1, from coordinate 32,131,605 downwards.
GAACAACAACGTTCACAAGATTGTGAACAATCTTGTGAACATTGTGAACAAAAATGAACAAAATAAAGATTGCTATATACTTTAATATATAAATTATATTTAGCGAAGAAATTAAAATAGCAATAAAAACAATTTTTGCAACTCTTTTTGATTTTAAGGCATACTTCACTCATTACTTCTGAATCTGAATCAGTTAATTTATCAGTGTTATATATACCTTGCATATATATTTTAAAGTGTTCCCATTTTGCATTTAAATCAGTTAACCCTTTTCATACTGAGTCGCGCCTTAAAGGCGCGACATAAATTTAAACCACTATAAATTTTCTTTCACTTAACTGCTTTCTCTTAAACTTTTTGACTTTTAATATTATGCTATACTACACCATTTCCAGCATTAACGCGTGACTGAAGTGGTCTCACAGTGTTCTTATCGTGGTCTTGTCGACGACACGCTCCAACGTGTATTTTTGAAAACTTCACTTTGCAGCAATTTTATTAATTATAACTAAATTCTACAACTCTTGAACAAAATTTATATATATAAATTATATATATATAAATTTATATTATATTATTTGTTCCCATGGTTAAATTCAGAAGAAATAAAAAAATTTAACACAGAAAAAATATGTATAATAAGAAAATTTGAGCAAACGTATGTGTATTTCCGCAGAAGATGCTGCAGCAGGTATTCTCAATTTTGTTGAGAATTCTGATAATCAAAGCAATGATTTTTTTTTTTTTTTAAAGTTGATTAAGGTGCCCCAAGAAGTCCTTACGGTCTTATCACAGAGCACCGCAGAAGAGCATTTAAAAGGAAGTTCACGTCTGCTTCCCAACCGATGTCGCAAGACTTACCCAGAGGTGGGGTTTGAACCACGGATCTTACGTTTCTGAGACAAGTGCGCTACCACTGCGCCACGGCTGCTTTAATTTGGTAGACTTGGATGGAGAATCAGGTGAACAAATTCTAAATAAATCTTGCATTTATGTAAAAAAGCCTTTTAGTTTTAAAATGTACCTCTTAACTAGATTTTTATGATGAATCTAACATTGACAGCAACATCGAAGACAATGAGGATATTGAGAGCGAGGAATCAAATAAAAATCCTAAGCAACTTCTGACCTACTAAGAAGGGTTCAATCAATAGAAAGTGCACTAGATGAGACTAATTATGTAATAACACCCATTCCTGAAAAATTGGAAACTATTAAATCTATAAAGAGAACAGACAGGTCGGCGAAGGGCAGTGGATGCTGTATTGGAAACCTCAACCAGTTGGATCTTCTAAAAAGGCTAAACTATCTGTTAAAGCATTTAACAATTATATCACCGATGAAATAATAAATGATATTGTCCGTAATACAAACTGTAAAATTTGTGTAACTATTTTAAAGTCCACAGAAGATTTTATTTCTAAACACCCATTCATTAAGGAAACAGACCATTCATAAAAGAAAAAGACCCTATCGAATTGAAAGCATTACTTGGCTTGATGTTGTATCGTGGGTTGTACAACCTAAATAACTTTTCTGGATATAAACTTTTTTCAGACCGTTTTGGTCTACCAATATTTAATACTGCAATGCGTCGTGAGCGCTTTTTTTCTAATGGCAAATCTTAGCTTTGACGACGAATGTACTCGTCATGAAAGATAAGAGTACTTTTTTTTTTTTTTTTTATTTATGTGCCCCAAGAAGTCTTATCACAGAGCACCACGGATGAGCATTTAATTGGAAGTTCACGCCTCCTTCCAAACCATTATCGCTAAACTTGCCCAGAGGAGAATTTCAAACCACGGATCCTTTGTTTCTGAGGCAAGTCCGTTACCGCTGCGTCACAGCTGCTCAGTATAATAGATTTGCATTCTTTGTATGGATTTTTTACGAGCCTGAGATTTTTTATCACTTTAGGAGACCCTTTATTCAATGAGAACACAGGTGTCTATCAAGCAATACAACCCAAAGAAAGTGAATATTATCTGCCTGGTACAGAAACTCCACTTTCAAATATCTGGTAAATCGTTTGAATTAGGCCTATAAATTTTTTTTTATTCCAACAGAAAAAAATAAGTTGCAACGGACATTTTGTTTTAAATACTTAAGTTCGTTCTCCATTCAGAACTTTTTGCGCTTTGGAGAAGCGGAAAAGTTCTTTGAGCATGCGCAAACAGTTTTTTTAAGTGCGTTCTCCAATCAGAACTTATTGCGCATGCTCAAAAAACTTTTTCCGCGCAAAAAGTTCTGAATGGAGAACGGGCTTTAGGCGCTTTGATTGATGAGCAAATAAGTTGGAAAGAGCATATTAATCTAATAGAAAATAAAATTTCAAAAAGTATTGGAGTTATGTATAAAGCTAAATATATGTTGGATAAAAACTGTTTAAAATCTATTTGCTTTTCATGTATTCATTGCTATACTAATTATTGTAAAATTGCCTGGGCAAACACTTATCCGTCAAGACTGACGCGTATCTTAAAAAAGCAAAAACAAGTAAGCCGCTTTATATTATTTGCTAATGAATACACCAGTGCCAAACCACTTTTTTTTTTTTTACTTAGGTGCCCAAGAAGCCCGTAAGGTCTTATCACAGAGCACCGCGTATGAGTATTTGGTTAAAAGTTTACGCATTTTTCCTAAACGATGTCGCAAAACTTCCCCAGAAATGGGGTTCGAACCACAAATTCGTTGTTTCTGAGGCAAGTGTGCTACTGTTGCGCCACTGCTTTTTTAAAAATATCTTAAAAAAACAGTTACTTGATTATGACGTATCTCGAGTACTATTTTATGTTTAATTTTAATTTTATTCTCTATTATTTTTTAACTTTTCCTTTTGTTAAAAAGCGATATCACTTTTTACATCATTACTTATCTTAAAATTTTATTAATTTTTTTTTTTATTTTAAGTTGTATTGTACTCGGAAAATAAAATGTAACTTTTTTCATTTAAAATTATTTAATATTATTTTACTGAGATTGTAATTTTTTTGTTTAATATGTTAATGATACAACGGGGCTGGATGATAAGTTACTCGTCATTCAATTAAGTCTCATCCTTTTTCTGTTACTATTCCTAAGTGCTCCAAAAACTCTTACTCGTCTAGTTTTTTTTCTCGAACATCAGTTCTTTGGAATTCGCTTCCTTCATCTTGCTTTCCTGATTCATATAATTTGCAATCTTTTAAGTTGTCTGTGAATCGTTATCTTGCTCTACAATCTTTATCTTTTCTCTTCCAGTAACTTCTAACACTAATTTGTGGTTGCTTGCAGCCTTGTTGGAATGTTGGAATCGAAGATGTTTAAAAAAAAAAAACTTTCAAAGTATCAATAACTACAACAACTACGACTACGACTACAGCTACGACAACTACGACTGAACTATTATGAATAACAGACTTTATAACTATTTGAAGTCAAAACGTATGTTGTACAGTAAACAATTTGGATTTGAAAAAGATAAATCAACTAACCATGCGGTAATTGAACTGATTAACCATGTATCAGATGCGTTCAATAGAGACTATTTTACTGTAGGAGTTTTTATTGATCTGTCAAAAGCCTTTGACACTGTTAACCATATGGAGTAAAAAATAAAAACTTTCTTGGTTTATTTACAAAAAAAATGAAAAAGAAAAACACATTATATGTGGTGTGCCGCAAGGTTCAATCTTAGGACCACTATTATTTTTATTGTATATAAATGATTTATACTTAGCATCAAATATTTTAAATGTTATATTGTTTGTAGACGACTTCAATCTTATTTATTCCAACAAAGTTCTGTTCAATATATTTAATGAAGAACTCTTAAAAACAAATGAGTGGTTTACTAGTAATAGACTTTCTTTAAATGTAGAAAAAACTAGTTTCATTTTATTCTCTAAACCTTGTAAAATTGAAAACATTCCTTTTAAATTACTCAATAATCAATAAAGTCTCCTAATCAATAAAGTATTTAATAAAAGGGAACCAATCGTTAATTTTCGAGGAGTAATACTAGACGAATATTTGTCATGGAAGCCTCATATAAAATATATAGAAAATAAAATCTCGCAAAATATTTCCAAATTAAATAAAACTAAACCATTTCTTAACACTGCTTCTTTAAAAAATACATCCTTTTTATTTATTCATAGTGCTATCTTTTACTGTAATATCGTATGGGGTAGTACTAACTATGGTATATTAAAAAAACTTCATAGTAAGCAAAACACGCATGCAGGATTGTATTTAGTGCACACAGAACTATTTATTGCGATCCTCTTTTAAGGAAGCTTGGTGCCTTAAGTGTCTATAAACTTAATATACACCAAGTTCTACAATTCATGCTTAAAACAAAACATGGACTCTCTCCTATTGTATTTCAGTCTTAATTTAGTGAAATCTTGCACAAGTATCCTACTAAATTTTTAATTAACAACATTGTTATTCCAAAAATTAAATTAAAACATAGTTCCGACCAAATCCAATACCTTGGACCGTTTCTATGTAAACATTTTTCAAAGTTTATTTCAAGAAATAATAATGTTGAAAACATCTCTCTTGAACGTTACAGGAAAGAATCTAAGAGTCTCTTTTTACAAAAAGACTTTGATTTAAAACATCTCTTTTAAAAATGATACATAAAAGATGTAAATTATTTAAAAAAATCTATCTTCTCTTCTGTTGCAATTTTAATTTAATTTTACTTTTTGTCAAAAAACTTTAATACTTTTAAATTTTTGTTAATCTTTGATATATTGCGTTATATATCAACACGTGTAACTAATTTTTATTTTTATATGTTTTTCATTTTCACTATTTCTAATTTTTATCATATATTTTATTATTGCAAATTTTCATTTTTATATATAAACTGACGATTTTTCAATGTAAATTTGGCTGTACGATAAGACAGTTTATATCTTCTGCTTCCTCTCTTGTTTATTACCACAATTTATTTTATTGTAAATTTTAATATACGGCAATTAATAATAATAATAACGAAAAAATTAAAATAAAAGACAGAAATAGATGACATCATGTTTCATTAACTTTTCTAAACTCTACAAAATACTCGACTTGGCTCTTCCTTTTACAACTACCTATGATGAGAGAAGTTTCAGTAGACTAAAGATTGTCAAAAATTATCTGTAACCAACAATAACAAAACAACGTATTTTTGGATTGACTTTAATTTTAATCAAATGTGAGTTTGCTGAGAGCATTAGACTTTGCTATCGGGTACAGACGTCCGTAAGTAACTTTATTTACACCATCTTTTATAACTTTAATTGTCACCTTTTGTTTAAAGGATTATTAATTGAAATGGTATTACTAATAAAATATTATTAATATTAACTCTCATTTTGCTTTCACAATAAGATTAATACGATCTTCTTTTAAAAGTTTGTATTTGTTAAAATAATTTATTTACTACGACAGCAAATGTAAATTAAATACAAAAGTTATTTGATTTGTAAAAGAAACCATCTTTTTTTGAATATTAGTTTGGGCTTTAACTTTTCTTTCAATTTAAAAATATTTTTTGAAGAGTTTCTTTTGAAAGTAACATATAAATTTTAATTAGAGATGCACTCCAATACACTTTCACACACCCATACTAAACTCTCATAAGAGATAATGGAGAAATAATGTTTTAAATTTTTTTCAACCATTGTTTAATAAATCAAATAAAGTGGATAATGTTGTATTTTTGATTAAAATTGTAATGGACTCTTTAAGAATGCTTTTCCGTAATCAAATTTGAGAGGCCTGAATAATTTATTTTTTGTCATTTTTCAAAAAACGTATAGTTTATGAGGAACTAAACAATTTATGAACAGTGATATGCCAGTTTTAAATTCATTTTCGGCGTCAAATGGTTTTTTATGAATAGATTGTATTGTGGCATTATTATGAGATATTGTTAACCTAATAGGAAGCATGCAATTTTCGATAATTTCTTAAAAATAGAAGTGAATTGTGTTGGAAGAATCGGATGTGGAAGAATCGAAAAACGGAAGAATCGGTTTTAGAAGAATCGGATTTTGAAAGAATCGGATGTGGAAGCATCAAAGTGAAAAATGTTGGAAGAATCGGATACCAATTTTTTTTTTTGATCAGCTGAAGAAGAACTTGAAAAATCTTTAACTTGCCTCTGAAAGTAAAAAACATTTACTTCACCTCAAAAAACAAAGAATAAAAGTCTTTTTTTTTAATTTTTTTTAATAATTTACCTGTTTAAAATAGGTGTGCAGGCAACGTGTTCAGTTGTTATTGCGACTCATCTTTTATTTTAACGCTGATCCGCAATCAAAATCCCAATTTTTTTCAAAACTTTATTTTAATGATTCTTTTAAACTCTTTTAGTTGATTTTTTTCCTCCAAAAGACAGACACACATGAGAATTTATATGTAATGGCCTGGTTTTGCCTCTCTCTTTTTGTGAGAGCGTGATTTCTAAAAATAATGCATCTGTATTTTCTGCACTACTTTTTCCATATAAATCTAGAGGAGCCAACATATTATGTATATTATGTATAACATATTATGTAGGTACCTTCAGATTAAATACTAAATACTTAATGCTAAATACTAAATATTAATATTATAGCTAAATATTACTAAATATTAAAATTATTAAAATATTACTTAATACTAAATACTAAATACTTAATATTAAATACTAGATTAAATCTAGTACTATTAGAAAATTTATTGCTAAAAAAGATTTTAGATTATTAGCGTTACTCAACAACTTATAGTATTTAAGGTAAACCGTGGCAATTTTGCCACTTTTGCTGATTTAATGTTGTCTGTTCAACCTAATACGCTTTATTCGTATACCATTAACTGAATAATATTGAATAAACTATATTTAGTTTGATCGCGTTTTTTTTTATTTTAAATTATTTATACTCATAAACACCGATTTGTATAACACACTTATATGGAGCACTTTTGCCTTTTATGGAGCGATTTCGCCAATGTAAAAAGCTTTATTATATTTTGTCGAATAAAGGACATTCTGTGCACATGTCAATGCTAAAGCAGACTTTACATGCTCATATATCTTTTTTTTTTTTTTATTTTACTTCACCTCCTCAAGGCCGAGAAGGCCACTACAAACGAGGAGGCTACTTATTTTGTGGCTGTAACCCTTCTCTCAACTCTATAACTCCGAAACACGAACCTTGACGAACAAGGCCGCTGCGCGGAGAAACGAGTTGAGCGCGCTACTAACAGGGACGTGGTGGGGATCGAACTCGGAATTACTCGTTTATGAAGCGAGCGCTCTACCACTACACCACTACCGCATAAATCTTCTGATGAATCCACCCATGCAAAACCGCAAACGCAGCAGTGAGTTATTTTTTGCGGTTTCTGTTTTTAGCTTTTGATGTACTCGGTAGCTTTTGATTTAATAATGATTTAAAACTATAGGATTTCCTCTTCTTTGAGCCATATGTTTTTATGTGATTAGACAAAAAATTCCCTTTCTTTCATGAACCGCTCGAGTTACTTAGATTGGAAAACACATCCAGACTCCAAATGTTTTACCTGCTGTTAATACTTTACCGCCGTCTTTAACAGCTTGAATAGTCAGTTGGAGATTGGTATCGTTATAGGATTTCTTTATCTTTGGGAGATACTATCTGAAACATAGGTAATATACAGCAAGTTTTAGATTTCGGCACTTGCAACAAGATAATTATTACCAATTGGTTAATAATCTTTTTAAATATCGATGCTTGCATTTTATAATGGTGCATTTTAAACATGCTAATCGATATATTGGCTATAAACAATCAACGATGGTAGGCATATAATGATAAGAAATGCGAATATAAGAAATGCATTCAATTAGAATAAATGACGTTTTCAAATACAAAATTTTAGGAGAATTTTAGAAAAGTATATTTAAGCTAAATTATAAAGTACTTTAGTTTTCAATTTAGTTTTAAATCTATATCTAAAAACTATTGATTTATTATATCTTCAAAATACTTCAAATATATTTGTCATACGATAATTCCAAATGATTTAATAAAATTGTTTATATAATAATAAATATTTATATTAAATATTGTTTAGAAAGCAAAAATGTTGTACATTATATATAGTTTTTTTAACTGTGGGATTATTCTATCATTCTGTGGCAAAATCACCCCACAATATTCTACTTGATCAAAAACCTATTTAAAATATATACCACGAAGCCAGTTTTAACAAACTTATGAAGCTCTCACCTTAGCAGTTATTTTTAAATGTAGTTTCAATCAATTTCAGAAAATTAATAACATGCCACTTGGAGAAAGAGTGATACGATAATATCAATTAATAACATTAAACAGCAAATCTCATTTAAAACTTACAACAAACAATCAAATTAGGTGGCAATTATGATCAATCAATAGTTATAAGGTTATAATTTTAAAATAATAAATCTGTACCCCAGTGGTCAACTGTTGTAACTGCAACATTGCTGATTTTCAGGTTTTTTTAACTGTCACAGGGAGACCGTCTTGTTTTAGTGGTAAAATATCGTAAGCATGGGCATTACCGAAAATAACTTCAAACATCACTTTTAAAAATAAAAAAAGCTGTTTCTTAACAGAAAAAGAAGTTTAGTAACTTCATTTGGCTCTCCTGTAAAGTTTGTCAAATGTGAGTTATGATAGTTGACCTCTGAGGTACAGAAATATTTTACATTATCTTAACATGGTAATATGGCAGAATAACATCTTTTTCCTGAAATATTAAAATTGGCGAAATCGCCCTCGTGGCGAAAACTTGGCTGATTAAATACGTAAGGTAATAGTACAAGTAAGTGACCGTTTAAGAAAAAATAATCCGTATGACTGGAATTTGCATGTTTTTTTGTCAAACAACAGCTAAAATATTTAACTATTTAGAAGGACATTTGCAAAAAAGTTTTTTTCAAATAGATGAATTGGGTTTTACAGAAATACTTAATGTTTGTTCATTTTTTAAACTTTTTCTACTTCATAATAAAAAACGTCTTAAAAATCAGCTTGTTACTTGCGCTAGTAATCCATCCGTATGGCTGCTTTTAAGATTGTTAACTATATAATCTTAAGACTATATAAATGGTAAACATTATTATATTATACTTCTATACGACACATTATATTATAACGTCTAGATATTATATTATAACGTCTATTTCTATATTATATTATACTATTAATAAACATTATTAGAATATATAATTGGTAAACATTAAACATTATAATTCCTTTCATTTTTCTCTTATTGAACATATAATCAACAACTAATTAGTAGTTGTACTTTCATTTCTCTCTCATTGAACATATCAATGAGAGAGAAATGAAAGTACTTATAATTATTTTATTTTTTCAGTAAATATGTTATTGCTTAGACATATTAAGAATTTTTTAGGTGATACAACACAAGTACAGCATTTTTTTACAAATGAAATGATTGTTAACATCTGTTATAAAGTATAACCTTGTGGCAAATTGTGGATGAAAACTTTGACATTCAAGGCAAAGTTTTCATCCACAATTTCAAATCAAGGCATAAAAAGAAGATATAATATTTAAAAATACAAGCAGCCGCTAGTAATTAAAAATAAAAATTAAAAATTAAACACACAAGTCTCAGAAAAAATAAAATAATTTATATATATATATATATATATATATATATATATATATATATATATATATATATATATATATATATATATATATATATATATATATATATATATATATTAGGGTGGGTCATAAAATTTTTTTTTAGAGTTCCTAATCTGGCTATGGTCTAGAAAGTTTTGTACTAATTTAGGAAAGTATTTACTTTTATGGATTGAACAATGTCTTCCACCCGCAACTATAATTACAAAAATTAGCAGGCCCTATTATTATTCGAAAAAAAAAGTTTTTCAAAATTATGTGATGTAGGTACTCAAATAAAGCGATTTTTTTTATTTTTTTATGTGATGTAGGTACTCAATAAAGCGAATTTTTTTATATAAAAATTATTATTTTAGATTTTATTGCATAATAACTATAGTTTTTTAACTAAAAGTTTTGAAAAAGGTGCATTTTTACATGTTTTTTAATAATAATTTTTTTCGGCAATAGGATTTTTATAAAAGATTATTATTTTCGAATTTTTTATAAAATTTCCCTTCTTTTGAGTACCAGGTTAACGTACTTTTAAAAACTTTTTTTCTTTAGTTAAACAAGCTTTGCACCTCAACTAGTATAATTAACTTTGCATTTCATTGCAAATATTTAATTATCATTGCACCATCGTTGAAGGTTGTCTGCTACATTTTATGGAAGGGAAGAGTTTTACCAATTACTTAAGCTAAGATATTATTTGCACATTTTTTGTGGGTGATACCCGTCATTTATGTCTAGTACATATAAAGAATTAGCCCAAAGACACTTCTTTTTATCACTCCGGTTATTATATCTTTCCACTTATTAGTAATTTTTGTTAAATGTCACTTGTTATTTACGGATTTTATATAAAGCCATTTTGCAATCCAGGATGATAACCAAAGTGGTAGGTTAATTTCAAGTTTGTGCATGAATATATAGTGGTCAACTAAGTTGAAAGTTTTCGCAAAATTAAGGAAAATTGCTATTAGTGAAATATTGCGATTAATAGTATTTCCCAGTCATCTATTATTTGTATGATGGAATCAATTGTACTTCTTACAGGAAGAAAACCAAATTAACTATTTGATCACAGTTTATCTTGGACGTACAAATAATATATTTTGAAAGGATACGTTTAATTGATTTGAATTTTGCAAATGTTTTGTGATTGGTTGCTGCTATTCGGTTGGTAGAGACGGGTTATCGACTTTTGGAATAGGAATGATGCTTACATAAAACGATTCTAATGGTACAATACATTGTACAAGTATGTTATGCAAAGTAATTAACAACTAAAGCTTTAACTAGTTCCAGGCGTGCAACATAAAGTAATTTCTCAGATATGCCGTTATGGCTAGCTGGTGTTAATCTGATGGGTGTGAGTTCACTAATATTAGGAAAGTTGAAGATGGGCAATTCCAGCATTGAAAAAATTGGCTTGATAAAAGGTAATAAATCTGGTTTGTTAATGCCTTGCCAAGCTACTTCTGAGGATTTTAAATTTAGCTTTGTAAAAAATTCAACATTTGAAGGTTAGCAGGGAGTTTGGGTTGATAGTTCACGTTCATATGACCAAACATACTTTCTTATTAGTAGGACACGTATTTTTATTTTTCTAGTAAGATGGTTAACGGGTAGTAATAATTTGGGCAATATTATTAGCCAAGGTGTTGCGTTGTTCGTAAAGCCCAACTTTGTATGAGTTGATTTATGCATTGAAGAATATCAGCATTTATCATTTCTTGGTTACCGCAGATTTTGGTGCCCAAAGGTCGCTGTTTGTAACATTTTGAAAAGCTGAGACCCATCCGGGTCATAGTCAAGATTTGCAAGAATACAACGCATATCAAGCAGTCGTATAGCAGAAACTGTGTCTCTAATCTATGTAGAACGTATGCTTTTGGGTTTTGGTTATGTGTTTTTATGACAACGTTGGATCAATTTGAGATGAGGATGGACCCAGTGGTTTAAGAACTTCAAAAATATAACACTTTGAGGTATTTTTTAAAATAATTTTAAGGCAAGGTATTTTAGATACTGTTTCTTGAGTTAAATAATGACTTATTTGCAATAAGGGGTATTTCTTGCATGGTTTCTCATCACATCCATGAAAATCCCAAGCTACGTAAATCAGTAGTGTATTGTTACCGGAATAATTGGCTACTGGATATTTGAGTGCGTAAAGGAGTTATAAGATAGAGCTCTTCTATCAAAATGGTATTCATTCATGTAAAATAAACATTGAATATTTACGTGGTAGCCAATGTTGGCGGCATTTAGCTATTGCTCAAAGTTTCCGCGTTTCTCAAGGTATTCAGTATTGTGTTAGGATTGGCTGGCAACGGCTGCAACGAATAATTCAGGATGGTATTTGTATAGTTAGGATTGACTATTGTCATAACCTCACCTGCCCTTTTAAGTACTCCTTTTTCAGATAAACAATTACGTTAAAGAAGTGATAAGATATTTTGAAATTCTTGAATACGACTATTTATAATGTTACGAGTGGTGGAGGTAAGCCATGTTTCAGTGAGGAATCCGATATGTGCATTTGTTTATTTGTATACTTGAACAAACTGGCCTACTTTTAGGCCAATTAAAGGTGTATTGGTAGTGAGTATAATTTGCAATTGCATTTAGGATTAATGGGTTTAGATCGTATAAACAATCAACTTTTTGCGATGTTTTTAAATACATTGGAAAAACATTGATTTATGTATATTGAATTAATGTCGAAATATATACATTGGATCAACATTGGGTTTAAATCGTGAAAGTAATTAACTTTTTGCGATGTTTTTACATACATTAGACCAATGATTGCTGGATAGCTCAGTTGGTTAGAGCGTCAAACAAAATATTTAAACCCGGACTGTTGTAAGATACGAGTTCAAATCTTGCCACCGCCAACTCAGCGCTTGAGAAGTAGTTCGGTACGCAAAAATGGTCAATAACGGGCGCTACTTTGGATTAGTCTTAACTACTATTTGTGGCTGTTCCTATGCTAAACCAACAATATCTTAATACCTTCCAATATAAGAGCATTGTATAGAAAAGTATAGCAAAAAAAAAGTAAATTTGCTAGATGTTTTTAGTTCCGTCGGTAATAATTTTATCATTAACCAAATGACATTAAATCAACATTGGTTTTGCATTGGAAAAAAGAGCCGACGTTCGCGATGGTTTTATATACATTGGCCCTATGTAAGTGTGCTAGCTGGGTGAGAACATCACTAAAAAAACGTGGGTGTGTTGTTCCCAATCCAGCAACTCAAAAAAGTGGTATTCAAATACAAAAACACCATCTGAAAGAGAGAGTCGTGTTGAAGTACACTCATCCTCGGTTGCAACGAGTGCGATATTTGATGATATTAATGGCTTAGGTGCACTTACAAATACACAATAAAATATTTTGGTAAAGCTCTTCCAATATCCAAATCTAAAACTTGGAACAGCTTTAATAAAACATATTGTTTTTTTAAACTCAAGCATTTTGTTTTCAAGAATTTAGATTATTGACCTCGGAGACTTTGGTTCAGCAAGCTAGCTTCACTATCTGCAGAAGACAGACATCAACAATATTAGAATTTAAATCTAGCGCGTAAATCCAACGTCTTTACTGAAAATTAGCAATTGTAAATACCATAGTTTGACTTAATGAGCGGATCAATTAGCAAGCGTACAATGCTCTCTTTTGCACCAGTATTTATCTAATAGCAATTTCAATGAAAGGCTTGCAATATTTTTGACAATACTGCAAACTTTTCATTGAAAAAAAAGCATGTTATGGCAATTTTAAGTGGTAATAAGTTTATGGAATTATTAAAGACTAAACGTTTCTAAAAATTTTTTAGAAACAATTCTACTATTTAGGATAAAAATGTATTTAGCTGTACAGTATACACTAATACGCGTGTATTCTCATGAGCATCAATACAAATAACATTAAATTTGTTTGCTTTATTTACGTTTAAAATTTATGACTTTAAATCCTGATATGTTATAGCTTGATACTTAATGCTATAGATTCTAGAAAGGAAAATAAATTTAAAAGTTCATAACTACCCAGTGGACACGGACGTAAAAAAGACGTCTTTTAAACGTCTTATACACGTTTTGGACGTCTTTTGAACGTCTTTTGAACGTTCAAAAGGCGTCTTTTTTAGGTCCCGTACCAACTAGGTCAGGTCGAACAAAAAAATAATAATAAATAACTTGTATGCAGTATTTAATCACTATAAATGATAGCTATTTTATAATATAAGTAAAAAAGGACTTTAATATTACATCCAAAAAATCCACTCTCAACTTAGCTTAAACTTTAAAACACCTTTCTTCAACATATGTGAGGTAGGTAAATGTTTTTATTTTTTGTTTCACTAGTAAAATAATTTTAGGAAACACTTTACGCTTTTAAATTTAAGTTCAAGTTTAAAATATGTTTTAAGGGTACTTGATTTTTAAAATGCTTGATTCTTTGGGTGCTTGATTTATGTGATAGTTCAAACGTGTACTAAAAGCCGCTTCTTACCATTGCCAAAAAAATAAAATAAAGTTATCAACAGTTATCACATAAAAATATTTTTTATTAAGTGGAAAGCAGTCTATTTTATGTTAAGTAACTATGCAACTTTAATTTAATATCAAATACATTCACTGCCATATTGAAATTTACCCTACTTTTTAATGACATAAACATAGAGTTAGTTAAAATTTCAAATTGGCTTAAGACAAATAAATTATCAGTTAACTTAGAAAAAACTCAATGGACTCTATTTCATCCTAAATCCAAAAACAAACTTTTACCAAATGATATGCCTCAAATATATATTGACAATGTTCAAATAAAGCAATCAAAAGTTATACATTTCCTTGGTGTTTTCATTGATGAAAACTTAACATGGAAAAATCATTGTATAAAGCGAGAAATTTTGTAAATAGACATGCATTAATTCAACTTTATTACTCGCTAATCCAATGTCATGTAAACTATGCTAACATTGCGTGGGGTAGTGCTAATAATAGTCAATTAGAACCTCTTTATCGGCAACAGAAGCATCTAGCACGTCTAATAAATTTTAAAGATCGTTATACTCATGCAAAACCTCTTTTAATAGACATGAATATTCTTAATATATATCAACTAAATGTTTTTAATGTTCTTTGCTTTATGTACAAATGTAAGATAAACTGAACCCCAATATTTTTTCAAAAATTATATGCAATAAAGCCTAGAAACAAATATGAATTAAGAAATGACAATCTCATTCATCAACATTATTCGCACACAAATTTTGGAAGATCTCTTATATCATATCGCGGAGCTTTTCTGTGGAACCAAATAGTTTTAAAAAACTTTGATTTTTCTAAAAATTGTAGTTTTCTTACTTTCAAAAATAAACTGAAAAAAGTTATTTTGACAATTGATAACATCTTCGAGTTTTTTTGAATATTTTATTTAAATATTTAGTTTTATTACATATTTTGACATTTTTTAACGGTATTTTATGTTTGGTTTTGGCTTATTAAAAATCTTGTATTGTAAATATCGGTATTTTGTTTTTATTTATTTTGTATCGCATTGTTAAACGGTTCTCGGTGACAGGATCTTGCCATCCTCTTCGAGTTTCCGTGTTCTTTTTATTTTATGTAAAACGATATTATAACAAATAAAATTGTAATAAGAACAAAAAAAAAAAAAAAAAAAAAAAATGCAAACAATGAATTCGAATTGAAAGTAATTTATTTGAAAAGTTTACCGCCTCTGTTTTTTTATTGTTTACGGAACGTATTATTTTTTCAAGATGGCCGAATAAGTCCCGAGTATTTCAAAAAATGAAACTTAATACCGAATACAGTTTTTTAAATAGGGATAAAAGTTATGATTATTTATGCAAAAACGACTTTAATAGAAAAATTAAAACTACCATAGGTCATCTAAATTAAACGTGACATTATTGTTAAACATACTTATTTAGGCCTAATAGGCCTAATAATATATTTAGGCCTACTTATTTAGGCCTAATAGGCCTAATAATACCACACCTATAGGTGTGGTATTGAAAATAGTAACTTCAATTTTCATAAGTAGTTACATTACAAATAGTAACTTCAATTTTCATTGTAGTTGCATTACGTTTACCAGATTATAATAGTGGTTAAAATAATCTTTCCACACATACCAAATATGTCGTACTTTTTGATGAAAAATCTTACATATATTGTAATTGAAAAAACTTATATTTTTGTTTGGAAAAACGTGTACCAGGTCTTAGTTGCATTGAGTTCTAGAACTCAATGCAACTAAAAAAAATAAAAAAATATAGAATAATAAAATAAAAATAAAATAAAAATAAAATAAAATATAGAATAATAAAATAAAAAAATAATCAAGTTTTTAAAGCATGTCTTATTTCGTTAATAATTTTAAATAAGCAGAATAGAATTCTATTCTGCTTATTTAAAATTATTAACGAAATAAGACATGCTTTAAAAACTTGATTATTTTTTTATTTTTACTTTTAGAAAACAATAAAGTTTATTTAATTGACCTTTCCCTATAATCGCAATGCATTATGGTATGTACGCAAAAATAAACATCAAAAATAAGTTGAGTAAAAAGTCAAATATTGAAAGAACTGAGAATATCCCAATAGCGTAGATCATCCCGGTCATATTTTTAAAATCCGGAAAATTGTTTGGGTATCCGAAAAAAGTTCGGAATACAATTTCCTTTACTTTCTTCTTAAATTTGCTTTTAGCTGAGTTGTTTCCAATATTTTTTCTTAAATTTTCCTAATTTTGCATGAGTGATAAGTGAAAAAGCTTAAAAAATAAATATATTACAAAAATATACACCTAAACTTATATGTATGGAAAACGGTTTGGATAAAACGTGTTCCAAACATACAAGAATACCGGAAAAACTACATGTTGAGAAAAATATCCAGAATTGCGGAAATATCCGGAAAAAGATAAACCCTGGAATAGACTTTTGAGTATTTTATTTCACACCTTTTAAATTTTTTAGTTCAAATTTTAAAAAGTTCAAAAAGTTTTTAAAAAGTTTAAAAACCTTATTATAGGAGTTAACTTTGCACTATATAAGATTTTGAAAAAGATAACAACAAGTGCACCAAAGAATATTTTTCAGCTAAAAAACAAAACAAAAAATAGAAGTCAGGATTTTACATGTTGTGTATCTAAATGCTTTAGCAACTAATTAAAACATAAAAACTTATTGTTTTATGCAATTCCCAACAATGAAAATATTGAAGAATAAAAAAAACATTAATTTCTTATAATAATTTTTACATACTTTTACATCCTTTCAAATATTTTTTAATTATAAACTGAAAATAAAATGTATTTAAACAAGGTAAAATCTTATTGAACCAGTTTTCATTTTCAAATTTAATTGATTGCACAAAAAAGCCTTTCATATTTTTGCATAGAACAAAAGCCAATTTCTTTTCTGTAAAAGCTTTGATAAATTGGTAAATTGTAAAACATTGACATTGGTAAAATTAACTGTTTGATTTTTAGTTTTTTCTGTCTATAACTATTTCCATACAAAAAGTTTTATTGGTACAAGCTTTTTATACACAAAGATTTCTTTTTAAAAAAGAGACTTCACTTCAATTATTTTTTAAAATATTGTCTTAGTTAATCAGTCAATCAATCAATATATATTTTCGGTAAAAGATCTTACAATCGAGGTCATTAACTAATAGTTAAAAACTAATCTTAAGTAAATACCATGATGAATTGTATGCAAAAACTTCATTTTTAATACTTCACTAATAAGCTTGTATTTTTAAACTACTATCATAGTTTCTAATAAGCTTTTTTAACAGTAAAGTCGGAGGAGTATTATTTCTATGGTTTATAACTGTATCAAAACTTAATGCAGTAAGTTTTTTATTTTGCTTTTCAATCCATTTTTGTTTTTGTATTGATTTTTAGTTTCTGATTTAATTTGAATTATTTTCTCAACATTGACTAACATTATGGCAAGCATTAATTTTCCTCAGTCAAATTCAGTTTCAATTAAATTTTCAATTAATTTTTTCATTTGCTCGTTAATAAACATATCACAAAGTGATTTTAGATAAATTTAGTTTCAATAATTAACACAGCCCTTAGTTTAAATATATAAAATAAAATATTTGGTTCAACTCATTTATTTTGCATAGTTCACTTTGAATAACTGATAAACAGCTACTTTATGTTTAGCAGCTCTTCTTTCAAAATATCGCTTTATACTATATAAGTAAATATATGTTAGTGTGTTATCGGAAACAGAGATGTTGTCTTTTGACCATTAAATTACATCTTTAGATATTATTTTGTTTTCTTAGCTGTTAAATTCCTCCTTTGTAATTATACAAAATGCTACATTTAATGGAATGCTATGGCTTTTAAAAAAGCTAGAACCAGCAGAAATATTTATAGAGTTAATTTTATATTCTTTTACTTATGTATGCTTGTAAAATATACTTCAAACAAGCTGCTCTAACGAAGTTCAACTACATTGACTATTTGTTTATACAAAAATCCAGTTATTTTCCTGCGGAGATAAAAAGGTTTGTAAAAAATTTTGGTATTAATGTAATTAATTATTAGAGAGAAAACTATTACCTATGTACGAGCAAGCAACGAAACAATGTAAAATTAAAAAACCTAAGAATTGCGCGTTTTTTGTTTTACTGTACATACCTTAGACCATTAAAACTGTTTTAATGGTCTAAGGTACAAACAAACACCATAATGCATCGCGTGAAATAATAATAAAGAGAAAGGTCACAATGTTTACAAACAGAGTTTAAGATGGATGTACGCATCCATCAGGTTATTGCAACATTTATCAATAATGCAACTGAAAACACAACCCCCAAAAAAATGGATGGAGAAGAGAAAATACACATCTATTGTGTTTTCAATTCAGATTAATGTTATCGGAATGGAGTACAGTCTAACCTTTTTAACATTATGGTTGTACATCAAAGAAATGATGAACAGAAAAACGCCGAAGCTATTATAAGGTCTTGTGTCTGTTTCTTACTTGCTCTCATCGTCAGTTCTAACATTTATTAGAAGATTTGTTGATAAAAATCAAAATGTCAATACCTGTTTTTTAATTTGCAAAATGCTGATGTTTATCAGAAACTTTTTTTATAGTCTCCTTTTTCATCATACTTTTTAATTGGAGGAAGAGTTATAAAAGGTTTTGGTGGAACATTAAATTCTGTTATTGTAAGTGAAACAATTTGGATTTACCCGACATCTGAAATAAGTTCAAAATTATCAATTTTATCAGTTATGAAAAATTTGGGTTTCATGGTTGTCTCAGGTATAAACTTCTTTTTTAAAGGTGTAAACCTTTCTATTGGTCGGTGGCATTTACAAGATACCAAATTTTCCCGGTTTTTTCATGGGGTTAATTTGTGTAATCATGGATGTTGTGACTATACCCATGGTACATAATGTATCAAAAAAATTTGACTAAAAAGCATTAGTAGACAAAAATAAAGCTGGTGTAATCAAAGTAGATGTCCCCAAACCTAAAAAAGATAAAAAAACTTCCGATATTTAAAGCTTTTTTCTCGCATTTCTTTTAGTTAACACTGATATATGGTTGCCATTGTTAGTTATAGAAAAAATGCATCAATCTATTACGGAAATGAACATTTCCTTTTTGGGATAAGGTGTTTTTTGCGCATTATCATTATTACGGTTTATGTGGAAGCCATTGACAGATAAAAAGATGATTTTGCTTTTATTGATTGGTTTAGGATGTTTTGTATTATAAGCGCCGGATTTGTTATTCTATCATTATACCCATTCAATAAAGCGTTAACCGTTGTGTTTTGTATTGTGTATATGATTGGTTTTGGAGTTGTACCAATTATAAAAGATGTTTTCCTTATCAACGCACTTGCTAAGATGGTCAACTCAAACGTATTAACATTTGTTGACGGTATTCGATCATCAACGTTTTTTGCTAGAGCGTTCTTAGCTTTTGCTTGCTCTGCATTTTTGTTTGATTATTTAGAGATCTTTAAGACAACTTTTATGGTTTGTTATGATACTTAAGATTCTAAAAAGTTCATTGGAATCTTTTTTAGTGCCAGAAAAAAAAATTTACTTTATCCTGAACTTTTATTATGATAAACTATTTATTTTGTTTAATTTTAGTTGCATAGATTAATTAAATAATTTGTATAATCTAGGTTAAAAACCTTTTCCTAAACAATTAATCAAAATTTTATTTGAAATTTTTGATCTTTATTTTTAGTTATTTACACTGTGTCATACTTTTATCTTTAGAGCTCTTACGCGGTTGTTAATATGAACGCTATGTTAATAATAATGAACATTTTTATTACTATTATTTTTTTCTTTGCAATTGTTTTCGTTCTTTTACAATTCAAGTTTGTAGTATAAAAAACTAATATACATTCAAACATAAACTAATTATGCGGGGCAAAAAGAAATTTAACGTTTAAAAGTTAAATATTACAAATTTTCATAAAATAATACTGTTATATAGAATACTCGATAAAGACCAGAAGGTCTTATCATCAAGAACTGTGTAGCATTATTGTTTTTATAATATTAAATTTTTGACAATGGTGCGAAAAACAAAAAATAAAAAAAGGTAAAAAATAAGCGTAGCATTAAAGAAATAGTATTAAAAAAACAAAAATACTCTCAAAGTTGTAAATAAATAATCTCTCTCTCTCTCTCTCTCCCTTTATATATATATATATATATATATATATATATATATATATATATATATATATATATATTATATATATATATATATATACATACATATATATATATATATATATATATATATATATATATATATATATATATATATATATATATATATATATATATATATATATATATATATATATATATATATATATATATATAAATATATGTATATATGTATATATATATATATGTATATATATATATATATATATATATATATATATATATATATACAAATGTATATATATTTATATATATATATATATATAAATATATATATATATAATATATATATATATATATATATATATATATAAATATATAAATATATATACATATGTATATATATATATGTATATATATATATATATATATATATATATATATATATATATATATATATATGTATATATATATATGTAATATATATATATATTTATATACATATATA
>NC_061167.1:31964447-32109720 GCF_022113875.1 Hydra vulgaris | reverse complement strand
GAGTCGAATTCGCAGAGCACATCAGTAGTAGTACTTACAAAGCGGTGATGGATCAGGCAGTCCAAAGTCTTGAGTTACGTTTCACTTCACATCGATAATTATATATGGACATGGCATGGTTTGATACATCAAATTTTAGTGAACTTGCTATTTCGGGAATTTCTGAAAACAATTTACACAGCATTATCAAATTTCTACTTGATAAAATAAAGGCCGAACTGTTGTCATTTATCACTATGAGATTTTGAAATTGTCCTTTCCCTTAACGACAACGTTGAGAGAGAATGCAGATCAAAAGGATGGCGTAGAAGAACCGCGGCGTTATCAGCATACTAATAGAGCATGAAGGTCGTGTCCATCTTGTGTGTTACGAATTCTTGCTGCATATAGACTCAGAGACAAAACCTATGACAATTTGTATCATATTTATAAAATAATATGTACTATTTTTGTAACACAAGCCGAATGTGAAAGATCGTTTTCTAAGTTAAAGTTAACCAAGACAAGGTTGCAAAATTCTATGTCGAATGACCACTTAGAGTCGTATATGTTAATGTCTGTTGCAAAAAGTCTACTTAATAGCCTTGAGTATGATACAATCATTCAAAGATATGCATCTTCGTCCTCTGAATTGAGCAAACTGTTTAAAAAATAGTTATTGCTATACTTTGCACATCACTTGTACTTTTTTAATACAATGTAATTTTATTAATCTTTGTTTTAAATGTTCCTTTTAAGGCTTATTTTTTTCAAAGTTGCTGACCGGGCAGTCTTTGCAATACATGTATGGTCGGGAGAGCCCTTTAATTATCTTCATTGCCGATAATATATATACAGCCAGTCCACGACTATATATATATATATATATATATATATATATATATATATATATATATATATATATATATATATATATATATATATATATTATATATATATATATATATATATATTTATATGTATATATATATATATATATATATATATATATATATATATATATATATATATATATATATATATATATATATATATACATATAAATATATATATATACATATATATATATATATATATATATATATATATATATATATATATATATGTACATATATATATATATATATATATATATATATATATATATATATATATATATATATATATATATATATATATATATATATATATATATATATATATATATATATATATTAACTAATTTAAAACATCAGATAATAGGAATTCTCTCAATACTAAACAATTTATTTGAAATTTTCGCCGGATTATAGGCATCGGCATCATCAGCATATAATATAATATAATGACAAAAATTGTGACCGTTAAACAACAACAAAAAAAATTTTAAATTTTGACGTCACCTTTATAATGGCTTCTTTTACCTAAGTATGAAAAAAATGTCCAAAAATTTTTTTTTTAAATATTGTCTATCGTCCAAATTCATACCACAGTACGTTGGAGAACATTGATGTTTTTGTATCTCCAAGACCTCATGGACTTTTGTTTCAAATTTTTTATCCTCAACTTAAAGTGTTATTACTTTATTCAATTCAATGTCTTCATTACAACTTTACTTTATGCAAAGCTAAGGCAGACTGGTTTAATTTGCCTTCAGTCAAAAATTTTTGTTGTTGCTGAACCCTTGTTGGTATTTGAAGTTTTGTTTCACCAACATATACTTAGGAGCATTTGCACTTAATTAAATAGGTTCCTGGGGTGCTGTTGCGTGGTAATTTAGAATTATTTTTAGACGTTAATAGCGTTTTTACGTTAGCATTTGATTTAAAAACAGTTCTGTAACCAGCTTTTCTGAATATTCTTCTAAGTTTAGGAGATTTTATTGGTATTCATAGTAAAGAGATTGTAGGAAGGTTACTAGAGTTTGATGGAAATTCATTTTTGTTCGCAAAACGTTTTTTTCGAATCTGATCAGAAATATCTTTAAGCATTTTTTCATCGTATCCATTTTCAGTAAACACTTGAATTAAAAAATTTATCTCATCTTTTAAATAGTTTTCACTGCATATTGAGTATGCTCTGTGTATCTATACGTTAAAAGTTGCTTTTGAAATTTTGGGATCATGATTAGAATGAGGTTTGATTTGGATATTGGTTATTGCATCTTTCCTGTAAACCTTGAACTCATATTTTCCTTGTGTATTATTAATAACAGTTATATCCAAAAAGTTAGTTATCTTATTTTTGTTTTCAACCTCAATAGTATATTTTAAAGAAGCATGTTGTTTGTTAAGAATCTTTTGGAATTGTTCCGCTTGATTAAAGTTAGAAAACCTTGCGTGGCTATTGTCTACATATCTATAAAAGGATTTAAAATCAATTAAAGGAATCATTGTCGTTGCTATTTTTATTGCCTTTTTCTCATGGTATTGTAAAAAAGATTCAGTCAAAACAACCATAAAAGACAATCCAATTGGGCCTGAATTCTTCAACTCATGAATTTCACCATTCCACAAGAAATAACAACGAAACAAACAAAGTTTAATTAGTTGTTTTGTTTCAGTTAAAGTAAGTTTAGTTGAGTTTTTGTAAGAAACGCTTTTATTTAATTAATCTAAAAGTATTAAAGTTGCTTCTTTTAATGGTATCGATGGGTATAAGTTTACGATATCAAAGGATACCTGTATTTTATCCTTGTCAATTAACCGCGACTTAGTTTTGTTAATAAAGTCTTTTGATTTTTTTAACCAAATAGGGTTTTTATTTAAGACCGGTTGTATTCTTTTAACCAAGTAATTCGAAATCCCATAACAAGGTGTGCCAATAGTTGATACAACTACTCCCATCGGATAAGACTTTTCTTGTTTATGAGCTTTAATTAGCCCATACAAACGTGGTGGGACAGGATGACTCGGGTATACGGTTTCATATTCATCATTAGAAAAACGTTGCTTTTTGTTAAGTTTTGAAAGGAAAGACTTTATTTTAGCTGCATAACTTAGAGTGGGATCAATACTAATAATTTTTGTTGGACCAATCTGTTCTCTAATTTTTTCAATTGCTTTATCATGTTCTATTCTTACGAATCCTACTCCTTTATCAAATGGATAAATATCAATTTTCTTGTCTTGAATACTTTCTTTAAATGCTTTTCTTTGATCTCTTGTTAGACTATGATTAATTTTTTTGCCCATTTTAAGTTCTCTCAGTACATTTTTTCTTAGGTTTTGCGCCTTTTCAATTTCTTTATTATATTTGAGTTTTAAGGCAGACGATTCAGTTGTTGTAACAATGTCCATGTAAGGTATAGATATCACAAAAAACACAAGCATTCACTGAATAAAAATAATTTGTAATTGTCAACTTAACTAATAAAAAGATAAAAAAAATTAAATAAATTCAAATTTTAATTAGTCAAAAAAAATGGATACAAAGATAAACAATAAAGTTAAAGTATTTAACATAAAGTTTAAATTAAAACTGTGCAGATCACTTAAAATTTATATTATTGCGTGGACATTATCTTCGACTCGAACGCCAAAGAGTAAAAAACTGTCAAGAAAGATTTAATTTCTTTACTAATCGAATCGTGAATGTTTGGGATACGCTACCTTTAAACGCCATTAGAGCTGAATCAGTCAACTTGTTCAAGGATAGTGTTCATAAAGTGAAATTCGTAATAGACGAATGATTGGACACACGAGTGTCTTCTTTCAGCATGGAAGTGCCTGGTGTAGCACTTCCTCAACAAAATATATAAATGTATTATATAATTGATTTCTGAAATAAATAAACTCAAACTCAAACTCATTGCTTATGTACAAGTAACTATATATAATAATATAACTGATGATGTGAAATTATCAGGCTCAAAATAAGCTAGTGGTATTCGTATCACTACTGTTTGCAATTCATCGTAAGATAGAAACATCTTATCTGTATCACAATATTGCACTCGATGAATACCAAATTTTTTTGGATTACAAGGAGAAGTAAAAGCGTTTTGATTTTTTGAGTGGACTTGTCCAAGAATTGTTAGATTCTCGTATTGCACAGTGTCAATGAAGAAAAATTTTCCAGATTTAAGTAAATAGCATTTATTTTTGATAGGAGAATTACTTTTCTAAACAACGTATCTTTCTGCTGCAGAAGCTAAATGGTTCAGACAGAGAAAGTTATATGTAAGTAAATGATCCAAGTAGTGAACACTTGCGTTGTGTACAAAAGAATACAGCAGTGAATGAGCATAATCTTTATACAATGTCATTAGGTAAATGTCAATATTTTTTTACCAATTTTTAATATAATAACATACTGACAGAATACTTTAAAAATATTTAAATTTTAAAATACTTAATATAATCAAAACAATTCAGGAAAATCAAGTAACACTAACTTAAAATATTTTGTCAGCGTTTTGATATTTTTGCTTGATGTTTCATTTTGTTGTTTAATTATTTTAATTTGAGATTGGTAATCTCAAAATCTTGCACCTCATATTTGAAATAAAATGATATTACCAAATTTTGATCCTTTTTTTATTCTTCCTGTATTTAAAACTAATTTTTTAAATATTTTCTTTATGAACAGCATTCTAAAGTTCTACTAAAAACGTATGTAAAATGTATTTGTTAAATCTTCAGCATATTATATATTAAAATGTTTGTATGTTGTATTTTTGCATTATGTTAAATTTTCAATATATCTATATATTACATATAAATAAGTTTAACTTTTAAGATTCTGATGATATGATCATTATGATCTTCTTTTCGAAACCTAACTTTATGTTACGCTGAATTTTTTATTTTTTTCCAGTACGCTGAATTGGTTATTTTTTTCCAAGACTTTTATGTTATTTTGTATCACAACTATTATTGTAAATTAAAATTAAAATAATAAAATAACAAAATCAAATATTTTGTCAACAAATTTGTTTTTGTAGTTTTGACTTTTGTATTACTTTAAATATTATAAATCGTAGTATATTTTTACATTACACTTTTGTGAACAGATCACATGCATAAACTTTAGTTAAAAGTAGCATATTCAGTTATAAAGAGTTTTAAAAAAAGATTATTGAGTTGTCACAAAAAAAAAGAAGGATTGAAATGGAAAAAAGAGACTTACAAGAAAAAATGATTCAAGTTCATTAGATTCAAACTAAATTAATAATAAATAAAAAAAGATGTAAATATTACTGTACATTGATAAAAATTAACTTTTAATATTTAATGAAAAAAATTAAATTTTTTATTATAAATATGGAAAACTTTCTTAAGTATGAAATATTTTCTTTTAGTTTACAGATCTAATTCCAGTATATCAATCCTGTTTGTTACATTGGATTTATTCGCAATAATAAAAATTCGCTTTTATAATAAAAAACCAGTGTAAAACCGATTATGCGGTTTTTGTCAAGCCCTACCATGATATCATATTGAGATTACGTTTTTGACGTTTTGATGTTTTTGACAAAACACCACAAACTCAAATTCTTGTCAAAAATTGATATCAATGTGATGTAGTTTATGTATCAAAGGTTTCTCACGGTGTCCTAATCTCAATTTGATCTCATGATGATATCACAACCATACTTGAATTTATTTATCTATGATTATGACATCTATATGATATCATATTAAGATAATTATTTGATATCGCAGCATGAGAAGTTTTTGATATCATATTAATATCATATTAATCTCATGCGTTGACTGGGTATCATGATATCATATTGAGATTACGTTTTTGACGTTTTGATGTTATTGACAAAACACCACAAACTCGAGTATCTTGTCAAAATTGATAACAATGTGATGTAATTTAGATATCAAATGCGATATCCTAATCTCAATTCGATCTCATGATGATATCACAACCATACTTGAATTTATTTATCTATAATTATGACATCTATATGATATCATATTCTGATAATTATTTGATATCGCAGCATGATAAGTTTTTGATATCATATTAATATCATATTGATCTCATGCGTTGACTAAGTTACTTTTTGTAATATACAATTTGTTATCATTTCTAAACTATGTTTTTTTTCAATGTGATTTTATGTGTGATTTAGATTATATAACGGCATATTGTTAAAAGAATATCATTTAAAACTATATTACTTATATACAGGGCTTTACCGATGGGTGTAGGTGTTGGGGGGGGGGGGTGAATATCCACCCCCAGATTTACAAAATTCTGTCGATTTTGTCGGAAAATTGGATGATTTGGGATTCTGTCGGTTAGAACTGACATTTGGCTTCTAAAAAAAAAAAAAAAACCTTTTTCTGTAAAATTAGCTTTTTTCCTTTGCATCCCCCCTCCCTTCAAATCTTCGTCGTTCGGAACGGCCCTGCTTATATATAAGTAAACAATATATATTATAAAATTTATAAAAAACCGTTAATGTTTATAATTTTGTAATAAAAAAATAAATAAAAATAAAAATGTTTGAGCGGTTTTGTAATGAATAAATTAGAGAATTGTTGTTCTAAATAAACTTTCCATAAAATTTGTAAATCAGAGTTATACTTAATGTATACAAATTTGTAGTTATACTTAAACAAAGTTATATTTTAAAATAGCGGACAATCTTAGCCAATTTCAGCAACCGCAAATAAATTGTATAGTAGTGCGTCACTAAAAATAAGTATAGTAAACAAACACACTTTTTAATTGAGGCGTATTATATTTTCTGCATTAATTTAAATATTTTGAACCAAAAAGATAGGCTCTAAAAAAAAATCCTTCCGGAATAAATCCCCCCGGAAAAAATCCCCCGAGGAAAATCCCCCGGCAAAAAATCCCCCAGGAAAAAATACCCGCAAGAAAAAATGATTTGGTTTCAAATTAATAAATATATATTCAGTTGTTTTTTTTTGTGAAGTAGTTATCTAAAGCCAAATAGTTGCAACATTAACAAGATAGAATCGGGAATTGCAACTTTCATATTTTGCATATTATAGTTTTATGGTTTAATTAAGTTTTTTGACGATGAAATACCGGAGTACATTCTTACAAGTTTATTTAAGTTACTTTAAAGATGAGTTTCCACTCATCCGTTTTTTCACGGGAACGGGAAAGGAAACGGAAAAATAATCGCGTGAGCATGCGTAGTTTTCCTTCGGACATATTAAAACTTATACTACGCATGCCCACGTGATTATTTTTTCCGTCCCTTTCCCGTTCCCGTAAAAAAACGGATGAGTGGAAACCTGTTGGTAAGCTTTCAAGATTTTATAAACCCACAAGCGAAAATGTTTTTAAAACATCAATACCTAATTTTTGACCAGTGTTGAATCAATCATATCTTGTGTTAATATATCGCAATTTGTTATAGGTGTGTATTTAAACGTATTCTAAATGCGTATTATAAAAACGTGTTATAATAACATTCACACCAAAAAAAATTTAAATATAGACAACCAAAACTATGTCTTGTCACTCATCACTAAACCTTTAAGTGATGATGAAAAACAGTTTTTAAACACCCGCCTAACTGAAAGAAGCCCTTTTTAAATTTGAAAACGGAAAATCTCCGGGCTATAACGGATTTCCAGCTGAATTTTACAAAACTTTTTGGCACATTTTAGAAAAAGATTTTGAAGAACTTGCCTACGAAATTCTTTTTGTAGAAAAAAATAAATAATTTCCCTGATTCCCAAACAAGGAAATCTTACTAAATGCAAAAATTGGAGGCCCATATCTTTAATCGGCGCTGATTACAAAATAATCACAAAAGCGATGGCCCTAAGACTAGCAAAAGTAATGGGGAAAATTATAGAACCAAATCAGACTTGCGGAATTCCAAGTAGAAACATTTTTTCAAATTTACATCTAGTACGTGATCTTATAGATTACGCTGAATTTGAAAAATTACCTAGTTTCATTTTGACCATAGATCAAGAAAAGGCGTTTGACAAAGTCGACCGTGCGTTTCGTGCAAATTCTCCAAAAATTTAATCTCGGAGAAAATTTTGTATCCTTTATTAACACCTTGTATTCAGAAGTGTCGGCAACAGTTCTGAATTGCGGCTTCTTGTCTACCTCCTTTCTTATAGAAAGGGGTGTTAGACATGGCGACCCTCTCTCTCTTTTGTTGAACGTTTTTGTCGCTGAAGCTCTGGCTTTGGTGATACAAGCGGACAGCAGAACAAAGGGTTTTCCTATACCGGGAGCACCGAAACCTCTAAAACTACAGCAGTACGCAGACGATTCGAACTTTTTTGCCAAGGACGTAAAATGTGTCTGTTATTTCTTTGAAAACGTAAAAATCTTCGAAAAAGCAAGTGGATTTTCGAAGATTTTTACGCCTCAAAAACCAAGGGTCTTGCTTTTGGGGGTTTTGATCCCAAAATTTATAGAGAATTGGATAACATAGAGTGGAACAACGACACCGGTTTTAAAATTTTAAGTGTTACCTTTTATACCAGATTGAGCAATACTACCAATTTCAACTGGCAAGTAGCTCTTAAGAAAATAGAGAAAAAGCTCAAGTTTCTGGGACTGCGTACTTTGTCACTTAGAGGAAAGACTAATTTGATAAATACGCTAGCAATGTCAAAAGTGTGGTTTCTAGGAAACGTGTTGCCCACTCCAGATTGGGTAATAGAGCGTTTGCATAGAGCCATTTTCGAAAATTTGTCGTAAAAGACCAATTATAACCCGGTCAAACGAGAGACACTTTTCCTACCCGTCAAAAGCGGGGGTCTCGGATTATTATCACCGAAGGAGCAAAGTCTTGCGCTCCGCCTCAAAACGCTCTTTCAAATAAAAGAGTGTCAAGAGGGCAAAACTCACGATTCTTCCTACTTTTCAAAGTATTGGTTGGAAAGTTCACTTGTAAAATTTACTAAACAGAACCAAAGCTGGAACTTTTTAAGAAAAAACACTTTTCCAAAACACTGGGACAACAAAATGTCTCAGTACTACAAAACCACAATTGAAATTTTAAGCAAATACGGGTTCCTGTTTAACATCCCCCCTATCAGAAATATCAGAAATATTATTACTTTAAAATATAATTACCATGTCCGTAGAAACACTACGGACATTTTCTGTCAAACTTTGTATCAATAACGTTTTTTGTCAAATAGAAAATGGGAACCTGAAACTAAACATTTGAGCTGAACAAGTACACTGAGCTCATAACAAGAACTAAATGTTTAGTTAAGTGTTTCCTGTTTTCTACAAATATAAGTTCTATAATTACTACAAAAATATTGTTATTTATGATTAGACAAACACTGCCGGCCCTTATATAAAATTTTATTTGCATGTTTCTTTGTAACTTTTAGTAACGTGGTATTTGTGTTAAAGTCCTGTACCTTATTATTATTTTACTTATAAAATTTTTTTTCCTTCACTTAAAATAATTAATTAAACTTAATCAATTTCTTCTAAAAGCTTTTTCTTATTATTGATTTCTCTCCGCACAAAGGCAATAAAATAAAAAAAAAACAAAAAAACACAAAAAAATATAAAATCTAAAAATACAAAAAAATATAAAACCAAATAACACAAAAAAAATAAAAAATAAAAAAATTTATAAAACAAAAAATATATATATAAAGTCGGAAAATTTTAATAGAAAAATATTATAAAATATGTTAAAAAAAAGTTAATGGTAAAACTTATGTGAAAAACCCTTTTTATTAATATGAACGATTATTATAAAAATATATATATATATATATATATATATATATATATATATATATATATATATATATATATATATATATATATATATATATATATATATATATATATATACATAAAAACAGAAATATTTCTTTAATTGTAAAGAGGATATTTTTTTATTATACAGAAATAGTTTAGAAAAATTGTAATTATTTATTATTTTGAAATAAATTTTATATAAAAAAAAAAAAAAAAAAAAAAGTATATTTAGAATATTTGTTTTTCCTATATTCCTAATGACCGTATTGCTTTTAAGTGTTTATTCCTGGTTGCGTACAGGGCAAACTGAAAGAATGTAATAACTCAACAGATGATACACATTAAGGAAATGAATATGACTTGTTCATGCTATCAAAGTATGGCGTTTGCTCTTATATTAATGTATTTTTAATGGGATAAACATTAAAGCCACGTATAAAACGCACCAACGCCATCCCATAAAGGAGAGTGGTAAATATATGGCTAACATGTACATCCCACACGTCGGTCACATGAAACTTACACGCACAAATGAAGCGTGGTGTTCGTTCTTATTTACTGTGGTTTTATGGGATAAACATTATAGCCACATATGGGACATCAACGCCATCCCATAAAAGAGAGTGGTAAGCATATGGTTAGTATGCAAATGCCATGCATGGCCCCCATTAAAATTTTTTGTCGGGTAGTCAAACCATTAAGTGATGCAAGATGGAAAAAACCACATCAATGCTGTAAAATCTCTTCGATTTGAAATGCCAAAAATTTATGAAGCACTGCAAGATGCGGCCAAGACCGCTAATGAAACAACTGCAAAAATTGCAGCAGTCTATTGCTTTAAAAACAGCCACCTTCGATTTTTTATGTTCAGTTGTAATTTGGCATAAAGTTTTGTTCAAAATTGATTTAACTAGCAAACAACTTCAATCAACTTCAACGAATATTTCAGAGGCTTTAAAAGCAATGGAAAGAACAATTAACTTTTTTAAGGAAAATTACTAACAGGAAAAGTTTGACTCTGTTGTATGTAATGCTTCTTTTTTAAAGGTAGGAGAAAGTTTTGCTGCAGAATCTGCTTTAAGAGTAGGAAAAAGAAAGAGATACTTTGATGAACAAAACTTTGAAAAACAGTTTTATCCAAAAGAAAAGTATAAACAAGATGTTTTGAAATATTTGAATGTGCTACTACTGCAATAGAAGATAGATTTAATGCTTTTAATGCTGAAATTATACTTTTTAGCTTTTTATTTGATATTAAAAAGCTCTCAACAGTTGAGGAAGATGATTTAAAATCTCATTGCATAGCATTGGAAAAAAATGGAAAAATCTGTAAACGAAAAAAATGATATTTCTGGCGACGATTTCTACTGAAAATACTGAAAATGCTATAAAATATTTGTACTCAAACAATTAAATGTATTTAGGAAAATGTATCTATTGCATAAAAAAATTCTTCTCACATTACCAATAACAGTAGTTAGCGCTGAGAGATCTTTTTTAAAATTAAAAATCGTCAATTAAGATCAACGATGGGCCGGTTGGACAACGATGGACAGGTTGAACAATCTTGCAATGATTTTCATTGAAAATAAAAATGCCGCTGATTTAAATCTTGAAGATATCCGGTTAAAATTTTACAAAATGAATACTCGAAAAGTACGATTTTCAAAATAAATTAATTTATCAAAAAGATTTTTTTTAAATAAGTTAAATATATAAACTTTAATTTATTAAGGCGCGAATTTATTTTTTTCATCCACGTTCGGAACGTCTAGCGTCGGGCCTGTATGAAAGCATATAATATATGGGAACATATAATATATGGAAGCATATAATGTATGGAAGCATATAATATATTGAAGCATATAATATGTGGAAGCATATAATATATGGTACCATATTACCATATTATGGTAAAATTCTGCATAAGGGTATCCACAAACGACGCTAAATTTATCTTTTCAATTAAAGTAAGAGATCATTGGCTCTCTTGCGCAGAGACTTTAAAGTGTTACAATGCTTTATGTTCAATAAAAGTCTGAGTAATAGATAGACACTTATCTCGAACTTCTATTCAAAAATTAAATTTAGAGTGACGTCCTTTATGAAAAACCTCTAAATAGGCCTTTCAAAGTCAGCTCGCCGGAAAAAACCCTACCATGGCATTATAATAGCCACTGCATAAATTATGTTCAAATTAACAAGATCATTAGTTTTAAATCTTTATCAAGTAATAAGCCATGCAATGACGATAAATTTTAAAGGCCCTTTATATTATTTTGTTAAATCACGATACAACAATGTATATTTGCAAAAAATGCCATCTACTGAAGATGCTGTAAATTATATCTAAAACTTAAGAATTTTTCTATTTTTAATAGCAAAGAACCAGGTAACTTATCTAATTTTCTTCTTCCCTGCAAAAGATAACTCACATTAGAAAGTTTTGTAAAGTAATTTTTGTAACCGCATAATTTTTACTGTAGAATTGTTTGAAAGCATAATTTCTAACAAAGAAAACAATGATCGACAGTCTAATATTATGTGTGAAGTAGGCGTCATAATACCAATATTTGTAATTATTTTTTTACCCCGTAACTTAGAGGGCTTGACAGGGTTTAAATCTACTTCTGAGTGTCATATAAAATTTCAGTGTATTGCTTTGAAAAAAAAAGTTTAATTGTGATAGGTCAAGCCCAACTTTATGTTTCAGCATGTCCAACAAATTATGATTAATGTTGATTTTATATAGATGTTTAGTGTAAATTAAAGTTGATATTTTAATTTATTGCTCTAAAATTTACAATTTTGTATAAACCCCTAAAAAATGGCCCGTTTCACCCAAGTTTTAATTTGGGTAAAACGGGCCATTTTGTTCTTTAAAAATGTTTACCCATTTTTAAAGAACAAAATCAGGGCAAACTTATAACCTTTTTTTCCGTTGTTACTGTTTGTAAAAAACAGAAGAAAAAAAAATTTTTTTTAGACTTTTAATAGTGGGTTTAACCTTAAGGAGCTCAAGCATTGATCAATTTATTGTTATTGCAGACTCCAGGATAATCACTTAAAGATAATCACTATCACCCTTCTACTGGTATTATATAACCCAGTACTATTTGCCCCATGCCCTGTTTTCTTGTAGGGTTCGCTTTTTTAAGGCAAAGATTAGGAGAAACAAACTCCAACTTTAAAATCCCTGCATCGGGGCATTTGGTTGAATAAAGGTTAGAGATTGTGTCTCAATAAAAATACTTTACTTGAGTAGATGTTAACTGCATTCAGCTACTGTCTTATAAGCAGAATAATTGTGGTAACCAGCCTTGATCCCTTTCTTTATCTATTAGATCGGCGAAGATGTAAACCAATGTTACTTTGGTTATGAGGCTAGGTGGCGGTAAAATTTGTCGAACTCTTTGGTAGATCTTAGAGAGGATGGTTCAATCAAAAGGTATAAAATGTTAGATTATTAACTGTACCATGTTGCGCATAGGTGTTTCCCATTAATACTTTTGGTACTCCTTTCGCAAGGCCGCATATCGAGCCCAAATTTACGACTTCAGGTTTATTAGCAGGACTGAGACAACATAATAACGCATTGCTTGGGAAGCCGTGCTTTGTATATCAATGAGTTAAGTTCTCTTTAAACTTAAATCATTCGAAAAGTAAGCCAAAATAATAAACTTATATAACCATTCTCACAATCTAACTTTTTTAATATATACATTAGATTATTTTAATAACATTTTATCTTTACCCCTCTGCCAATATTATTGTTATAATATGTATTACTTATTTTTACTTTGTAAATATATTGTTGAGAACGAAGGTATTGGAAAAAATCAATATAAGACAAGTTGCGCAATGTTTTCAGGTTTCGAAAAATACTTTTGATAATGTAAATAGGGGGTTTAAATGCGTTATTACTAAAATTCAAGTCAAAGAAGACAAACAAATTTATTAGGATAGAGATTAAAGCTAACTCCTGTAAAGTATGTTGCACTGTAACATGCATCACATCGAAAAAAAAGAAATATTTGATAGAAGAAATCAGCTTTAGCATAATTTAATTTTTAAAACAAATAGTTTATCAAAAGTTAATCAAAAGGGTTTAATAAATAAATCATCTAAAAGACCTCAATAACAAAAGAGTTTGATGAATCAAGTTCTCGTACCAAAATACGATTGATAGCAAATTTATCATTTGATTCAAAAACAGAATCCGTCGCAAAAATACTGTGGCACAAAGAACCGCATTTAATAAACGCGAATTTAAATTAGTTTAACTACTTAATGAAGAAACCTTTGCATACTTTTTGGATAACAAACTTTCAAAAAGTGAATATGAAAATACTCATAAAGAAGCACCATGCAAATTTTCATCTTATTGAACAATTTTTACAAACTTTACATCATACTTTAGAAAAAAAAATTTGTATCATAGACACTTCTTTTATTTTTTTATTTATTTTTATTGTTATTGTTATATAGGTGCCACAAGAAGACCCAAGAGATGGCGGATCAGGAACTAGTAATACCGGAAATTTATTCTGACGAATTAGGGAAATTTTTATTAATTCACCAGTACCACTTGGTTTAATGGAAGAAGAAGCAGTTGAATCTCGACACAGAATTTATAAGTTTAATCGCGAACACCATGCAAGCTAAAAAAAAAAGAGAAACAAACTTATTTGACATTTTCATTATAGGTATACTTTTGATCCTCTAATTAAATGTTGACAACAAAAATCTAGAATTAGATATAGATGCAGAAGAACAAAGTTCTAAACTGTATTACCTGTATAATGTATAACTTTATATTCTTTTTTCTACTATATAAAATTATTAAATATATGAAAAAATATAAAAAAATTCTTTTAAAATTGCAGTGATTCGGCTCAAATCATTGAAGTATGGAAACAGGAATACCCCAAATATTTATTCACTCGTTGTTATTTCTTTTTATTATTATTTTTATTATTTTTCTATTATTATTTATTACTAGTTGAGAATTAAAATGACAGATTTTAATTTCCAACTAATAATCTGTTAATGTTTGAAAGATAACTGTACAAAATGTTTATCCTCCCCAAAATGAAGGGGTAGTAAACTCTACATAATCATAACTTTCACACTCTACATGATAATAGCTTTCAAACTCTACATGATCATAGCTTTCAAACTCTACATGATCATAGCTTTCAAAACTCTACATGATCATAGCTTTCAAACTCTACATGATCATAGCTTTCAAACTCTACATGATCATAGCTTTCAAACTCTATATGATCATAGCTTTCAAACTCTACATGATCATAGCTTTCAAACTCTACATGATCATAGCTTTCAAACTCTACATGATCATAGCTTTCAAACTCTACATGATCTTTTAGCTTTCAATGAACAAAAGATTATTCAATAAAGGTTAAAACCTGTAAATGTATTTAAATTCAGTATATGATAGCAAAAAAAAAATTTTTTTGAATTCATTGCCCTCATATTTGGGGTGGAAGCTTTCTTTGTGGGGTACTTGCGATGCCGGGCTTTAATCACAACAATTTTTTTGCAAAACTTTGTATTTTAACTTTAGCATTAACATAATAAGTTTGGAGCATTTTGGAAACTGTCTAACTATTTGGATATTGCCCGAAAATATCATTTATAAAAAATCTAACTGGTGCCCCCAAATCTCATCTGCATCTCCCCCCTTCCTCCTCCTTGCTGCCCTATGAGCTTGTTAAACACAAAGTAAAATTTCTTAAATCTCTATTTTACTTAATTAAGGCCTAATATCCACATAAATACAACGATTATATTTTTGGCCATCTATTTTAATGGAATGTTCCCACTGTGCAGTGGCTTGTAAATTTTAACTCTAAAAAGTTGTTTACTGCAAACAACTATCGCAATGCTGTCAACATTTTTTTTATTAATGAATGGCAACTCTCTCATTAAGTCCTCTTTTTTACGTCTTCTTGGATTATCTTTCACTACTAAACTCTCATGGAAACCATAAAATCAATTGATTGCTAATTTAGCATCTGTTAAGGTAGCATTTTTTTGTTGTGCATTTTCTTACTACTAATTTCATTCTCTACCTCTACAACTTTCATATTTTTCCCGTATAGGATACTGTTGTTATATTTAGTGTAGTTCTTCTAATGATGTTTTTACTTTTTTATAAAAGGTCCAAAAACGCATTGTAAACGTAGTTGGACCTGCTTTATCTGCCAAGCTTAAGCCTCCCTCCCATCATCGTAAGATTGCATCTCTATCTCATCTACAAATACTATCGCGGTTGCTGCTCTAAGGAGGTATTATCTCTAGTTCCATCAACTGAAATTTATTCTCGTTTGACTCGATATTCAGCAATTCTTTATCTATTTATCGTTATCTCATGCTTTTACTGTATCTGTCTTTGCATGCTCTAAAATTTTTTTATTATACTTGTCTAGTTTTTTTCCCTGCACTTCAACCCTTTGAAACACTCTTCCATCTTCATGTTTTCCCGACTCATACAACCTACAACCGTTTCCTTGCTCTTTAACTCTATTCTTTATTTTCTAGTATTTCACAAATTATTAGTGGTCAGCTTTGTTAGAAGTGAATCTGGATTTAAAAAAAAGATTTTGTAGATATGTATCGATAAAGTTCATAAAATTTAGATCTATGAGCACTTGTATATTGTCAGATACTTTATGAATGAAAAATAAAATTATTTTGGAATAACAATCTTTGTACGCTTTTCATAAAATATTTTCATTGATAAGTATCAAATTTAGTTACTTTTGTTCATTTAATTTTGTTATTTTCTATTTTTTGCATTATAATTAGTGTTTACATTTTTGGTTGCAATGGAACGGGATGTACTATTTTTTTTTTTTTTTTTTTTTTTGCGTTTATTTAAAATTTTTTTAAATTAAAATAAGTATTAAATTTATCAAATTAAATATTTGTAATTATAATTATAATACTTTTAATATTGCCATATTTGTATTATTATTTATTTTACATGTAATATTATTTGTAATATTTGTAG
The DNA here is from genome assembly GCF_022113875.1 of Hydra vulgaris. NCBI lineage: Eukaryota > Metazoa > Cnidaria > Hydrozoa > Anthoathecata > Hydridae > Hydra > Hydra vulgaris. The sequence continues at coordinate 32,093,009 of NC_061167.1, read as the reverse complement.
CAAAAACTTAAATCTTTATATCATGTATTGCAAGACAAAAAAAAATTAAAAAAATTCTTAAAATTGCAAAAGCGGTGTATGTAAGAGATCCACCCATGGCTGAAAAAATTATATTTATGCTTTTTACTTACGGCGTTACACTAAGTCCCACAAACCTAATATAAAAACTTTATCCTTTCTTGCAATTGCGTTTTTCAACACATTTAAAAATATAACTGTATACGTAGCTTACGTATATGTATACAGTTTTTGTAAACACAATTATACCAACATATTATCATATTTCATACAACGTAATTTGAAAATGCTACATTTCACTAGCTTATCATAGAAACAGCTTATCATAACAACTGTTTATTAAAACAGCAATTTAACATTTATAAAGTTATTTTTTCTGACAACGAAGAGGATTCCAATTGTTATCATAACAGCAGCATATAAGGTTCCAAATACTTCAACGTAATCAAACGTGAATGGGGAGCAAATAAACGCTAGAAATGCTCCAGCGGTGCACATTGAGTATCGAATACTATCGACAAATGTAAGATTACTTGAGTTTACCATTTTAGCTAAAGTGCTTACAAAAAAAACATCAATTATTATTGGAGCTCCTCCAAAGCTAAATATATATACAAGGCATAAGATAAGATTTAATACTTTAAAGTTAGAATAGTTCGAAAGAATGATAAAACTTGTGCCGACGGTGCAGAATCCACCTAAGCTGATTAATAATACCAAAATCATTTTTTTGTCAGAAAACGGCCTCCAAATAAACAGTAACAAACTAAAACCGCTGAAACTGCTGGCCCCCAAAAAACAGATGTTTAATTCTATCATGGAAAGATGCAATTTTTCAAAAACTAACAAAGGCAGCCATGTGTCTGTGTTAATAATAAAAAACGATAGGAAAAAGTTAGAAAACATTACAAGTGCTGAATCAAAACGCAAAAACAAAACTTTTAAAATTTTGATTATTGTAAATTTGTTTGAATTTATGGATAAAGTTTTTGTCTTTATTTCGTTAGGATATTTATATTGTACTAAAGGTAGTTTCTCATTGTCTTTTATGTCACAATCAGTATAAACTTCGTCGTCTGTACCAGCTATTGCAGTATTCTCCGCAAAAGCTTTGTAGTCAAATTCTTTTGATACATCATATACCATTGTAATTGTAAGAATTTCCATAGCGATGCATACAAAACCCATAAAAAGCCCAGGAAAATTTACATCCCGTATATGCCAGTTTCCTATAAAAAAACTAATGTCTTTAAAAAAGATGTTTATTCCTGGGCCTAGCATAAATCCTAAATTGTACATGATTGATAAAATTGATAGTTTTGAACTTGTTTCAGAGGCTGGGTAACTACGAATTGCTTCGCTAAAAATTACGGATTCTAACGCTCCGCCAAAACCTGCTATCACTCTTCCTCCCACTAAAAAGAAAGGAGAAAATGGTAAACTGTAGAGTACATTTCCACTTAACATTAGCATATTACAAATTAAAAAACAATGATTGACGTTTCTTTTTTTATCGACGAATCTACCGATTACCGGCGTCAGTACAGAAGAAGCCACCATATAAGATACAGATACAACTCCATAATATAGTTTTGGTGTGTCTGTAGTTATCATTTTTTTGATGTATGACCATAATGTTAAAATTGTAAGACTGTATTCCATTCCGATGATAATAAGTTGAATTGAAAACGCAATAAAAGTGAGTTTTCTCTTTTTTAACCACTTTTCATGATGTCGCGTGTTTAGATTCATGGTCTAAAAAAATCAAATTTTAGATATAACTAAGATAAAAATAAATGAAATATAAAAACATATTTCATAGTTAAATTATCTCCAGATATGCTTGTAAAAAAAAAATTGTTCTCACCGTCCCTGGAGAAATGTTCATGTAATATATTAAATAAATTTTTGATAGTTTTAAATTTTTTGTTAAACCATAGAAAAGCTTAATAACAATTAAATTTTCTAAACATACTACGTAAAATATTTACGATAGCTCAAAACTTCAACCGTCATTGCAAATATATAAACCATTTATTGAATCAATTTAATTATGGATTTGAACGATTTCTAGACAATTTTTTTAAAAAAAATTAAAATGAGGGAGAAACTTGTGTTAAAACTTTTTAAACTAATTTTTTTTTTCAAGCATCAAACTCACACTAAAGCAACACTCAATGTGTTCACACACACACGCGCGCACACCCATAATTTATCAAATTCTTTTTTTTTTTTCTTTCTTAATCCAATACAGTTAGGACGACAATAAACTTACATCGATAAGTAATATTAATAGCAAAAAATTTGTTATATAATTATTTAATGATAACAAAAAATAAAAATGTTCAAAAAACTTTTTTTATTGCTTCAAGAGCCAATTTCTAAAAAAACCAGGCAAAGTACTGTTGGCTCAAAAGTAATATCCTTCAATCACGCTCAATTTTTTATATAGTAATGCTGATAGGGTAAAAAAGAACCTTATGAATTATTTTTTCTAAATATATGTAGTTTGTGAGTTATGAGACGACTGTATCCAAAGTTTCTGTTTATATTAAGAAAGATGGAAAACTTTCTTAAAAAAAAAAAGAAAAAAAATTGCGGAAAAACTTATTTTTTAAAATCTCAAGCAGAAATCACACATTTTTTGAATTTGGGGCCTACTTTAAACATTTATCTCAAAGCATAAAAAATTTCGCCGGATACCTTATTATTTTTAGAAAAGGTATTCATTTCTGGTCTTAATGGTTTAAAAAATAGAGGGGACATTGCTTACGAAAATACTTATGAGTCATCAAACTGTCATAAAATGTTTTAAGTAGAGTTCGAAAATCAGCCATTATGAAAAATGGGATAAGTCTCAAGATTGAATGTATATATTTTTTATTACTCTATAATACTATTCTAATAATTCAAAAAAAACGTGTGTGTTAGTATCGCATTGCTGAAATAACTCCACTACAAAATGTTAAACTTTTTGCATAATAAAAATAAACACAGCGAAATTACTCACTAAGTTATTTTTCTTTATATCAATATGTCATTGTTTAAATATACACTTTCAATCTTTATGCAAACTTTAAAACTTAAACACCAAAAAAAGTAAAAAAAAAAGTATAAAACATTGAAAAAAGGCATATTTTTTACTTGAAAGCCAAACAAATTAATAATTTTCATCTAAATAATCCATCTAATAGTCCAAATCACATTTCAGAAATCCAGATGATATATCGTTTTAAATGTCGTTCTTAAGCATCAATAAAAAATGGCTTTGCACTCAAATTAGATCTGCTAGTATTATTTTGAGATAAATGTAATTAAAGTAGGCCCCAAATTCAAAAATGTGTGATTTAAGCTTATGGTTTTTAGACTAATAAAGGGTTTTCCTCAGTTTTTTTGATTTTTTTTTTTAAAGTTCTACATATACTTCCTTTATATAAACAGATACTTAGGATATAGTTTCATTATCTTTAAATTTAGTTTAAAAATCACAAAATCCCAATAATAACTTTCTAAGTGTTAAAAGGTCAAAAGATTGACCGATCATAACTCAGAAACTACAAATATTTAGAAAAAAAGTTTTAACCCTATTAGCAATACTATATAAAAAATTGAGCGTGATTGAAGGATATCACTTTTAAGCCAACAATACTTTTGCTTGGTTTTTATCAAAAAATGGCTCTTAAGTAAGGGCTCTTAATATGGCTCTTAAAAAAATTGCTACTTTACAACTCACTGTTTTATTGAACATTATTGATCAAGCAAAAAAAAAATAATGTCCTTCATATATAATATTGGAAAAATTTGATAAATAAGGGCAAATCAGGATTGCTATCCCAGGTGGCGTGACAGCTCTCAGCGCCCTGTTTACGTATGATTTTGATTGATATATCTAGCTGAATTTTTTTTGATTTTTCTTAATAACATTCAAAACAAGATTTACTGAAGTAATTTATTTCTAGTTTTATATTTAAATACAAATGTGGAGTTAATAAATATATTTATTAATTAGTTAGTAAATAAATAGTTTTAAAAAGTTGTTAATTAAATCATCTGAATATTTATCATTAAGTTTTATTATTTTGTAACTTAACTGTAAGTTTCATATATTACATTGTATATATTATTTAAAATTAGTAATTGTATCGTTTTGATAGAATTTAATTTATCTTATTAATATATAAATATAAGATTATTTACTTATTCATCATAAATAAATAACCTTTTAGTTCATTAAATTTATTGATGTCAATTGAAGTCTCATGTAAAGATTAATTTAAATTTATACATTTCCTTGGCTTGCTTTATAAAAAAATTGTTTAAATTAGGAAATTAATAATTGGTATTTAACTTTTGAAAGTTCTGATATAAACATTTCTGAATTAAAGTAAGAGAAAATAAAGTTGCAAAAAAAAGTAGGTAATTTAAAAATTGATTTACAAAATAAACACTAGTACATTAATGAAAACAATATGAAAAATCTTTTAAGTTAAAAAGAAGAAGTTGCAGCATTATATATTAAGACAAATTTTAAGAAAGAAGAGAATCAAGAACTTCATAAGTTGGTTTCTTTGTTAGATAATGAGGAAATATTATCTTCTGAAGATGGCAAATATTGTGATGACATTTGGAAAACCATAATGAAATTGCTTTCAATGAATGTAAATATGAATAGTATCAACAATGTTGGCATTATCAAAACTTTAAAATTACAATAAAAAGAGGGAAAACACTATCTTTTGGTTTGTCAAAAGTGATTGCTGGTGATGAAGCAATTAGCTTGCTCAACTTTACTAACATAATAGATGATATTTGTAACGTTTTAAGTAACTCTGCCATGGAAAAAAGAACTCAATTTCGCTAAATTAATAACACCAATTAAATTAACAACGACTGACCTCGTTCCAATTAATCTTTTATTTAATTCACAATTAAAAGCATTAAGAGATAAACTTTTGTCAGTTGCAATCAATAATTGGGATTTACTTTTTTCAGATGTTTAAGGTATTATGAAAAATATGAGCAATTTTTTCTGCAAATTCCATTTGGTTGCTAATTTTGCATCTAAAACTGATAAAGTTTTTAATTCTTTCCAACATATTTTGTTACAAGATAATTATGAGAACGTCTTTGCTTTTATTAAAAAAGAAAGTGGCGTTGCTTGGTTAGTTCCCAGCCGGCACAACTCAGAAAATAGTTACGCTTGGTTTCTGTTGCGTTTTTAAAACCTTCTAAAACAAAAAGAATAACGCGTATCTTAAATGGTTTTTATTCGGTGAAATTAACTATTACTATTTACCATAAATACCAGTTAAAGTATTTATGGTTTCACCGTTATGGAAACGTAGTATTATATTTTAATATCTTTCTGTTAGGAATGTGAAACCACTGATAAAAATATGCGACATTTAAATTTGACTTACAGGGTTATTCATTCTTATATGCGCGTCTATTCATTTTTATATGCGCCTTTATTCATTCTTATATGCGCATTTATTCATTTTTATATGCGCCTTTATTCATTCTTATATGCGCATTTATTCATTTTTATATGCGCCTTTATTCATTTTTATATGCGCATTTATTCATTTTTATATGCGCCTTTATTTATTCTTATATGCGTTTTACAAAAGCAATTGTAAAAAAGCAATTTGAACAAAAAAAAATCATTTAAGCAATTTGTTTTGAAAAAATAGTTTATTTTTTCAAAACAAACTTTTCTTAATTCTAGGTAAACGAGGTTAAAAATACTTAAAACGAGGACTTTTTAAATTCGACGATGGTTTATTTAATTTAGTATTAGTTCTTTGTAATTTTATTATTAAATTTCTTGATTGATTAAGTTATTATTTATCTAATTATTCATTTATCTCGATTTAAATTTACTTGTTTATAATTATTATTAATATCAAATTATACATCCCTATGTTTGTATATGCGTCAACCACCCATAAAATCTCTAATATAATTTAATATAAACGATAAATACGCTTTTAAATTTTTATCTAGACATATTTAAAATATAAATTAGGTTGTTTTCATTGTTATTTATTTAAGAAATGGTTGCCGAGCCAGCGCTTGATTTATATAACTACGCATATGGTTGTAAAATGGAACTATATTAAACTCTGTAGTATCCATAATATTTTTAAGTTTCCTGATTACCTCATCCGTATTTCGAGGCCTTTCTCCCTGTTTGTAAGTATGTTTTAAAGAAGAAAAAAATTCTTCTATTGGATTAAGCTGTGGCGTGTAAGCTGGCAGATACTTAATAGCTATACCATGAGAGGCTAGTGTTTGCCTAACAGAAAGACTCCAGTGGAATTTACAATTGTCCATAACAAGCACCGGCGCTTCCACATTTGCATTCCTAATCGCTGGTGCCATCATTGTAGTTATGAAAGTACAAAATGAATCTGCATTCCAGCCTCCAGTTTTTGTTTCATAAGCAAGCACTCCTATTGTTGAAACAGCACAAATTAAACTAACATTCTTGCCACGATTTGCAGGCGACTGTAAAATTGCTGGCGCACCTCTTAGCGAATAACCATATGTGCTGTTAGTGTGCACATTAAATCCAGTTTCATCCAAATAAATAAGTTTTTCATCTGAAATTCCGTTAATTTCGCTTGCAAATGCATAGCGTGCATTGATAATTCGTGTTGAATTTCGTTCTTCTGGCACATGCACAACACGTTTTCTTGATAAATCCGAGCGTTTGAGTTTTTTTGAAATAGTAGGCTGAGACATGTTGAAGCCTGCTGCAGAAAGATTTTCTTTTATTGTTTCTTGCGTGCAAAGATTGTTTTCTTGTACGCATAATTCGATAATATTTTTTATTTGAGCGTTTATAGGTCTTTCACCTCGTTTTTTATCAGAAGACGACTTGAATGCAGTCATGTCGTCGAACTCTCCTCTGTTTAACTTAACGACAAGATTTTGAACTGTGCGTTTCGATAAATTAAGAGAAGTGGAAATGCTTGTTGTAGATTGATTTCTTTCAACTAAATGTTTAAGCATTTCAATGTGCTCTTTTGTAACATTTTTCCTTGTTTTACGATTATTTTCTATTCCATCCATAGGGTAAAAATTTGATATTAATAATTTTAAATAATTAAATAATAAATCTAGAAAAATAAATAATTAGATAAAAAATAACTTAATCAATCAAGAAATTTAATACAATAATACAATTTAATATAATGTAATAAAATTAAACTAAAAACTAATACTAAACCATCATCGAATGTAAAAAGTCTTCCTCTTATAAGTATTTTTAAACTCGTTTACCAGGAAATAAGAAAAATTTGCTTTGAAATAATAAACTGTTTTATCAATGATTTTATTAAATGATTTTTTTTGGTTCAAATTGCTTTTTTACAATTGCTTTTGTAAACCACATAAAAATAAATAAATGCGCATATAAAAATGAATAAATGCGCATATAAGAATGAATAAAGGCGCATATAAAAATGAATAAATGCGCATATAAAAATGAATAAAGGCGCATATAAAAATGAATAAATGCGCATATAAGAATGAATAAAGGCGCATATAAAAATGAATAGACGCGCATATAAGAATGAATAACCCTGTAAAAACCTCAAAAAACACGTGGTAAACTCTAGTAAAACTGCCCGTAATATACACGTGCTTTTGGTTTACGCCTGGATCGTGAAAAACACGTGCCTATATAGGTTTTATTTCCAAAAAAGAAACTAGATGTGCCGATAGGGTTTGTACCGCAAGTAAAGTAACTCAAATGAAAATTATTTTTTGTTCTATTCATTAAAAATTGCTTTAATATTTTGTATTATAATGCTGCCCTATATTATGGCTAGGATGCTTCAATAGAACTTCTTAATGCGTAGCCGAATGCAAATAATTTTTCAAAGCTATAAAGGAAGATTCTTTTGAAGCTTTTAAAAAATTTAAAGATTTTAAAAGCTATAAAGTAGTATTTATTGCTAAAGTTCGTGAATTAGAGATCATTGATAAACTATTTACAGGTCCTTTGTGGATAATTATTGAATCGCTTGATAGCATTTTGCTATTGAACCTCTACCTACTCCGTTTGAAAATCTGACTTTTAACTCTTTGCAAGGATACTCCTTTTTTTTTTGTTTGCAAATGGAAAAATTTTGAAAGACACAAACTTTTTTTTATCAAGATATGGTTTACTACAAACTATTTGAAAACATACAAATGATGAGTTTGATTCTTTGACTGTGCAATCACTTGAAGTTATTTTTCATGTTTTTTTTTAAATTTTGGGAAGTCAGTGTGCTGATCAGTTACCTGGTGGTAAATATTGGAATCCAAATTTATTCTGTTGTTGAGGCAGCTTTTAACAAAGCATCAGAAAGTGACTTTACCATTTTGGACTTAATGATACGTTCAAAACCAAATGCCAATGTTCAAATTACCCAGGTTTTGACAATTTGGTTTCAAATTCAAACATTAGAATGGCTTAATGGTAAAGCAGAAAAGAGAGAAAAAAACTACTTGATTATTCAAAAACCATAGTATCGATGATGGAACGCAAATATGATGAAAGAAAAGTAGCTCTTAAAGAAAATAAAGTTCTCCGCCTTCTAGCAAAGCAAGAAGAAGAAAATTATAGAAAAAATTAAACTACACAAAAAAAAAGTTGCAGCTTGTAATAATTTAATAAACTTAAATTTAAAAGCATAGATTTCATTGCAAGAAGCAGACGAATCAGTTTATAAATGGAAAAATCATTAAAATAAAAAGTACACTTTACTCAACTTAATTTTTATCGCGTCATCTTAGGTGACGTGTACACTTTGCTCAACTTAATTTTTGTCGTGTCGTCTTGGGTAGGTTTGTTTTAGCAGGAATTATGTGAAGTTCTTGTTGTTGTCATTTAAGCAAATTTAAAAATCTTTTTGTAATTTGAGTAATGATTCAAAGCTTCGTATTTTACTTATGTTTCACCGTTGATTACAAATATTAAAATAAAATTAAAAATTAAAATAACAAAAAAAAACTTTGGTAAAATTTTTTATTTACTTAAATATGAACTGCCTATCAAGTAACGGAAAGAATCCAGAAATGGAGAGCTAACCTTAAGCAAAACTACATTTACTTTAACATGAACTGCTTATCAAAAAAAGGAAATAGTCCAGAATTGGAGGGCTAACTTTAGAGCATTAGGCAACATGACAGTTTCTTATACTTTATTAAAAAGTTTAAGAAACATTCTCTACGCTATCCTCTAACTATTTTTTAACAACAGGTTACTCATTTTAAAAGTATCGCATTCTGGGTTGTTACACTCTGGGTTTGCAACGCATTTCAACAAATTTTTGTACGTTGATAAATACGGTAATATTTTTAAAGACAAAGGCGATAAATCTTTTGCAAATTAAAAAAAAAAAAACATTAGTAAAAGTATTCCGTCTTAATTTAAAACACAATTAAATAAAACCTTTCAACGAGTTTTTCATTCATTTGAATATTATCTTAGGTACGGAATATTATCTTAGGTACGGAATATTATCTTAGGTACGGAATATTATCTTAGGTACGGAATATTATCTTAAGTACGGAATATTATCTTAGGTACGGAATATAATCTTAGGTACGGAATATAATCTTAGGTACCGAATATAATTGTCTACTCTGAGCAATTAAATTTCTTTTGAAACCTATTATATATATTGTAACCTATGTTGTAATATTATATCTATATCTATATCGTAATATTATATCTATGTTGTATTTATGTTGTAATATTATATCTATATCTATGTTGTATTTATGTTTTAAAATTATTTCTGTTGTATTTATGTTGTATTATTATATCTATATTATATTATAACATAGATATTATTTAAATTATTAGGAAATTGTTGGATAAAAAATATTTTTATTTGTGTAAAGATAAGTTTAAAATTTATATTTGTTTTTCGCGTACTTCGACGTTTTCGGCCAGTTTTATTTGGATCCACATTTTTCACTTTATTACTATTTTTACCACATTTTTCACTTTATTACTACTATATTACTATTACTGAAAGTTTAAATAAAGGTTAATTTAAATTATTATTTTTCCTCAAAGTTTTGTTATGCTTAAAATATTAAAAATTTTAAACTTTTAGCGTTCGTTAACCCCGAACAAAATTATATTTATAAATTGTTCAAATAATTTCAATTTACGATTTCATTTCAATAAAGTTTTATAAATTTGTCAACGCAACAAAAACAAAAAAGTTATAAAAGTTTTATATAATTTTTGGTGAGCGAGATACTTAAAAAAAATGTTTCATAAAAAGTCGAAATATTGAAAATGTTAAAACATCTTTGGAACTAAATAAGTTAGAGAGGTCGTTAAAACCTTTTTGAAAATGAAATGACTGAAGGATTCCAATGCAATTAAAATTAAAAAAAAGATAACAAACGCTATAAAAATTGCGTAAATGCTCTAAAGCTAATTGTCTTATAATGCAAAAAAATTGACCAAATAATATACGAACCATGACAAATAATTTGTTTTTAAAAATAGCGGGATTTCGTTTTTATTGTCATAAGATATGTTATAACAAATTTCTTTTTCTATAGATGAACAAAACTAAATAATATAAATAAACTAAATATTGCAAACTAACATAAACAAACTTGGTTGTTTATGTATACAAACTCAAGTATTCTGATTTGTTTTACTTCTTTTAGATTTATTTGTTCCAGGTACGGAATTAGTATTTTTTTGGTGTTTAAGGACAAACAAGCCTTAAATTTTTAGACCATCCCCCTCAGAAGAGTGAGCAATAATTCAATATAATATTTTTTTATTATTCTCAACGAAATTAATATTATTCTATAAACTAAGGAGTTCAAACTTTATATATTTTTTGAACGCTTAGATATTGTTTTATAAAATTAATTTCATACTATAATCTATTAGCGTACAACAATTAAGACCATATAAAGCTTAAACCTCCCTTAATTTGAGTGGGCTTCAAATTTTATATATTTTTTAAACGCTAAAAACTTATTCAATAATATTTAAAACTTATCGATGAATATGAATTTAGTTGAGAATAGTAAGAAAAAATATTTTATTTTGTTGCTTTCACGTTTTGGGCAATTGCTAAATCACCATTTTGGGGCAATGCCCCAATAGCACTTTTAATATCAAGTCTAGGTATATAGATTAATATTTTGTTGCTTTCACGTTTTGGGCAAGGGGAAAAAAATTTTGGGGCGTTTTCGTTCTCAAGAAGAAGTTCCCAATCATCGCTATTTTGTGAAAAGCATTTTTATATAAATATATAAATGTTAGGATAAAAGCCTAGCATTTAAAAAACTCACTAGTAAAGTACTTGATGATTCAATAAAAAAAATTAAATAAAAATAAAGCAACAGGCTATGATTCTATTTCAGCAAGCATAATTAAAGACTGCAATGAAATTATTAAAGATGTTTTATTAGATATTTTTAACAAATCGCTTAAAACAGGTGTTTTTCCAGATAAAATGAAAGTTGCAATTATTACACCCATTTTTAAATCAGTAGATGAAAGTCTGGTTACAAATTATCGACCTATATAGGTATTACTTGTATTTTCAAAAATCCTTGAACGTATCATGTATAATAGGATATTTGCGTTTTTGTATGATAACAATCTTCTTTATTATAACCATAATGGTTTTCGATCAAATTACTCTACGGAACATGCACTTATGCAACTTGTTGAAGTTATCAGTGGAGCATCTTCTCATAACAAGTTCACCTTAGGTATATTTCTAGACTTGTCAAAAGCATTTGAGACCGTTAACCATCAGATTTTCTTAAAAAAACTAAAATATTATGGAACAAGCCACGAATAACATATATGGTTTACCAGTTACTTAACTGATCGAAAGCAGTTTATTTCTCTAAATGATGGCTTTTAGACAAAAAAAACTTAAAATATCATGTGGGGTTCCACAAAGCTCCATCTTAGGTCTGTTACTGTTCTAAATCTATATCAACGATCTATATAAAGCATCAAGTACGGTGTCTACTATTTTGTTTGCAGACGACACCACTTTATTCTATTCTTACAGTAATATCATCTCTTTATTTCAAGTAGAAAATAATGAACTAGAACAAATATCAAACTGACTTATCGCTAACAGCCTATCTTTAAACACTGATAAAACTAAGTTTTCCTTATTCCATTCTAAACGAAAGTTTCAATCTATTCCAAAATCCTTACCAATGCTATATATAAATAATATCAAAATTTAGCGCTCATTTACAAGTAAATTACTTGGTATTTTAATAGACGAAAACTTATCCTGGAGAGATCATATTAAACATATTAGCAATAAAATCTCAAAAAGTATTGGCATCTTATATAAAACCAGACAAATCTTAGACAAATCTACACTAACTCAACTATATTTTGTATTCATAAATAGTTATTTATCTTATGGCAATATTGTTTGGGGTAGTACAAATAAATCTAAACTCGACTGTCTCCTTAAACAATAGAATCATGCAACACGCATTATTCATTTTCAAAATCGCTTCACAAATGCTAAACCTCTTCTAAAAAGCATGAGGGCACTTGATATTTTTGAATTAAATATTTTCAAAATTACACAGTTTATGTTTCAACATCAGTCAAAATAAATGCCGAAGGTTTTCGAAAATATTTTCCATAAAACATTAAACCGATACAACACGCGATCTACCGGAAGATTTAAAAAACCATTCCGTACATCAAAACTTATGAGCTTTGCCATTTCCTATCGTGCCCCAATGCTATGGAACCTTTTTACAAGCCTAAGTGGTAAACTTAAAGAAGCCAATACCTCTCAAAAATTTAAAAAGAACATAATCGAACTTATTGCCAATCAAGATTCTTTACATGATTTTTTCTAACAATACAGTTTTATTTCCAATTTTTATTATCAAAGGATACTGATGATAAGATTTTATCTTCTTCAGGTTCTCTGGTCTCGTAACTATTATAAATAATGAAATGTATTTGTATTTAATATTTTTAAATATTTTATCGGAAATTACCTTTAATTGTAAATGGTTGCTTGACAAAAAATAAATAAACAAAATAAAAAAAATAAATAATAAATAAGTTAGCTCCAACACCAAAAAATGCAAATTCCGCCCCAACAATTTTAAAATTTTATCTGTTGATACGTCAATTGATACTTTGTCGATTTGTTATCTTTAGCAATATACTACTTGTTTATTCTATTTTTCCTTTAGTTGACGAAACAAATTTTCATGACAATTTATTGTTTTCTTACCTTTATAACTTCAACGACCATACAAATTACTAATAACTTCAACAATCATTTTGTTTTTTAGTAAAATTTTGTACAAATGGTTTCATCTCAGTGGTATATCAGTTAGCAACAAGTTAGACTCATAGTAACTATTAAACGACTTCCTTTCTTAACAATCGTGTTTGATATACTTTTCTTGCGCAATAAAATTTTCTTATTTTACATTAAAAATATAAATTGAACTTTAAATATTGCGATTAGGTTTAATTACAATACATTGTTTAGCAACAATGTATCTTCGTTACGGTATTGTTAAATAACAATGTATCTTAGTTATGGCTGATCGTGATGAAAAATTATGACTATATATTTTTTTTAATCGCAAGGCATTCTGTGAAAAAAATATTTGTCAAAAATATTGTCATATTAATTACTAGTGTGATGCTGTTTTTTATTTTCTTATGAAGACTTTACAATATCATGAAATCTTCTGCAACATTAATAGTATTTAATAAAAATAAATTAAAGTTTTAATAAATAAAAAAAAACGTTACTTTATAGAAATTATTATTAGGGTCTGTTAGGGTAATTTGGGTTTAAAAAGTACTTTTTTGCAACTTTTAAGTTATGCTATGGAATTTCATTTGAAAAAAACGAAATCCATTTTTGTCCGCATTGTGAAATTCTACAACAGTTTTGTGTAAGATTTTGAAATTCTAGAGTAGTTTTGTTCATAAGCTTATTTGTAAAAAAATTCAAACCGCTAGTAACAATATAATGGAAAGTTTTGCATAGAAAAACTTCTCGTTTCGTGAAGTTTTTCTATGGAATAAGATAATTTCAAAAAAAAAATTGATATTTTTAAGAAATGTTATCCCTGCTTTAAACAAAAACTAAAAAATATTATACTTTCAATTGATGAAATTTCTATGTTTTTTTTTTTAATTTTGATTTTAAGTTTTCTTATTTTGTTTTTTCCAGTAAAATACTTTATTGTTAAAGTTATAATGTATCGTAAACATATACTGTGTTTTTATGTTTTAGTTCTGTATTTTTTTTCTTGAATAATGTTATATATAATTTAATGAAAAATACTTTGTAAAATATATTGTGTATGAGTGTGTATATTTATGTGTATGTGTATATATGTATATGTGTATGCACCTGTTTGTATGTATGTATGCATGTATGTATGTATGTATGTATGTATGTATGTATGTATGTATGTATGTATGTATGTATGTATGTATGTATGTATGTATGTATGTATGTATGTATGTATGTATGTATGTATGTATGTATGTATGTATGTATGTATGTATGTATGTATGTATGTATGTATGTATGTATGTGTGCATGTATGTATGTAAGAGTGTATGTATGTGTGTGTATCCATGTGAGTGCATGTATGTATTTATGTATATATGTATATGTGTATGTATGTAATATGTATGTATGTGTTTTATTTGTATATTTCTATGTGTTTACTTGTGTTCATACAAATATTTAAAATATGCACATTTGATGTTATGTATGTACATACACGTTTTACAAATCACCAAGTGGAAAATATTCATCATATGGCAATAAAAATAAGATGGTATAACCACTTTTACGGGTAGGTTACTGATTTTTTTGCGAATTTTTTTAATTAAATATGTTCATTCAAGTTCGACGATGTTATTTATTTAATTATTTGGTTGTATAACTAATGTTCTTTCATTGTTTTATTGTTAAAAATAGTTTATTATCCTCGTTATAATTTTTTATAATTCAATATTTGTATTACGTCAGAATTACGTCAGAACCAAACAAAATCATCAAAAATTTATTACATCCTCAATGTTATATGCTTTTCTACTGCTAATTCCATGGGTTATACAAGATAATACATAAGCTGTTGTTATGCTATTTAAACTATGATAATACTTAGTGAAGTTGCTTAAGATGAGATGCTGCTTTTTATTAAGGAAAACGCGTTTTTTTAAAGTTATTCTCCGAGGAGCTTTATTTTGATATTTCAAGAGCGAAAGTTTTTTCAAAAAAAAGTATCGCAAACTTTTTTAGAGATAAGAAAGATTTATTGCTTTTTTATTACGGTTTATTATTTATTATTTAAATTTATTAAACACCCACTATACAACCGCACTCAACTGTATATTTTAAAGTTTGAAGATTCTTATCAGGAATTACATTTTTGAGGCTGATAATTTTTTTTTTTTTTTTACTTTGCATTATTGTTTTCAAATTTAGTTCATGATTATTGCACGAGCCTTTGATACTATCTAAAAAAGGTTGTGGAACTATTTTGTTTTTCAACTGCGATTTAATAATATCATATGTCATTTTATTGTTCATCAGGCGAATAAATAAGTTTAGCTTGTTTTGTTGTATAATAATTGATATATCTTCAATAAAAAATAAGGTATAAATATAATTTTTGCTATGTTTTGAAACGTTGAGGAGTGACTTAAGTGCGTTTCGTCCAACTATATCAAGCTTTTGCATTAACATTTTTTTATGTTCACACAGCTTAAGACGATTCTTTAATGTTGGAACAGCTTAAGTTTTATATAACTGGACAATGGAGTATGGGTAAGCAAAACGAATTCTTGATTAAACTAAGGTTTGGATTACCGTCCGGAAATTAGATATTTGGTGATCAGTGTTTAATTTATTAAATGAGGCAAAAGGTGAACTATTTGTATCCCATGTAAAGCCTAGATGACTAAGTTTATCATGAAGTTTTATTTTTTGGTGGTTGAGAGTTATTGTGCAGTTTTTAATTTGCTTTTTTCCGGTGAGCAGGGACGGTTTTGTCAGCATTCAATTTTATGCAGTTTTTGTGTGTGTACATATTACATATATTAATAAGCATTTGTAGGCCAGAGAGGGTGGAGCCAAGGAGTATAATGTCATTAGCATATGCTACAACACCCGTATTGTTTATATTGATCAATTAATAGAAACTATACCTACGACGATATTATGGTTGAGATAATTACTTTTTACTTTAGTATAGTCTTTAAAGAAAAGATTTTCTTTAATTTTTTTTGTGAGTATTTTTTTCCTATTTTGAGTTCCATTATTAAAAGCTCATCTTACGAAACTGGTTTTCTAAGATGAAATGATTGGATGTGTTGAAAATAACGCGGTTTTTATTTTAAAGATTTTTTTTTTAAATCAACTATTCACTTATATTCTTCAAAAGGAAAGGCTAAGTTATGAAAATCTGCCAACATACATACATCCATATAAATATATATATATATATATATATATATATATATATATATATATATATATATATATATATATATATATATATATATATATATATATATATATATATATATATATATATATATATATATATATGTATATATATATATATATATATATATATATATATATATATATATATATATATATATATATATATTTATATATATATATATATACATATATATATATATATATATATAATTTTGTAATGCTTACAAGCTTACACTTTATTAGCATAGCATGACCACGAGTACCACCAGTAGGTCTATTGCAAAAGATGGAAAAGAAAGGAAGAAAGTGACTTTAGTGGGTGATATCAATTAATTAGATCAATCCGACGTATTATTTTAAAATGTTGTATCATATCACTTCTGATCCTTTTCTCAGTCAGGGTGGTAAGTCTTAGTGTTTTGATTCTATCTTTGCACAGTGTTGCTGAATGAACTTTAGGTTGAAAAAAATTGTACAGAAAAACTGTTTACATATATTGTTAGCTTTATGTCCGGCGACTCCAAATATATATTCCAAAAAATTGTAACATTCCGTCCTGATGAAATATGGCATTTTACAAAAAAAAAAACAACCTTTTTTAGAGTAATTTTTAAATGCTATATTTACGTATATTGAAAAACTTTAGATGTTTATAACTTTATTATCTGTTCATTTCAAATCATTTATTGAAAACACTGTATTTTATCTAATTTATTTATTTAAAATTTCTCTGTATGATAGCTAATATAGCAAGATATTTCATAAATAATATAAAATCAAAAGAACTTAAACACCTGCTCAAATAAAATGCCAAACTATTCTCCATGTCATTCTAAAGCAAGACAAAAAGTATGCGCAATATGCTACAGAAAAGCGGTAACCTTACTTAGTCCTCTAATAATTCATTTTATAAAAACATTTTTATCTTCTGAATACAACATCAATGATCCAATATTTTCATCTGGAATTCGCTCAACATTTAAAACAGTTCTTCATCAGCATGCTTGTCCTTATACTGTCCCACTAACTAGATGGTTTCAAATTCTAACAGGTGTGGTCGTGGAGACTGTTACTAGGAGAAAACGGCTTTTCTTGTGTATTATATGTTTAGTTGCTAAAAGAAAAGGAGCCAACATAAAATCACATATAGGAAGACCAGGGCAAGTTTTATTCAAGTATATATGTATATTTTTTTTCTAATTAAAAATAATTAGATTTTATAATAAAATAAAAACCAATTATTAATCCACATTAAAACCACCTGCATCTCAAAAATCTGCTTTGAAGATTTGCAACCAATGTTTTGTTGAAATTTCTAATTTAAGAGGACGCAAATGTACAACCCAGACGCAAATATTAAATTTATGTATACTAACTTCAAAAACCACTGTAATGAAGAACGTTAATGAAAAATTTGTAGCAAAAGTTGTTTAAGAGAAATTTGCCTCACAAAATAAGATTACCTTAGCAACATGTGGAACACCATTGATTATTTCTAAAGGTATGGCCTTTAAACTGAAATTAGGTATATCTTGTATCTGTGTGCTAATTTAAAAATAATCAATAATTATAACTATTAAATAAATTGAATGTAGGTAGTATCCATCGTGTTAATCCTGTGTGGACACATAATGATATAAAAAATCTGAAAATTTACAGACAATTCACTGGAAGAGATATTAGCCACATTGCTAAATGCATACGGGTAAAACACGGTAGAAAATCTGTTGAATCAAATCTTACTAAACATTTACAAGAGTCAAATAAATGTTTAAAAGAATTCTTTGAAACAGTCGATCTTGAAGTTTTTGATTCCTAAGCAAAATCTTTTAGGTATTATTTTTCACAATATTATGCTATAAAATAATTTTGTGAAATTTATCTAATTATTTAGTTAAATAATATTTTATTTCGTTCCTTAACTTTTTTAAATCTTAAACTCTTGTTAGTAAGTGGTAAATGTAATACTTAGATAAGATAAAAAAGTTCAAAAAATATTTACTAACATTAGCTAATTTTATTTAGACCCTCTGTTTTCGTAAAAAATATTTTGGAACTTCTATGGAAATCCATCGAGAAAAGGAAGATTTAACCTCACGATGGTTTGGTAGTTTTTACATAATGGTTTAATAATTTATACACAGTCATATTTTTTTGTTTTTAATTTAAAAATCTGTTTTAGCTTAAAGTTGTTGCGGAGGTGGAGGTTGTAGTTTTTAGATGGGTCACGGCGTCATAAATATTTCAAACTATAAAAAAAATGTCCATTTTAAAAGAAATTTTTACTAACAGGTACAAGTAGGCATAATGCAATTGATTTTTCAAACCTATTATTTATAATAATATACTATAACTGGCATTTAACTAAAAATGTTTGTATACATTTTGCTTAAATAATAGGGTATTGATCCTGATTTGGCAAAAGAGACATCAGTAAATAAAACCTTATTAATTGGAATTGTTCCAAGGAGAGTCTCTTCATTAAAAATTTTCAGAAATGTCAAGGTACAGGTTACCCAAAGACTATCATTCACGACTCATACATGAAAAAACTTATGAGTGTTATTTTGACATATAATAATGAAAGGATTTAACTGTACAATGATATATTATGAAACTGTTTAGATCACTTTTAAAATCACTAATAATAGTAACAAAATCTATGCAAGTATATGCAAAATACTGTTGTTTTTTTGTAAAATGTCATATTTCATTAGGACGGAATGTTACAATTTTTTGATATATAATTTTGGAGTCGCCAGATATAAAGCTAACAATATATGTAAACAGTTTTTCTGTACAATTTTTTTTAACCTAAAGTTCGTTTTTAACCTAAAGTTCGTTTTTAACCTAAAGTTCGACACAGTGTTTGTATCACAGTTTTAATATTGAAAAAAAATTACCCCTGTAGTTTTTTGGTGATTTTTTTCTTAACTCTGTATGTCTCTTGTCTGATATGGTGACCATGATTGAGTTGCAAATTCTAAATGTGGTCTAATATATATTGTATATAATAATTTTCACAGATTTAAACCTCTTCGCTAAAGTGATTTTTAATAATTATTTGGCCTTCATAGCAGTATTTAATTTTCTAATATTCTAAGTATTAAATTGGCATTCATAGCAGCAGAATCTACTTGCGTCTTAACTTTTAGGTTATCCGAGATAAGTACACCTAAATCACGTTCAATATGAGTAACGGCTAATGTGGCTTGTATTTGATTGCCATTATACATAAAGTATTTGTGATTCGGGTCAATTTTTTTTTTAAGCGAATAGCATATTCGGATTCTACGTAAAATTCGAAGAAAAAATGCTAAACAAATCACACCACCAAATTTAATTTTGATACCCCCAATTTTCAAAAATAAAGTCTCGTTTAATATACTATTATTACCGTTCTAAAAGTGCGGAATTGTATCTTTATTTTGTTTTATTCGAATTTTTATATTGATAAAGAGTTCTACAAAACTGTTTCTTGGTTTTAGGAATTCGTTTGTGACATTTATATTCTTTGTAAACCACCGCTAGGGGTCGCTATATTTTTTAATATAAAAAAACGCAATACTATTTCTATTTTGTATTTTATTCTACGTTTCAAGTATATTTAATATATACATAGATAACAAAAAATCTGTAATGAAAAAAAGCTTGGAAAATAAAACTCAAAACAGCAACAAAAATATAATTAATAAAAGAATGTATTTAAACAGGGTGTCCCAATTTCAACCGCTGCGAAGGATAGCGGCTAAATTGTGCTACTTACGAAAAATTGTTTTATATAAAAGTAGTGAGGATTTTTAAAAATTATATTCTAAAATTATTTTCATTTATACAGAGTGTTCCATAAAAGCGTGGCGATACAAAGTTACCTTTTTTTAAATGGAGCACTCTATATTTTTTTTACAAAAATGAATTCCTTGATACATAAAAATAAAATAAGTTCCTTTAAACAATTAGCCTAGCACCGATAGTTAAAGAGATATACAAGATTTTTTATCAAAACATGGTCTACTTTTGAGGGCTTATTGCTCAAAATCTGTAAGACCTAGATGATTTTATTTTTCTCAGTTTTATTAAGCATATTCTCGTGAACAGTCATTTACTAAAACTTTGATTTTCCTCTACAATGTGGATGAACGTAAACATTTTTAAAAGAGTTATTTTTCTCGCTTATTTTAAATAGAACACCCACTATATAAAAATGCCATCTGAAAGAGAATTAAATTCTGAGTTTTTTCATATAACTATTCTCTATAGCCATCTCTTTAAATTTTCAAGATATTTGTTTAATAAAATTTAAAGATTCTGCTTCGGGCATTTTGACAACATTTAAAACAAAAAAAACCTCAAAAATAAGTAAAAGTTTTTTCAAAAAAATGAACTTAAATAAAATAATTCACTAACACAAAATTTATTCTAAAATCACAAATAATTCTTGGCATTCAAAAATCAATAATAAACTTAAAATCCTTTTTTACAACAATTTTTAAGACTCAAAACAATCCCGTAATAAATAATAAGGCTATGAAACTATAATTTGTTTTTGAAGTCTATTTTGCTCTCCAAGCAAGGAGTTCTTTTTCTGCTCTCTACAGTTACCACCATAACCCTTTCTTGATTTTTGTGAGTGACACGTTGCGAAACAGTAGTTAGCAATTGAACGTATCTCTCTGTTCCTTGAATATGCAATGGAATTCGAGGATTTATCAGTGGCATATTATCTAATTGTAAAAGGTCTTTTAAGTTATCATAAGGAAGGGGGCGTGTAAACGGTGGTTCAGATAAAACATCATCATTCAAATCGATCATATTGGTGTAATCGGTACACTTGTAATTAATCTTCGGTTTTTTGTATTTTCCAATTTTACTAATATCGTCTAAATTATACAGAAAATTTAGAATTTTTTCTATGGCCCTGTTGCGTATGTCTTTTTTCGTATCAAATAGCATACCCAATAACACATTTTCTGGGTATGCGTAATATGAATTATTTTCAACAACTTTAATTATAATATTACGTAAATTTGGGGATAAATATTTTGTCCATTTAATAAATTGCGATAAAAGTTGACTACCGTATATTACAGAACTATTATACTTAGTGTTAAAATTCATTGGAATATAAACAGTCATTATATAAACTGCTAGAATTTTTAAATTTTTCGACGGATTGTTAGTTGTCACGTGTAATCTTAATATTCTGCTAGCCTTAGTTAACCAGCGGGCATGTGATATTGGTCCTAGTTTAATATTAGCCAAATCCATTAGGCAGATGCCATTGTAAATTGCTTAGCCTATCTTGTATAAATATTGAACGTCTGTAGATAAATCTTTTTGATATTGATCTTCCAAAAGCTAAGGCATATTCTTCAATGGAATTGATTGAAAGTCACTAACAACCTGAATAGAATAGTGTTTGTTTGTATAGAAATACTTAGATCTTATGTAATGTTAACATCAGATATTAAAATAAATTAATTATTACTTACCTGCAATTTTTGACATTCTACAATCTTTTGGGCTAACTCTCCAGTTAATGTACGAGGTCCAGATGTGGCTGATTTCTCCAATGCTTCGTTTAAGTGACGTAATCGAAGTTCATTAAAATGAGGTAGACATATAAACCAATGCAATGGTTTTCCTAATTGCAATTCAAATTGACGTAAAACACCATTTTCTGTTCCAGTATTAGTAACTTCGCCATCGCAACATATACCAATTAATGAATCTAGTGATATATCTTTATTAACAAAAAATTCATTTAAAGTTTTTTGTTGAGTTTCTGCATTATCACCATTCAACTTTACATATCCAAGTAATGTGGCATTAGGCTCCTTTGTAACAACTAAATAATGCTTTTTTACTATATTTTGATGAAATTTGTCATTAATTTGTTGTTGTATGAAAGAGTCATTTTTTCTCCCATCAAATAAAAATGATAAAATAGAAGAACCAACATTTCGCTTACGAAACACCATATCTCTACATTTCTATTTTTCTCTAGCTACTTTCGACTTATCCATAACCATAAGAGTACCGTTGGTATCTCTTATATTGAGGTCTTTGAAAAGTGCTGTTGCTAAAGCAGAAGCCACTCTATCAGAAATGCCAAATCTATTGCATATCATGGCAAATTCCAATGCGTCATATCTTGACGTGTAACGACCACGTTTTGACGATGGTTCTTCAACTGTTTCACCAACAGTTACTTCATACGTTTCAAATTCATATGTTGGATTGTTACTACTTGGTATTGTGGGTATTTCTGAAAATATTTCCTCTGAAAATTTAACCAATGATGACGTATATTGCGGTGTTGTAAGTTTTCTGTCATTATGTTGGTCCAATATAAATTCTTTCAATTTACAGGAATCAATCCACAAGAGCAGTCAGTTATTTTTAATTCACATCTACATTTTCCAATAAAAAATAGATTTTCTAATGAATCAACGAATTTCTGAAATTTTCCAATTAAATGTTTATGTTTAATCACATTTTGATATTTATCAATTAAGGTATTCAACTTTTTTTAAACACTTTTTCTATTTATAATTTCAGTATTAAGTTTATTCCATATTTCAATTATTTTGTCTGCTATAGGCGAAGTAAAACTTTTATAAGAAGATTTTTTATTTTAAAATTTAGAGCTCAAGAAAAAATAATATTTATTATTAGTTTGCAAATTCTTTCTACTCTTAGTCTAGGTATCAATGGTTTGATGTTATGTTAATGGATTCAACTTTTTCGTCTGTAATAAAAATAAATGTAATTAGAACATAGCCATGTATATGTTGTGACCATGTTGTATATGTTGTTACTATGTTGTAAAAGTATAAATGTAATAAATTATTAAGTTGTGCATATGTTTATTTTTATTTTCTTAGAGTTAAAATGGATGCAAAAACTAAAGAAGGAAATAACGTTACAAATTAAAGTAGAAATTTATAACGAATCATGTTGGCGATTGGAAATGAATCGCAGAAAAGCACAATTGACAAATGGTTATGAATAAAAATAATGTATAATAAATGTTTTTTGTCGCGTAAATATATTTTCAAATTCCAGTCTTTTTTTCAAATTTATTTATAAAAACTAAAAATGTTAGCAATCATTTGTCTGATATATTTTTTTGTCCTTAAACCAATGATAAATACGCCAATTTTTCCTTGCAAAGGTTCACCAGACCTACTTGCTCTTTGTGAGACAAATTTGAATTTAACTGTCTGATCTTGAAATCTTGGCGTTAATGAAAGACTCAAAATATACTCTTATAGTCACATACTTGGCCTGGGCATCTACATAAGGAAGAATTCACCCAGTTGTTGGGAAACTAGATTTGATGCCACAAACTATTATTTTATGTCCTTTGGTTTACCGCTACTTCACTCTATCAACTTTTACTTTGTTCTATATCGCTCTAAGTCAAGCCTCACTCTTCTCCATGACTTTCCTCTCATTGCACTGTTGCAATTTACAATCGTAACCATTATTTTCATATCTATCACCAAATCCATTCTCCAAAAAATAGATTTAATTTACTATTGCTAGAAACCATTGCAAAAAGATTTTGTCTAATGTCAAAGCCGATATTTTCATGACACGAAAATTCGTATTGCATCTCAAAAATCTCTTTAACAGTGTCTATGATTAGGGCAAATCTGTTATTCCTACCTTTTGCATGGTTCAGATTTTGTTACCTCATTAAAAGAACTTTTCATCAATCTTATCTCTTGATTCCACTTACTACATCCTACCTGATATAGCTGAAAATCAGGTTGATCAATTGCTTGACAATCGTATCACTCCAGCTCTTCTGTATCTAAAGTCATTTACTGCTTAGACTCTTCTACAGCTTGTGGTCCGGACAACATACCTGTTAAAGTCTTGCAGAAGTGTTCTCCGGAGTTATCATCTAAACTATTTAACAAGTGGTTTTATAGTCTTGTTTTCCAGCCTGCTGGAAAGCGGCACCTGTTGTCCCTATTTTCAAAAACTCTTGAGAGCGATCTGACTCGTCTAACTAACATCCCATTAGTTCCATAACGTTTAAGTAACTTCCCATCTTCTTCCTATCATAGGCAATATTTTTGAGTCTTTAGTTAACAAACACTTAATCTCTCATCTTGAATCTAATAAGTTACTTTTTGATCATATGGATTTCGATCTTCTTGTTCTGCTGTTAATTTGTTAACGGTTATAACTGATAGGTTTTTTTAAGCTTTAGATAGATGTGGAGAGGTTATGGCTGTTGCTTTCGATATTTCTAAAGCCTTTGATAAAGTTTAGCATCCTAGTCTTTTCCATAAGCTCTCTTCTTTTGGTGTATAGGTAGCATCTTCAAGATTATTGAATCAGTGGGTTGTGAACTTGAATACAGATAAAAAAATTTTCAGCGAACTGTTATTGCAATAATCTTGATCATTCTTTATATATGAACGGTAATGTACTCGATGAGTCATCTAAACTTCGCCTTCTAGAATTAACTCTTTTTTCCAATCTTTCTAGGAAGTATATATCAAATTGATTGCAAAATTAACATATGCTAAGTTTATATTTCTTTATCGTGCTCACCACACTGTTACTTTGGATTCTTTTTTTTATCTTTATAAATCTCTATTATGTCCTATCTATGAAATGCTGCTGCTATATCTGGAGCGAATTTTTGAAAGATGCTCTTTTTTATTTAGACAAGGTGCTAAAACGCATTATAAACATAGTTGGACCTTTTGTGTTCATTGTCACATTGTCGTTATGTTGCTTTTCTTAACTTCTTCTATAAATACTATAATGGGCACTGCTCTAATGAGCTAGCGTTTCTTGTGCCATCTACTAAAATTCATTCTCGTGTTACTCGTGATTCAATAAATTTTCATCTTTTTACTGTGACTGTTCATAAGTACTTCAAATATTATTTTTTGTTTAGTTTTTTCTTTGAACATCAGTTTTTTGGAAGTTGCTCCCTTTTTCTTTTTTTCTTTTAAGTCGCTTTTTTTTTAGATGTATAATTAATTAGTTGGCTGTAAATGATCAACTGTGTAGAAGTTAGTCTTATCCTTTGCATTAATTAACAGTTGTTGCTTCAAAATTTGGCTTTAATTTATTCACACGAAGTAGTTGGTCGAAAAGGAACTGGAAGGAATCGGTTCTTAAAAAGTCGAAAGTTGAAATATCATCATTTCACCTCTGATTAACTTACTATCCGAACAACTTACAAAAAACTTGTATTCTTTTTTGCTTATGATTAAAAAATTAAAATATTAAAAAGTATAACTTGATATATATATATATATATATATATATATATATATATATATATATATATATATATATATATATATATATATATATATATATATATATATATATATACATATACACATTATATCATAATACAATCTCAATATATTAAAAATTAATTTTAAATAAATATATTCATTAATTATTCATTAATTTTTTTCAATTTTACCAAACTCTTTTTCGATTTTACCAAACTCTCTTTAAGTTTTCTTACTTCTATCACTACCATTTTCTTGAAGCTACTACCTAAATATCTTTAATCTTCTCTAACAAACATTGTTCGATACAATGTTTTTTTCTAATCTGTCTAAGATTACACATCCATTTCTAAATAACTTCCTCATGTCTAAACTGCTTTTTTCATAAAAAAAGTTGTCCCTTATGTTTCCTTATAGCTATATTATAAAAATTTTGCGTGGTATTGACTATTTTTTGTGGTAAGTTTTTTCCTTTCCAGCTTTTTTGTTCTCTTATAGGAGTTCACAATATTAATTTATCTATTATCTAAAGGTACATGCCCCATAGATTCAAGTTTGATTGCCAATTTATTAAAAATTTTATAAAGATTGTCAATAACAACATCTTTGAAGGAGCTTGTATCTTCGTCACCCAAGTACTTATGATATATTGAATTGTGTTTACATACTGATCTACAAAAGATTTCTACAGCATTTGCAGGTTCCACTGGTGCCAATGACTTTCGATGATTTATGTGACATTGATGATTTTCTAAACATAGTTCACATTTACAAGTGTCTTTTCTCTTTTCCCAAATTTGACAAATTTTACAATGCATGGATAAGATTTGAACATCGACAGATTTATTATATATCACTGCTGTAACAACTTTATTGAGAGAGCCGTGACCATGCTTTTGCCAAGTACCATCAATTCTCACGTTGGCTCTCATTTATGCGTTGGCTCTTCTAGTACCCAATTTCGTTTTTCGTCAGCAGCTTTTTTCATACTAGCAAAAGCTGCATTTTCATTAGCATTGCTTACTTTGTTTTGTATACCTAAAAACAATTTTCGCTAGACGATGCATATTCATACATCTCACAAATGTCTATAAAGCATTAAAACCACGAGCAATTTCTTAAAAACATATAACATTACGAATTTTTGATTCAAAAATTTGCGTCCCTGTATATTTACTTTAGGCAACTGATTTCAGGTAAAGAAATCTTTACTCCAACCAAAACTGGAACAGAAGAGTTTCATTGCATGATAAAATCTTGTACGGCTATCTAGTTGCTCAATAATTTCTCATTGATTATGACATATCTGACATGAGTGTATGAAATATTTTCTTTCAAGATACTGAAACTCAAAAGGAAAAAAAGTTCATCAGCATCACAAGCTCTATTCATATTACTAGCGTTAATTCTTAAGCTGCTATTCAGTTTTCTACAACTCAAGCAGTTAGACTCATTATAATAATTATTTCTTTTTTTGTAGCACATTTATTTGGTATAACACCATTCTACTTTTGCTTTCGTTGTCTAGTAAAGTTTTGCTTGTTAGTTCTTTTTTCATTCATAGCATTATCATTAGTTCAGGTTAACAATACTATAATACTAAAAAGCAATACTAGAGAGTAACATTTGGCAAAATAATAACACTTTACTAATACATTCAGTAACAAAGCAGTATACAATTTTTACGCTTCATTTAAAATTTTTAATTTTAAATGAAGCGTAAAGCTTGTTTTCGGAAAAACAAAGTAGATTTACCTTCCCACCCATTTTGAGGGATAAAAAGCAAGAAAAAAGGAGTAATACCTGTAGTTAAGATGTTGCTATGGCCTAAATCATTATACTAGCTAATAAAAAAATATCCAAAACACTATTTTAGTTTATAAAAACCAGAAACCGATATATCATTAAAAAGAGCATTAAATTTTGCACCAACTAGGATTAAAAATTAAAATTCGATTTTTGCTCCAAAAATTGACAATTATTGTTAAGATAGTCGTGTTAAAAGCGTTGTGATCGTTGATATTTTGTTGATCGTTAATTATTTTGTAACTTTAAAAAAAAAAAACTAGAGCTAGTCATTTTTATAAGGTTATTTTATTAGGTTTTCAAATTGAAATTGAAAAGATTTTCAAAAACTGATCGGATTTAAACATCAACAGAGTATGAAAATCTTATATCTTATTTTCAAACAGACTTTAATTTTCATTTGCATTTAAAGTTGACTTGTGGCATATTAAAATGTTTCTCCTTAAAAAGGAATATGTATAACACTTGAATAAATAAAATTGCATTAAAAAGTGAAATTCGAAAAAAAAGTATGACTTGTGCCCTTTTTCGAAATGACTAATATAGTTAAGCCAATATTTATGATTACAAAGCTTCATTATGTTAAATTTGAGTGTAAAATGCAAGTTTATGTAGAGATATAAAAACTGGCAACTGTTTTTGTTTTTTAATTTGTAAGGTTTTCTCTACAGTAAATCTAATAAAACCTTAAAAATCTCGAAATGGGTAAAACAAACCATTCTGATTTGTTTGTTTGGGTGCTTATATATGTACATAAATGTATAGTTTAGATAAGTTCTGGTATTTATACTTTAAAATTGAAAATTTGAAAAACTATAATATTGTTTAGTTTTATTGTTTAGCAATCTGTGCTTATTCACTATAAATTGTTTTGCTAATTTTAGAAATTAATGCTAATAGTTTTACATTTTAAATTAGGTCCATTTTATTATGAACCCACATATTATGATTATGAATTTTATTTTATTTTCTACCTCAAAGCTCTCAATTGTAAACCAACTAGTCATGCTTTACTTAAATAAAACTTTATTGCAGCCTTATTAGAAGTGAGTGAAAAAAAAAATAGTATTAACTAGCCAACATTGCCAGATAACTATTCAAGACTAAACATTTGTTTCATTTGTCATATGTAAAACTGTCATTTAAACTTCTAATCAAGTTAAAAAAAAATAATATTTGGAAATTTTTTAATTACATTTTGTAATTAAAAAACATATTATTTGGTTAGAAGCAAAAACAATAGGGTACTTTACTAAAGTAAAAAGTACATTTTTATCCTTTGTATTTCAGTTCATTTAGAGCTTTTATACTCATCATACAAATTTGTTTTTTTGTTTTGTTTTTTTCCTTGATTATAAATATTATATAACACAAACATACAAACAGTATAAATTTTCGACTTAAAATATTTAAAACAAACTTATATAAAGTCAAATTAATGTTTTAATGAAAAAAATATAAAAAAAATCTTATGTAAATAACTTTTTTTTCAAGGTTACTGTTTTAACTTATATGAGTATTCTTGTAAGAACAAAGATCTCTTTATTATTGTCATCAGACAATTTATTCATTTTTCTCAGTTTACTAATTCTCATATTTCATGTCAGCTAAGCTCCTGATACATTTAGACAAATGAAATGAAATGGATCATCAATATTTGTGGTATCAAGAGTTCATATATATATATATATATATATATATATATATATATATATATATATATATATATATATATATATATATATATATATATATATATATATATATATATATATATATATATATATATATATATATATATATATATATATATATATATATATATATATATATACACACACACACAGACACACATATAAAGATCGGCAATATTTCAGAATAAGATAAAAAAAATGTTTGAAGTTTTTTTTTTCATTCCTATTTATACCCATTTTATTATGATATATAATAAAAGCTGCATAAATATTCAATATAAATGTTCCAAAAACACTGAACCAACTAACTTTGGAAAACATACCTTCTTGTTGTTAGTAAGGCTAATAACTTTGATAACCGTTATTTTACTGGTCTTAATTTATATAGTTATTTTTCTTTAATATAGTTTGCTTACCTTTGTATTCATTGACCGAGTGATAAAGAGAAAATATAATATAACAATAATTCGGTTATGTCCTAAACGGAGTAATAGCGAGATGTAAACTTCAAACTTACTTATTATCTTAATTTTAGGTAGTTTTAAAACTTGAATATATTAATATTAAATAAGTTTATTAAAATGTTTTATTTTAACTATAAAATTGTAACTCTCACTTCTAATACTATTGAAAAGATACTGTCAAATTTTTAATAAAAATTCCCTAATTTAGTATCATTATAATGCCTTTTCAAAAACTTAAAAATACCTTATTCATATATTTACTTTTTTTTTTCCAGTTTTTGAGTATTTGAAATTCATTAATATTATACCCCTTCGCCCTGACACTCACTAACTAAATAAAGTGTAAACTAACAAAAAAGATAAGGAAATCATTTGAAATAACACTTTATTTGGATTTAACCATAAACAATAAATAATTTATTTGGATTTAACCATAAACACCATGTAAATAATCATTTTATAATAGCTGTAGATAGATGTACATATAAACCAATTGTTTATAATTTTTTATAATCTTTTCTTTCACTTGACTAGTACTTTTCATCAAGTAACTTGCCACAAATTTGATTTTTATTTGTTACGTCATTGGTTTATTGGCGTAGTACTGTATATGAAATTACGCTCTTCTTTTAAGGCACGGATAATAGGGTTGATGGAACAATTCCTCCTCGCGGAGTTTTTTTTTTGTAAATTTTAATGTTTTATCTCTAGGAGGTCATTTATACGCTTGTACAATTGTACGTTCTCATTACATTGTCGCTCATAGTATTTGTACGGTCGTTAAAAGAGTATTAACATAACAAAAAACCTTATTACGCGCAAAATGCCGTTTAAATCCTTTAACTTTTCACCATATTGATATAGTTGTGTAGCCATGTGAATGTAATAGGTGTCTAATTTTGAGATGTTTTAAATTTAATGATTTTTCATTGATTACGATAAAAAGAATTGTTGGCTACAGTTTTATATTAAAAATCAATATTTGCTATATGTATCAAAATGTGGACATTTTATATTGGTGCAATATTGCTAACAATATTTAGCCAACATTAAGATAAATATTGTATTGCTACTAAAGAGTTTAATCACAACTCTTCCTCTTATTTCTTGTAGTCTGAACCAGGGGCGAATTTCTATACATGGAGCGAGCTCCAAACATTTATATGTAACTTATCCCATCCATATTTGAGATAAGTATTATAAATACTGATGTCAAATAACGATGTTTTGCAAGAAAGTGCGATGATTAGAGCCTGGGAATAAAAAATCTTTAAAATTTTCACCCCCTGGCTTAACCGTGATAACAACATGTTGACAAAGTATTTTTTGTTGTGTTCCAAACTAAATTTATATTCATCGATAAATTTTAAGTTTCATAGTATAATCAATCATTCAGTGTTCAAAAATTATATAAAAATTATATAAAATAAAAATGTGCAACCATTATATAAAAATTATATTATATAAAAATGTATAAA
Organism: Hydra vulgaris; assembly: GCF_022113875.1. Lineage (NCBI taxonomy): Eukaryota > Metazoa > Cnidaria > Hydrozoa > Anthoathecata > Hydridae > Hydra > Hydra vulgaris. Next base: position 32,061,739 of record NC_061167.1, on the reverse strand, counting down.
AATTATATTATATAAAAATTATGTTATATAAAAATGTGCAACCATCTCAAATGATTCAAACTTTTTTTTTTTTAATTTTTTTTTCTTATTTTTATTATGGGTGCCCTAGGAAGTCCATATGGTCTTATCATAGAGTACCGCGGATAAGCATTTAATTGGAAGTTCACGCCTCCTTCCTAACCGATGTCGCCAAATTTGCCTAGGGGTGGGGTTTGAACCAGGGATCCTTTGTTTCTGAGGCAAGTGCGCTACCGCTGCGCCACGGCTGCTCAACTTTATATGGTTGTAACTTTTAAACGCTGAAATATTTTAATATGAAATTAAAATATATCAATGAATATATGTCTAGTTGAGAATAGTACAAATAATATTTTATCAACTTGTTGCTCTCACTTTTGGGGCAAGAGAGGGGCGAAAATTTTAGGGATTTTTTATTTTCAGGCTTCAACGTCGCAATTTTTTGAAAAGCATCCTTATTTGACGTAAGTATAAACATAGAAATGTTTTTAGATTGGTCTATGTCATCTCAAAGACCAAAAAATGCTGCATCTTTCCCTGGTCTGAACACTGTTTAATAACAATATTGCGACATAACAATAAAAATTCTACATAGTAATTTGCATTTTTATATGCCATAACTCATTGTAAAGACTAAGAAGTAGAAAATAAAATAAAGAAAAAACATTTGCTAAAAAATATAATTTTTTTTGTACAAAAAAGCGGAAAAAAAACTTTTAGTTTAAATTTAATAGTTTAGTAAAATAAATTGTCACGTCTGCACAAAATTCATTTTAATAAAGACCTATCAATATTTAGTTTACTGAAGTAAAAGCATGCAGTTGGTGTCCATCTTTTGCATGAACTTACGTATCCTTTATAACATGTATCTTCTTGTTCTAACAAATACATATAACGATAACTATTAAATTTAATTTAAAAAACTTTTTAGCAACTTTTTTTGAAATACTTTATTTTTAAATAAATTTTAATATATTAGAGTAGCCGCGGCTCAGTGGTAGCGCACTTGCCTCAGAAACAAAGAATCTGTGGTTCAAACTCCACTTCTGGGCAAGTTTTGCCACTCCGGTTAGGAAGAAGGCTCGAACTTTCAATTAAATTCTCATTCGCGGTGCTCTGTGATAAAACTGTATAAAAAAAATATAGCTATAACCCAAACAACTTAGTAATAAGTTGTACGGGTGATACACAATAACTCCAAATTGCTTCTTTCTGTAAAATACTATTAGTTTATTTTGAGAGGTGGGGGAGGTAATTAGGGTTCTATTATTTAAAAAAATATACAGAAATTTCTATTTTATTCTATTTAACAACATTCTAACTATAGCAGTAAGCCCTTTAACTGTAAAAAATAGTTTTATAATGTTACCAGAAAACAAAAATGTTTTTGATTCATGTTTGTAAAATTCAAATTTCTCTTTAATTGTTGACCTACGATTAATATAGCAAAATTCAAATCATGATATGTAAATAAATTTAAACCATGTTTCAACACAAACAAAACAGAAAAAAAGGACTAAAGAAATAAAAATATATATAGTTGTAATAAATATGTTTAAATGTATATAACAATATAGAAAAGTAATAAACATATATAACAAAAAAAGTATAAGGCATCATAGTCTGTAAAAAATTATTTTCATGACGGGGTCGGGTAATGAATGTTTGCCAGTTTTAAAAAACACTTCGATAAACGATTTTGTTCTTGAGCATGTGACATACAGTTGGCAAAGAGATAAACATTAGTTTGTTAAATGCTTCAAAATAAGAATTATAATGCTTAAATGATTTAATATATACGATATAAAAAATCAAAATGGTGCTTAATAAACTTTAAAAGAATAATCTTCTTACAGAAAAATACATATGTATAGTGCACCATCAATCGAGTATCATAGCCTAGTTTTCTTTTTATGAGTACTGCATTATATAATTAGTTAAAATTTTAAAACAGTTATGACGCGTATGCTGTTTATCTTATTTTTCGTATAATGCATAATTAAGGAGGTATAATAGGCTAGCTGGACGGAGAACTAAGCTAAAAATTGTTTAAAATCATGGTACAGTCTTTCGAGTATTCTCAAAATCAGTTTACTCGGACTTAGTGCGTTTACAAATGAGCTCCTTAATTATTCCTATGGCAAATCAAAATAGCGCTTTTGCGTTAAAAAATGAAAATTCTGAAATGTAATGTAAATGTTTGTAACCTTTGAAAATAAATAAATATTAAAGTTTTAGACAATTTCTGCTACTTGTTTGAACCTTATCTTTTGCTTCCCCATTTAGCTATAGGTTAGTTAACTTTTTAAAGAACGTTTTTTCGGCACGTAACTTATTAAATATCTCCAGGTTTTTACTTTGTGTAGTATTTTAGGTGGATTTTAAAATAAATTGCTTTATTTTAAATATAGAGATATAAAATACTTTTCTGTAAATTTTATTATTTATGTATAAATAAAAATTTATGTATAAATTTTTACAAATTATCATTTATTTTATTAACCATAAAAACCAAGTAAAACCAAGTTGAATACCTTCACCATCATTCTTCGTCATATTATTTTTATTAAATTTTTTAAAACAGAAACAGTATTTTATGATGGATGTTTTTTTGAAACTCAGTGTTAAATAACAATGTTATTTAACACTTAGTTTCAAAATTTTTTGTTTTGCTTCTTTTTCTGATCTTTGTGAATACAAACTACAATAGTTTTTAAAGAATATGTTCGAAAGTATAACACCATGTTTTCTATTCATATTCAGTTGATATGATTCTGAAATAAGCATCATTAGATTGCATAAAGAAGAAATGCATGTGTTATCAGCCACTTCACGAAACATAATATAACAATATATAACCCATTGACATACAAAATCACGAGGTACAGTTAATCCTTCACGATTGAATTCGTCAGTAAAATATTTGAATTTTTTATAATAAAAGTATATGAATCTTCATCATTTCGGACAACATACCCAGCTATATAAATCAAACTCATTTTAACATCTTTAGATAATATATTTTCTAATTCTGGTAAGTTATCAAATATCAAACGTTTCTCTTCGTTCATGTAAAAACCACATCTTTCACAAGAATGCCCAGATGTAGTAGAATCAAGACTATTACCATTTTTGTCTTATTGCAAAAGTAGTTTTGTCTTTATAATACCAACTTTCTATAATATTTGTTGTACAGTAATAAAATATGTACCACCTGATCCTTGCCTGAGTTTCCCAAACTGTTTTTCTAAAGGATCAGTGGTAAATGTTCCAAGCAAAACATATTTACGATTTGTTGACAAGAGAAACTTTGACAACTCAACAAGACCATTGCATGTATGATAGAGACTATAAGAAGTACCTTTTGTGAAACTTTTACAACGAACCTTTTGAGAAGAACACATTTGTTTAGCTAAGTTTCCAAATTCTAACAGCTTTTGAAGATTAAAATCACCAGAAGAAAAAATTGCAGCTCGGTTTAGATCACGCATATGTATATCTGCATTAGGGCTATGAACATTAACAATTCTCCAAAATTCAATTATTATTGAAATAAATGAAATAGTATCATCAACATTTTTCAAGTCTGGATGACATTTTAAGGCACAGACAGTTTCTTCACAAAATACTTTTAGACAAGTAGAAACTTTTTGTCTTTCAGTTGGTTTGTGGAATACAGTAACATTAGTAAGTTTAGACATTTTAATCATTTATTTGATTTTAATTTATGCAATGCTACAATATGAGACCATTTGGCAACTATTTTTTCCTTATTAACATAAAACTCAAGTTCTTGAGTTTTTTCAGTTATCCAATTATTGCGAATATTTTTTAAAAGGTGCACAAAATCATATATAAGATAAATGTTATCTTTTATACGCCAAGGTAAACCGTCTGTCTCAAATTTCTTAAAAAAGGCCTGATTTACCCTGTTACTATCACAAACTATACATACAACATTACCACTTGCTGTTTTTATGGCAGATAGAAGAAAGTTAGTTTGTTCAAAAAGAAAATTTGAATCAATTTCACGTACTGGAAGCATTTTACATAAAAATTTGGGTCCACCAAACAAAGTAACTACCATAAAACTCAAAACAGTATTAGCAAGAACATTTGGATTGTTAACTGCTTTTCCAAACACTGTTCTTCCATGGTACTGCAACATAGTTTTAACATAAACTTTATCTAATAGAAGAATACAACTTTTATGTCTAATGTCAGATAAGTTTGAAAACACTTTTTGTAGAAATATATCTTCATGAACAGACTTTACTTTTGATGTTAGTCTTGTTAATGTTGTAATGCTAGGAAGTTGAAAATCTTCTCTGAGACGATTATATGTAGCACGTAACATTAAAAAATATTCAAATGCTCTAATCATTGTTTCAACAGAATATTTTTTTATCTGTGACAAGTTTATCACCCATCGAAAATAGTTGCTGTTCAATAATATTTTTTTTACTGCTTATATCGTACGCATTTAAAAATCGAACTGCTTCTACAATATGCGCTCATCTATTTAATATGGTAATTCTGTTACACATTTTGTAATACACATTTTGCAATACACATTTGACTCCACAGTGAAATGCTTCGTACTGAAAATTATTATTTATTTTCAGAATAAATAATGGCACACCAGTGTTATGAAAGAACTCTAATGATTAAATTAATATTTGATTGTCTGTTTTAGTGTTAAATAAAATATCAAATCCATTAAAGTTGTAGCTTTCTATGTTCGTTTTCAGATTATTAAATAATTTTATAACATCTTTTAAATTGAAAGCTGACAATTCGTCAGGTTAAACATTTCTAGATTCTGCATGTAATTTTAAAGTTGTTCTGAGACAACCAGATGGCGAAGGTATTAAACTTGATTTTACACACGTAAATACAGATGGAGGATCACGAGGTCTTTCTTTCCCATATTCTTTTGTTAAAACGTATTCAACAGGCCAGTGCCTTTAACAAACTACGGTGTCTTTTTTATCTGGTATATTGTCTCTTGGTATAACAGCCAACCACCATTTTCTTTTTTCTGGTATATGAGGAAGACGAAAATTTTTTCTTTGGAACTTTTATTATAATTTCCATTACAATTCGTGACACAGCATTTACGACCCATGTTAATTAAAAAATTTAAATTTTTAACTAAATAAATAAATATCAAGAGCTTCGACGCTTAACAGAAAATATGGTTTAAAAAATGCTAGCCTCCATTTTTTGACGTCATCATAATTCAAAGCGGTTTTAATAAGTTTCTGCGATTTGAAGTTTCAAAAAAATTTTACTCATTTTTCAATGTTTTCTATGTTTCAATGTTGCAACTTCATGCAGTTAAAAAAGTTGTTTAAAATGAGAGGAAGTGTTGAGCTTTTGTAAACGAATATAATAGCTTTTATAAACAAATAAAATTAAGTTTTATACATTAAGGAAAAAAAATAGGTTTTTTAAAACATCTGAAACATACTTTTTACCGTTACTCAAAACAATCCCAGGAGCGTTCAATAACGCAAAATCTGTACTTTTGAGCATCAAGTCTCAGGTTAATCTAGACTTATATAAGTATGTATAAGTTTTTAAAAAAGAAAAACTGTTTTTTTTTTACTGCACATACAGTCGAACTGATTAAAAACTCAATCTTAGTCTACATCATGTCTTAAACCCTACCTGCTTTTAAAACGATAAAATTTATGCTAACTTTGAGAAGCAAAAGATTAATGTACCAACAAGCGTTAGAATTACAGTTTTTTGAAAACGATTTATACACCTTTATACTTTCAATAAGTTAAAAGTCTTCAATTCGTGGTTTTGCTTAAATGAAGATATCTTTAGTTCAAAAAGACTTTTGAAAGTAAAAAAAGTAACTATAAAAACACTAGAAAATCTACAAATGAATCTATAATAAAAAATATTAGTTTGTTCTCTACAGCATTTGTTTATCACTTCCATGTCATCTATGTTAATAATAAAATCCTCCGTAACTCCTCGCTCATGAATGTTTAATATCTTGCAGATGCTACACCTGTCTTCAATTAATTCTTATTTCGGTTATGGTCAATAAGAGATTTTATCAGATATAACCATAAGGTTGATAAACACATCATCATCATCATCTAGTATTGTTGTTATTTGGCTAAAAGAGTGATTCGTTTGATTTTCAAAACTCCTTTAAGTTATTGATTAGGACTAATTGATTTGACACCTTTTTTATCTTTAATTGTCCTCATTTTGAAGAGAACTTTTTCTGGGGGTTGTTTTATGTCCTGTTACTTCACCAGCTATGAACTCTTTATATAAAAAATCTTATTGCTGGGTTATAAATCTTGTATGCTTACGTTAGGTATAGCCCATCCTGTAACATCAACATTGCGCTTAAATTTAAATTTACTTTCAATAACTATCGCTTTGGCATTAATTCCTTTGAGAGATTTGGATTTGGACGAACAAATAAGCAAATCATCATGATGCAATAAAACTGAATCCATTGATGTATGTTTGTTTAGGGTACTGTGTTTATTTTCATTCTGATACTTTCGAAGGCCAGCTTAAAATAGGTATCTTAAGTTAAGACGCTTATCTTTTCGTTTCTTTTTATTTCTATTTGCTCTAAAAATTTCTCCACTATCAAAAGGTTCAATCTCTGTTAAACCACAAACGAATTTGAATCCTGAAAACTGAGCTGTTTTACTTTTACCACAATTAAAGTATTGTCATAACGTCATTCCATTATCATTTTATGGAATTAGTTGGGTTGAACTGATATTCGTTATCTTGCTATCATTACCTAATTTTAAACTGTCGATTTCAACCACTGATACTTTTGAATCTTTTGAACCTCCAAAAAACAAAATTTCTGTCTTAATATCGTGGGCTGATGTACAATTATTACCAGCGTTGATATATGCATTAATGTATCTGAGTTAACTGAATAGCACTTTCAAACAAAAACAGATAATGATTTAACAAATCTAGTTGTGGGTATAAAAGCAAATTATATCATTATACATTACAAGAGCCTAAATTAATACCCTCTCCACCTAATATGCAATTAAAATGTATATAGGTGTATTAACCATTTTTTTTATAAGTATATAGGTGTATTAACCATTTTCAAAAACTATAAGTTAATAGCTCGTTGGCACATCGAACTTTTGTTTCTCAAAGTGAGCATAAATTTTATCGTTTTTAAAGGAGGTGAGGTTTTGACGCATAATTTTTAGACTAAGATTGAGTTTTAAATCAGTTTGAATGTATTTACAGTAAAAAAAAGAGATTTTCTTTCTTAAAAACTTATAACATACTAATATAAGCCTTGATTAACCAGAGACTTGGCGCTCAAAAGTACAGAATTTGCATTATTGAAGGCCCTTGGGTAATCTTGGGTAACGGGAAAAAGTATGTTGCAGATATTTTAAAAACTCAATTTTTTTCCTTAATGTATAAAACTTGGTATTATATTTGTTTATAAAAGCTCAACACTTCCTCTCATTTCAAACAACTTTTTTAACTGCATGAAGTTGCAAAAACGAAACATAGAAAACTTTGAAAGTCGACGATTAAACCGCAATAACTTTTGAACCGATTTTTAAAATGGTCTCAAGTTTTCAGGCTTTTCTTATGAAATAAGTTAAAGTACGCTAAACTTGTTTAAAAATAGAAGTAAGAGATTATTTGCCCTTTTGTGTGCCAATTAAATTATAATTATACCAATTTACCAAATGATTCACAAATTTAACCAAAAATTAAGTTGTATGGTATTATATATAATAATACTGATATTGTAAAGTGCTATATGTAAAGAGCCAGAAAGAAAGCTAAGTTTGTTTTATATCAAGAGTTGTATTTTTAAAATGTACTTATGGAATAACTTCTAAGTTTTTTGAAAATTTAATAAAAATTCTAAGATTGCATTATTCCCATATAGTTTTATAAAATACCACATTGGAAATCTAAATAATAAAATTGCAAAAAGTATTGGAATTCTATATAAAACAAGAAGCATTTTAAATAAACATATTTTAATTCAACTATATTACTCATTAATTCATTGCCATATTAACTATGCTAATATTGCGTGGGGTAGTACCAACAAAATTAAGTTAAAGCCTTTGCTTTGTCAACAAAAGAATGTAGCACGTCATTAATTTTAAAGATTGTTTTACTCATGCAAGGCCTTTATTATTAAACTTGAATATTCTTAATATTTACGAAACAAATATATTTAACGTTCTTTGTTTTATGTTTAAATGCAAAATTAATACTTGTCCTGTTTCTTTTCATATGTTATATTCAATGAAAGAAAAAAATGAATATATATTAAGAAATAATAAACATAACCAACAACCAGTTTTTCAATCAAATATAGGCAAATCTTGCATTCAATACCGTGGAGCCTTTTTATGGAACAAAATAGTTTTAAAACATTTTGATTTTCTGCATAGTTGGTGTTATTTTTCTTTTAAAAGAAAGCTAAAAGAAGTAATTTTTTCAATTGATAACATATTTTTATATTTTTAAATTATTACCTATTCCACAAAATAATTAAGGAATTGTAATCTGAACGACAGTATTTTTTAGATTACATATTATATATTATATATTGACATTACATTTATACTGATGAAAACTGATATAATTTTTTGAGCTTTTGTTTGCTTTTTTTGTTTGTTTGTTTGTTTTTGCACAATATTAAATATTGAGAAATATTATATATATATATATATATATATATATATATATATATATATATATATATATATATATATATATATATATATATATATATATATATATATATATATATATATAAATATATATATATATATATTTATATATTTATATATATATATATTCATATATATTATAAAATATTGTTAAAACTTACTTAACATCTAAAGAGTATTATAATATATAAACGCATTTAAAAATTGTTTTCAATATTTGTAAATTTATTTATGTATTTTGACTCTTAATATAGATTGTAAAAGTTTTCATGATAAGATCGTGTGATCTTCTGGAAGTCCTACCAGTAATATATTCAATGTAAATTTACTTTGTACATATTATTTTGGAAAAAAGTAAAAAAAAAAAACAAAAAAAAACAATAATTCTAAAATAGAATTAAATGATTTTGTGGCAATATTTGCAATATATTATCTTTTTTTATGGTATTAGAGATTGTTTCTCCAGTCTTCTTTTACGACATATATGTGTTTGACATATATCTTTTGCTGATAATTGCATAGCATAAATGCCATTTGAATGTTAAGCAGCTGTTACGTCGTAGTTAGAGCCTTGGACTAAATAGAAGGTAACACAAGCATGTTCAGTTAAACCCAATGTTTTTTATTAAGTTACCAAGTTTAATAAAAATAAAATACAAAAGTAAAAAATTTTATTTTTGTATAAATCTTTTAATTTATTTTTTGCAAGTTAATATTTCAAAGTGTAAAACTCAGATATTATATTTAAAAATATAGTTAATTTGCTTTAATTAAATGGTTTTTTCTTTGACAAATACTTTGCCGCTATTGGTTATAAAGTTTTTATTTCCAGTTCCACCTTCAAATCAACGCCTTTTAGGTTTTTCAAGTTTGATTTTCTGAAGCACGATCTAGAAATTTTTAAGTTTTGTTTACACATTTGCCCAAGCTTTTTTTTTTTTTGAAGTCTAACTAGACAAAGTCAGTTTTCAAATTTCAAGTCGAACTTCACTCAAGTTCGCTTCTTGCATTCCACCCTAAGAGTGTATTATGTTCAATAGAGTATACAATTGTCTTGTTTCCAATAATCTTTTATATTGTAATCAATTTAGTTTTAAGAAAAATAATTCCACAGAACATTCAATCATCCAATTTGTACGTAAAACCTCAAATTCCTTTCACTATTCCTAATTTACATTAAGTGTTTTTATTGACTTGTCAAAGGCTTTCAAAACTGTCAACCATGAAATCCTACTCGAAAAACTAAAATACTACGGTATAAACTATAGAACTATAAAATGGCTTTGAAGTTACTTATCAAACCGTAAACAATTTGTTTCCAGTAATGACGATAACCAAAGGCGTCTTCTTAATATTTCCTGTGGTGTTCCTCCAGGTTCTATCTTGGGGCAGGTTTTGTTCCTAATCAATATAAATGATTTAAATAAAGCCTCAAACTTAATCACTATTATGTTTGCCGACGACACCAGCTTATTCCTGACTAATAACGACATATCCAATCTCTTTTTTACAATTAATTATGAACCTAAAATATATCAACTTGGTTCAAATGTAACAAAATAATTCTTGTTTACATTATTATTAAAATTATTAAAACCAAATAGATTCTTTTCTATTTGCTTTCTAAAAAACGCTATTCACCCCAAGTTTGTCTAAAATATTTAATGATGAAGTTAAAATAAAAAGAGATTTTGTTACTAAATTTTTAAGAGTGGTTGTCGACAAGAACATTACATGGAAACCACATAACATCTATATTTGCTCAAAAATATCTAATAGTAACGGAGATTTATATAAATCAAGAACACATATAAACAAATAAACCAATTTCAGAACAAAATTTAACAAATTTTGCATTACATTTCGAGTCCTATACCTTTGAAACAAAATGGTATAACTAACTTTGATATATCCATTACTTTTACGATCTTTAAAAATGAACTTTAAAAATTCTGATATAAATCTGATATATTGATATTTTTAAGTACTTTTTATGATAACCGTGAATTTGTCTTTTTACTTGTAAGATTCTTGTATTTTCTCTTTCCTATTATATAGAGATGCCTTACTGTATTTACACTTTATATATGTTTATATATGGTATTTATATATTTACGCTTTTATAGGTGCTGACAATAAGATCCAACTTTTTCATCAAATATAACATTAAGGATATGATTTATATTTTCCATTTATTAAACACAATTTGTTGTAATTTTTTATTCTTGTTTATGTCTTGATGTAAAAAATGTTTTTAACTTGTAAAATGCTCTGTTGATAAGATCATAATAATTTTATTTCAGAAGCCTTGCTTTTCTTTTTTTTTTTTTTTTGTAAACGACGACGAATATAAACGAGCAGAAAAGAAAAAAACAATTATTTTTATTTTTCTTTTCTACTCGTTTAATGAATATACAGCTAAAATATAAATGAATGTACAGCTAAAATATATAACCTATAAATAAAATATATAAAATATAAACATTTGTGTATGAATTGAGTTTTGTAAAGGTTTACAAAAACATTGGGGGACAAAATTCTTTATATTTTTACGTAAAGCACAAAACATAAAATATATTTACCCAGTGGACATGTGTCCTTCGGACGTCTTACGGGCGTAACGACGTTGGACGGGATGTCTCCCGGACGACGCGTGCCCACTAGGTAGTTTTTGATGCTAATAAAGAGATTTAAGTTTAGTTTTACGTGTACTTCCCTATTAAATATTCCGTAATCTATATGATAATTAATAAATGAGTAGTATAATTTTGTTAAATATTTTTTATTTAAAATACCTCTAGATTTGTATAGAATTGCAATGCTTTCTGCAACTTTTTTCCAATTATTATTGATGTGTAGTTTCCAAGAGAGATTTTTTTAAAGTAAAACTTGATGATAGATTTTCTTCAAATTTTGCATACCTACTCTTGCTTGATGACAATACAATATTCAATAATTAGTTTTGCAATAAGTCAATTAATTTAGTTAATTTTAATTAAATTTATTTTTTATATGGAAAGAAGAATAATAACTTTTAAAATCAGTATCTTAATTGTTTTTCAACTTAAATGCGTGTTAAACTTAATTAATTAAGGCGTGACTTCGTAAACGGAATGTCTGTGGTTCGAAACGCGCCTCTTCCTGATTTTTTTATTTATTTATTTTCATTTTTTTAAGTTGATTAAGGTGCCCCAAGAAGTTCTTACGGTCTTATCACAGAGCACCGCAGAAGAGCATTTAATAAGAAGTTCACGCCTCCTTCCCAACCGATGTCGCAAAACTTGCCCAGAGGTGGGGTTTGAACCACGGACCTTACGTTTCTGATGCAAGTGCGCTACCACTGCGCCACGGCTGCTCAAATGTTTTTTTTGTTTTTTACACAACCCTACAGCCGAATGTTAATAAAATAGTAACATCAGAAAAAATTGATTGCAAAATTTGTATTTTAACATATAAAAGCATTGGGTTTTTAATTTTAATCCGTTTTTAATTTTACTTGTGGTAATTTACATATACCCAGTAAACACCGGACCAAAAAAAAGACGTCTTTTGAACGTTCAAAACGTTCAAAAAACGTTCAAAAGACGCCCAAAACGTGTATAAAACGTTTAAAAAACGTCTTTTTTACGTCCGTGTTTGCTGGGTATTTTCGGATTTTGCTTTTTAGGTACTTAATATACAACTTTTGTTTTAGTTTTTATTAGTCCTTTAGTTAAGGATATAAAAAGTCTTTAGCTTTGAGAATTATTTTACATACTGGAAAACTAGCGTCATAGATTTTGAAGAAAGTTTTTAACAAGATATACCTTTCCATATTATCTTTAATGATAACATAAACATTATCTATACTATAGTATAAATAATGTTTATGTTGTCATTAAAGATAATTGATTCCGATATGTAAACATAAATTTACTGATTATATAAACGTTATAAAAATACGTATTTAATTTTTAAAAAGTAAATGCGTGTTTTACTCGTTTAAAAATACTTAAGTATATGAACCATAATGTGGTTTACCAGATAAATAATGAAAATTTGTTGGTAGATATCACAAACTTCATAAAACTTTGAAAAAACTTTTAAAAAGGATCGATTTTAAGCGAAAATAAGCCTAAAACTGTACAAATGTGTGAAATAAGGGAAATCATTTCCAGTGGGCACAGTACGTTTTTTAAACGCTCTTAAAACGTTTTTATTAGAATTAAACCTAACAAAAACGTCCAAAAAACGTTTTAAAAACGTACCATATCCACTGGATTATATATATAAAAAAAGATTCTTATTTGATGTTTTTTTCTTACTTTATTTGTATTACTCTATGTATTAAGGTGACGCATTTTCATTTATAGTTGTTTTCATTTCCTAGGTCACCTTAATACTTTTTCCACTTCGCCAATTTTTAGGAACTACAGGATATAAAAAATAGCGGCGTGATTGACTGTTGATATTGTCTTTTCGAATTGGAAAAACTAATTCTCTGATGTTTTTTGTTTTTCTATCTGGTACATTTTTTAGGTGATTTATAAGCTGTAATAAAAGAGTTGAATAACTTGATGACTAGCAAAAATAAAACTTAACAAGCTAGTCAAACTCTTCGACTGTTGTCTAGCACAGAAAGTTTGCTTGAAAAAAACAGAAAAAATATTATCCAAAGCTGCAGGTGAAACATTATTTGAAACAACTCTACGTCTCAGAAAGAAGCAGAACATTCCAGATCTTCTGTAGGTGATTTATTTGTTTCAATAATTCTCGAGGTTGATCTTATTATATTGTCCAAAAAGCTTAGATGATCTGACAATAATGCTCAATGAAAAAGCTTACCTTACTCAAAGAACTACAGTATACAGACGTCTGATACCATATCGTTGAAATACAAATGAAGGCAAAAGACATGTACCAACGGTTCCAGTGAAACTTGTCAAAGCTCAATTCAATGCACGGAATCTAAGCATGAATCGTCAAATACTTACAGTCAAGGCACTGACGTACGCCACATAATTGATGATGATTTATTTGATAATTTTGCCAAAACATCATTCAAAAAAGTTAAACCATTTTATATATCATGATCAGTTGGAGAAACAGACAAGAATGCATGGTATCCGAAGGTTATTGAAGAGGAAACTAATGTTTTCCTGGAATACTATCCCGACATTTACAAAGTTGTTATTATTCCTACAGTGCATACAATCCATGTTAACACAAAATGTTTTTTTTTTCCCATGACATATGTCAATTGGTTCTTGATCACAAACATTTTTGTTCACATATTGGAGGATGTGGAAATATAATTGATGAAGAATAGGAAAAAAAAATTCTTTCTCGCCATAAATGTTTTAGCAAAAGTATGGGATAAATTAGTCATCGATAAATATTTAGTGTATGTAATGGCTATTCCAATACCAGAAGGCAATGCCATACAACGAGTTTCCAGAGAAGAAGCTTCAAACCAATTATGGCGGTCACAGCATATAATGAACTCAAAGTAAATGCTTTAAGTGATCAAATGCACAAATGTGTCTTGCTGCAAACCGTTTTGCTATCCTCAATTTAAAAAAATTTTATCAAACAGGTTTTTACCATATCCTCAAGTTTTTGAAATTACTGAATTTGAGAATAATGTATTGCCTCCAAAGATTCTAATACCAGTTAGTTGTCATTTTTAAAAATCTGTCCTTGCTACTGCTTTTTCAAGATATTTACCCGGATGTTGCCAATCAAGTCAAACTCTAACAGCTTTACCTATTTGATGTCCATTAGTTTCCTTTGTGAATTTGGAAAAGAGTTGATGTCAAGATTGCGTATTCAATTTTTTAACTGTTGTAGCTAAGACAAATTATTATAATTATTGCATTAGCCAAGACAAAATCATTATCGCATCTGTCAGAGACAAAAAATAAATAGCACCGTATTAGTCTAAGAAGAAGTTGTTGATTTCGCAGACACAAGCGAAAGTTTAGAAAAACATGTCTGTTCGCCCGTTTTTATTTTTTTTTAATTTTTTTTTTTAACATGTTTATTTTACAACTACAAAGTATTTACAATTGAACAATCACCGATTGGTGATTAAAGATATACAAATATAAATATCGTAAACATAAAGTCCAATATAAATAAGGGATATATCTAAAATATTGTTACATTTAACTTTTGAGACATGATAAAAATAAATACAAAGTACACAATAGAATAACGTGAACGTAAAATTACCCAAGAAATAAACCTTCTATATTCTTTCAATTAAAATAAAATATATATATATATATATATATATATATATATATATATATATATATATATATATATATATATATATATATATATATAAATATATATATATATATATATATATGTATATATATATATATATATATATATATATATATATATATATATATATATATATATATATATATATATATATATATATATATATATATATATATATATATATATATATATATAAAAGTATGATAAGAACAAGATTTGCATAAGATTGAAGAAAATAATTAACTGTTTGTAGTTATAGGAAGCTCGCAGAAGACTGGGGTCAGTCTTGTCATCGAGTACCTTCTAGACGTGTAACACACATAAAATCAGTTGCACACGTGGTAAATATGTATGTGGTACATATATGCTTTAAAATTATTAATGTTACTATCTCCTTTTAGTATTATTTTTTATTGTTTCTTTTGAAAAGCTACATTTTTTGTTTTGTTAGGGTTGTTTTATATTATTTTTATTTTTAAATTTTAAATTGGAGTTTAAAAAAACTCCTTGTAGTTGTTTAACTTGATTATTGTAGATTTTAACTTTGTTTTCAGGGACTGTTCGTTGTTTAAACTTATTAGCGATTCGTTTCGAGAAATTATTTTGTTAAATAAATAGGGACCACGATGTTTTATTGAAAAATTTGAGAGTTTAGTTTTTTCAAAGGGTATCTTAAAGTTTCTCGTTGCTCTTGTATTGTATTTGTTTACGTTGTTTTCAAAAAAAGTGTTCTGTAAAATGTTCTGGAACCAGACTTAGTTTATATTTAAACATGAAAAGTATATTTTGATAAATATTAATTTTAAAATATTTAAAGCGTTCATTTGCTCCAGTAAGGGTTGAGCATGAGTAAGTTTGTTTTTGTTGAACACTAGTCTTGAAGCGTGCTTTTGACGCAGATAAAGCGGTTTTAATTTAGTTATGTGGGTACTGCCCCATGCTATATTGACATACATAAGATAGCTATGTATGAATGAAAAATAAACGAGTATGAGACTTTTTTGTGTCAAGAAAGATCTTGCCTTATAAAGTAAACCTATGTTCTTTGATATTTTTGTATTTATATAGTTGATGTGTTCATCAATTAGAACACCTAAAAACTTTGTATTTTGAGCTCTTTCGATTATTATATTTTCTATATTAATTGTTGGTAGGTTAAGGGGAAGCTTTTTAATTTGTTGAGTAGAGTGGAATAGAATATATTTAGAATAGTTTAGAATAGTGGAATAGAATAGTTTAGAATAGAATAGTTTTATATTGAGTGATAGTTTGTTTGATTTAAACCATATATTAATTTTTTTTAGTTCATTATTTGTTTTTTAAATAAGTCTTCAATAGTCTTTGATGAGTAAAACAAGTTTGTATCATCGGCAAACATTGTAGTTTTGAAAATATTAGAGGCATTTGGGAGATTGTTTATATATATAAGAAACAAAAGAGGAGCAAGAAAGGACCCTTGGGGTACACCACATTTTGTTTTCAGTAAATTCGAGTTTCTTTTTTTATCTATAATAACACACTGGTGTCTGTCATAAAGGTACTTTTTAAACCAAGTTAAAGCTTTATTTTTAACGCCATAATTTTCATTTTTGTCAGTAGAATCTCATGGTTGACTGTGTCAAACGCCTTTGACAAATCAATAAAGATTCCTAACGTGAATTTTTTTATGTTTAAATGATTTACTAATCCTATTTGAGAGATCAAGGATAGCATGCTCTGTTGCGTATCGCTTTTTTTTTAAACTGTATAGATCTTTTTTTAACTTTGGAACAACGCGTTTTCTCCATGGATAACTGATGTGGAAGAATTATTTATATATATTAATTTTACTTGGTAAAATTTAGTAAATAATTTAAATAGATCCTTGTCTTATAACTTAATTAGGGTGGTAGAAAAAATGCTGTAGAATGATATAATTTCATTTTGCTTATATCTAATCATTTTTCAGAATTATTAACCAGATAATAGAATTTATAATTACTTCATTAAAAACAATTTTTTTTACCCAAATCAGTTTGGTTTTCAAAAAAATCTCTCTACTGAGCATGCAATCATTGAAATAGTAAATCAAATAACTAATGGTTTTGAAAATAATAAATTTACTTTAGGAGTATTTCTTGATTTATCAAAAGCATTTGATACAGTGGACCACTGTATTCTCTTAGATAAATTAAGACATTACGGAATAGTTAATAAAACTTATTATTGGATCAAAAGCTATCTTACAAACAGAAAACAAAATGTAAATAATGCCCAATCTGGAGTGTTAAATGTCGTATGTGGAGTTCCGCAAGGATCGATTCTTGGTCCACTTCTTTTTTTAATATATATAAATGACTTCTGTAATGCATCCTTAAAACTTAATTCAGTCATGTTTGCAGATGACACGAATTTATTTCTTACCAACATCGATATCAAGAAATTATATGCGGACATGAATATTGAACTAAATAAAGTAAATAACTGGTTTAAGGCTAACAAACTCTCACTTAATACCGAGAAAACAAACTATATACTTTTTCATAAAAAAACACAAGAAGAAAATCTTCCTCTCAAGTTGCCGAACCTATTTATAAATGATAAATTAATTAAAAAGCAATCCAATATAAGATTCTTGGAAATTGTTGTTGATGAAAAATTATCCTGGCTTCCTCATATAATATATATCCAGTCAAAAATTACCAAAATCATAGGTTTAATGTATCGAGTTCGCTCGTACATTAATACAAATAGTCTTAAATTAATCTACTTTGGGCTAATTCACAGCCTCATCAGCTATGCAAACATTTCATGGGCAAGTACTCAAACAGCAAAGCTTAAGAAACTTTATAGTTTTCAGAAACATGCCTGTAGAATCATTTACTTTAAAAATAGACGGGAACACGCTAATCCCTTGATGAAAGATATGAAAATGATGAATGTATTTGAAATAAATATCTACCAGCATTTAATTTTCATGTATCGTTACAATCACAATATCTCTCCTATAAGCTTTAATAATAAGTTTGAGTAAGATTATAGTTATCAAATAAAAATGATAACTATAATCTTAGAGCGAATATGTTGAACACATATAAACTGCCAAGGATAATAAATAAATATTTAAAATACAGCATTTTTTATAGAGGTCCAAAGGTATGGAATATTTTTCAGAAAGAGTTCAAAGCTACGGTGAGTTTGTTAAGTTCATTCAAGTTTTTAACAAAAAAATAAATCTTTAAAACCCGTGAAACATTTTTTGTTAATAATGCTTTGGATAAATTCTCTAAGTTTTAAATAAGTTTTTGTTTTGTTTCTACTATTGTTTGTTGCTTGACAATTTTTATTAGCGGATTACGCATTTTGTTATGATATTTTATTGACATTTTTATTTTGTATGTCATATTACGATATTTTAATTAAATCTTGTTAAAGGGGTTCTATAAAAAGATTGCGATGACGTTCTGTCATCCTCATCTTCTTTGAGTCCCTATCTGTTTTACTTATTTTGTTAAATTTTATATTATGTAGTAGAATCTGTAAAATTTTTATGTTATGTAAACAGAGAAAAAAAAAGAAAAAGTAAAAAAAAAAAAAAAAAAAAAAGATCCTTTGAGAACAGTTTTTATCAAAAACCTTTACGGTATACCACTACGAGGGGATAAAAAAATACATTTAATAACAGAAGTTGTTATGTACAGCTGAATATGAATAATTAAAACTCAAATACACCAATTTCGTGAACAATAATAATATTTATATTTGTATACAATAAAAAAAAAACAAATACACCAATTTCGTGAACAATAATAAAATGACGTCTTACTAAGGGAGATGGGTCGGTGGGTCTAAAGAAATGTGACTAATGGTGGCCGGGTGAGTGGGTGGTTCAAATATAACTACTTTTAGCGTTACGTATATATGAAATGAAGCCTAGTTTTTTATTAATCAATTGTTAATTCAAATTGTTAGTGATCTGAATCAAACAGTGATTTCACCCAGTCAAATAATAATCACCCAGACGACATTAATTTGATCAGAATTACAGAATTAATAATAGTTAAAACATATAAAATAGCTCTCAAATACATCAAAACAAAAAATACAAAAACATGTTTTCTTAAAATATAAAAATATTTGTTTAATAATGACTTTCAAAGTAATTTTGAATAATAATAATTAAAATGTATATGTATTAAAGGGCATTCATTAGATAACTATAAGCAACTAAGAAAATTAAAAATATTATTTTATTTAAAACAATAGCAAAAAATTTTTAAAAGGAGAGGGAGGGTATGAATTTGTTCTAAAATTTTATGGGGGAGGAGTCAATTAAACGTGATGATTTATTACTAGGGAGAGAAATTGTCAAAAATTGCCTTACGTAATTTATACACGACCCCTTTATACTTGTTATCCTTTATAAGACTGTTCTTGCGGTAATTAGTTAAAAATTGATTATTTTAAAATAATTTTTATTGTTTCAAAATAATTTATATTGTTTTTGAAAAATTTTGAGCATTGATTTTAATGACTATGAAAAATGACATGTAACCTTTTAAACTATAAAGAATATCACCACTTTTTGATGACTCATTGTTTTCAGTTATGTCCGGCGTACTTTATGGGCAATTCGCAATTAAAAAAATAAATTACTGAAATAAAGTTAAATAATAATTTGGAACTTTATTCTTAGCATGCGCCGTCAACACTTGTAAAACATGAAAAAACTCAAGGTTTTTTCGATTATTTCTTTCTGAAGCTAAGCTACTCTAACTTGATTTTTTTTATGTTTAATATTTCAACTTTATTCTTAACCAAAACGATTTGTTTCAGAGATAACTAATAAAACTTTTCTTTATAAATTTTGTTGTTACAATTAGGATTTTCAACGAAAACTTTTAAATCAAACGGTAAAATATTGTTCTTAAAATTTTTTATTTTCAAATCAGCTTTGTTATAATAAAATAAATTTTCTTTATCTGAAAGTAAATATTTTTATTTTCATCAGTTTATTGTTCTTCCTTTAAACTTAATTTTAGAGACCGATTATTATAATTTTTTTTTTTTTTGCTAATTTTTTATTTAACTTACATCACTGCTATATTTAGATATTTTGTAAACATAAACCATTTAACCAAGTTAAGTCTCATTTGCTGAATATGTGGAAAACATATAACGAAAGACTTAGTTGTTGTGTGTAAATATTCTAAAAGAATTGAAAATTCATTTTATATAAACACCAGCATTGACAGTAAAAGTATTAACCCACAAAAAATGTGTAGAAAGTGCTATATAATTATGAGGAACATTAAAAAAGGTTCTAGAACCAGCATTAAAGTAGTTGAACGGCCATTATCATGTGCAGACAAATGTTCATGTTTCTCCAAAGTTTTTGGAAGAAAATCTAAAAAGTGTAAACCTGGTCGGCCATGTATAATGGAAGAAATTCAGAAGAGACGGACCAGGCCAATCATTAATAACTTAATTGCTAGTATACCAAAACAAACTTTGCGTTTAAATGCAATTGATATTGATCCTGTATCAAATCTCCATTTAGACTTATGTATATACAAGTTATGCCACAGCATTGTGTATAAGCCACTAATATTAAAAGAGTGTCAACAAAGGAAAGCTGGAAACAGAAGCAAAATGCTTTATTTGTAATTAACACATTCTGTTAAATACAAACTCTGTTGTTATAACGCAATTAATAGAGAATATTCTTTTAGGTTGCAATAAGCCATGTAAATTAAAATTTGCAGTTAAAGACAATGAGCTTAAAAAATTTCACGAAAAAACTTGTATTGGTGAACAATTATTACCAACTCAGATTTGCAAAATGACTCATGATGGACTTAATACAACTCTAGCTGATGTATTTTTATTAAAATAAAATGATACTATTCCACAGATTGAAGAAGATGTTGCATTACATGTTATAAAGCAAAAGCTAATTACCTCTGAGTCAAGCTTATTTGCATTTCCTTCTGGGGGACCAAGGGTAGGCACATTTTTAGTATATACCAATCAAAAAGGAAATGAACTATATTAAATTTTGTTGTAATTATTAAAATAAAATTTGATTTCCTTTTTTTCTACCCTTTGCACTTTACTTTCAACTCAATGACAAATAAAGAGGGCTCAGATATTAGTAAAAGGACACTTAAGAAAAGATAACAAGCCGTTATAAATTCTTTAAATATGATCTTTGGTATATCTAGCAGATCAAAACTTCAGCAAATCTCTGCTATTTTGAATTCATTTGAAGTAAAAGATCAAGTTAAAATATTGAAGATGTCAGACATTCCTTTATCAGTTGTGCTGAGGTGCTGAGGAAATGATTAGTATGAAAGCTCATATGGGAATTACATATTCAAACATGAAGATACTTGCAAGGTAAATCATCTTAACTAATTATTAAACAGAGTTAAACCGGTCTATCTGCTAAGCTTTAGCCTCTTTCTCATCGTCGTAAAGTTGTATCTCTTTCTCTTTTCTACAAATACTATTATGGTTGTTGCTCAAAGGAGCTTTCATCTCAACAAAAACTCATTCTCGCTTGACTCATAATTCATCAAAGTCTCATTCTTTTACTGTATCTGTCTCTTTATGCTCCAAAAACTTTTACTTGTCTAGCTTATTTCCCAGCACTTCAACCCTTCGGAACTCTGTCCCATCTTCTTGTTTTCCTGACTCATAAAATCTTCAACTTTTTAAGTCTTCTGTCAACCGTTTCCTTGCTCTATAACTCAACTCTATTTTTCTAGCAACTCCCAACTTGATATTGGTTGCTTGCAGCCTTGTTGGGAGTAAAAAAGAACTTAAAAAATATAGATAACAATGCTTAAAAAGGTTACTTTTAAAGCTTTTGCTTGTAAACAAAGTCAAAATAAAAATTTATCCTAAAAATTCTAAGTAATGCATAAAGTTTAGTTTATTTATTATTTAATTTTTATAATAATGCACAATAAAAATATTAAAATGCCATCGATTGAAAAATCGGTAAAAACGGCCGAAGGCGATACCGATTCCGATTGTACAAAAAGTGGCCAATTAAGCCGATGCCAATTAATCGATACATCACTAATATATATATATATATATATATATATATATATATATATATATATATATATATATATATATATATATATATATATATATATATATATATATATATATATATATATATATATATATATATATATATATATATATATCCTCGGATTTAGGATCGGCATTTGGCAATGCCGACCTAACTGCCGACGTAAAAGTGTTTGAGGACGGCAAAATACTGCCAACCTCGTTTCTATGTTTTATGGTAAAATTTTTGTATCAAACTTTTTTTGCCGACCTAATTCCGACCACTGAAAGATTAAGGTCAACAAATTATTACCGACCTAATTTTTCCTAATTCCGAGGGTTGATATATATATCAAAAATTTGCTACAGCATTAAATATAAAAAAATGATGAAATTCACATCAAAATTGGTGGTGATTATGGCGGTGGATCTTTAAGATGTGTTATCAAATTGTAAATGTTGATAAGCCAAATGTCAGAAGAAATACAAATAATTTTAGCATTTTCGAAGCAAAAGAATACAATCAAAACCTTATCGTGGGTATCTAAATGTTCACTCAACAAATTAGTCAATTGAAGTCACTGTGTTAGAAGTAGGTTTTATTTTATCATATTGTTTTTAATTAATTATTTAGATTTATAGATTTTAATCAATTTTGAAAAAATATATTTTTAGTGAGAAAAAAATAAGAGTATTTATCTTTGGTGATTACGAGTTTTTATTTTCAGCATATGGAATTACTACTGCAAATGATATAAATTCAAATATTGAAATTGTGCAACAAACAAACATTTTAAAATTATTAAAGTTGATGTTTATATTATTTATTGAAATTTTATGGTTTTTTTAACCATATATTTAAAATGATATTATCATATTAGGTCAACATGTTTGCTTGTTTTGTCATAAAACTCGTGCAGAGATGAAAAAGCCAGATGCTCGACAAAAACACAATTGTTCCAGTCGCTCGCTGGAAACGCTTGATGCAGATTTTCAAAAATTCATTCAAAAAGGTCAAATACCAAAGTTAGAAAAGTATTGTAACAATGTCATTGATTCGCCACTTTTTAATATTCCTTTAACACAAGTATTACATTTTTCTAATATATTACATTTTTACTTATTTATATCATTTTAAATATTTTATTATTAATTTTATGAATCTAGGTTGATATTCCATCGTTGCATATCTTATTGGGAATTTATCTGAAAAAATTTTATTATGCTGGAAGATAGCTGTCATATCATAGATATAAAAACTGCAGCTAAAATGTGTTTAAAAAATCAAACTGTTAACAACAAAAGTTTTAATGAATATATTGCACTTTAGTTGAAAATATTTGAACAAGAAAAAGTTGTTGCTGAATATTGTGAAAAAATAACACTAATTCATGATGCAATGGCATTACAAATTCTAGGTTCTCCTGAAAATGAAGAATATCGCTATGAAAATTTTCAGCCCAGAAAAGTTCATTTTATGGAGAAGAAAAATGCTAAGGTATACTAAGTTAATGTTTGAAATAATGAAATAAAATATTCTATAGTTCTATGTGAATGAAACATTAATCAATTTAAAAAAAAATTCTTCTGTGTGTGTGTGTGTAAAACTTTTTTTTATATAGCTTATTGAGTTAGAAGAGTTGAAAAGTAAAACATTTAAAAAATCACATGGACCACTTGTTAATAAACTCAATGAAGTTCTATGTGGTCTTAATGTTCAAAGACAAGCTTATCACGAAAAATGTTTTATTGGGAATCATGTTCTTTAAATTTTAAAGGTATTTCCATACATATTTTTGCATACTTGTGAATATGAATTGTATAAATATTTTCTCAATCATATAAGTTCGTAATGCAAAGAGGTGTTAATTTTGTAAATTATAAAATTATCTTCGATCTATTAGTTAAACAGTGTTCTAGATCTTTGCAATTAGATACCTAAAATTGTAAGCGATATTGGATTTATTGATACAGATGTTCATAACGAGGCAAAGGTCTTGAGTGAAAAATTTTTTCCTTTGTTCTCCAAATACGCGACATGCTACAACATTATGAATTTAAGTGAAATAGTTAATAATAGTCCATTATTAGAGTTAGGTAAAAATATATTTTTATAAACTGTTTTGTATTATGTTACTTGTATTAAAATTCCTCTTGCTTGCATAATTATTCTTTCTTTGTTTTCTATCCTTTTTATCATTTTTATTAACATTTTTTTTTGAATCAGAAGGAGCCATTGGAGAATTAATGAATTATTTTCGTAAACATGGCTCAATAGTCCATCACGCCAAAAATGCATTTATTAGAAAGTCATTATGTTGATTTTATTAGAAATTGGGAATTCAACAGTATGAACAGCACCTTTTGCCACATGAAAGCAAAGACTAGAAAAGATTCTGTCCAAACATTACATCAAAAATTCCCCAGAAACTTTGGAAATCAAACCAAATTTTCAAGAAAGAAAAGCTTATAAAAGAAAAGTCTTGTGATGTTTCTTAGATAATTGTATATAAGATTGTAATTGCATAACGACCTAATTTTAATGTTTATTGTAAGCAAAAAATATACATTCTACTTCCGAATATAATAAATATTTAATATAATAAATAGTTAATATTTTGGTTACTAGACAACAACAAATATTTCATTTTGTATTCATTAGATTGAGTAGATGTGTTATTTCTTACGTTATCTTTGACATCTTGGAAAGTAACTATAGTTACTTTCGGAAGTTTTAGGCAGAAAACGTATATTTTTATTTTACGAAAAAAGTTCAAAAAATATACAGAAAAAAATAATCGGCTCTTCAAAGTTTGGCAGAATTTTTGAGTACCTTAATACTTTCTCTTAAGCATTTCAGCTTTTCTCAAAAAATTTATTCAAGTACTTATTTATTAAGAATTACTGACTTCCTTAAAATTTGTATCTAATAAACCTCCAAAGTTTTAAATTTTATAAAAGATGCAAAAATGTTTTTTTTTTCTTGGTCTTTTCTTTACAACTGGTATAACTTAATATTTATAAAAATAGAAAAATTTAATAACCCAATTTTATCAAAAAGTATATAAAATTTAGCTATTAAAAAAAGAGTTTTTGATATTTTTTTTGCGTTTCGCATCTTTATTGAATAATTAAGTAAATACTTAGCAATGCGCATGCCCAGAATAAAGTTCCGCCGTAAGTGGAAGTAGATTTTGAATTTTTTTCAGTTTTTATTCTGTCCTGCTAACTAAAAAAAAAAACACTTGACAGTTTTTATTTTTATAGTTTTTTTTTTTATATTTTTGAACTAAAAGTGTATGTAGTAATCTCAATATCATATTTTGACTTAAAGTAATAGAGCATCGAAGTTGTTTATTCTGTCAGGATATTTTTGATTTTATGTTTGATGCTACGTCAGTATACATTTTTTAATTTCCAGCTTAAATTATACAATTTAACTTCTTAAGATAAAATCAAAAACTTTGTTATAATTATATTTCTAAGTATTTATTTTTGTATTTTATCTAAACACGCACATTTATTCAATTTTTCTAAAAAACAACTTTTTTATATTATTTCTGTTCTGTGTTATACTTCGGTGTGTTTCTGTTCTGTTTTATACTTCGGTACAGAAAAATGTTTCCTAAAGGCCGTTTTCCACAAGACGAAAAATTCGCGCGAAGCGAATTCTTTCGCTACGACGAAACGCTGCAGCGTTTCGTCTTATATTAAACGATTACATTACAAAATAATATCACATCTTACATATAAAGGCAGAAATGTTAATATTAATGCACGGAAAGAAATTTTCATATGCTTCAAAGTAGAAAGTATGCTAAAAAAGTATTAACTGCCTTCAGTTAAACATACAGCATAAACTTATTGCTACCATTTTTATTGTTGACAACGAAAAAAAAGTAGCGCGAAAGAAAGTAAGTGGAAATCAAAACAGCGCGCTGTTTTGATTTCCACTTACTTTCTTTCGCGCTACTTTTTTTTCGTTGTCAACAATAAAAATGGTAGCAATAAGTTTATGCTGTATGTTTAACTGAAGGCAGTTAATACTTTTTTAGCATACTTTCTACTTTGAAGCATATGAAAATTTCTTTCCGTGCATTAATATTAACATTTCTGCCTTTATATGTAAGATGTGATATTATTTTGTAATATAATCGTTTAATATAAGGTTTTTTTTTACAAGAAAGTATAAGAAAATAAATGCTAAACTCTGATATGAACATTTCTATTAAAAAATATTACTGCAAGAACGAACAGCAGATTTAACTCTACTAAGAATTTTTCACAAAAAGGTTTATCTTCATGTGGCCATTTGACGATAAACATTCTTATGAAGTGTAACTTTCGTAATTGAAAGTGTGAAAATTTATATTTGTAAATTTTTGATTTAGTTTTATATATAAGTCTGGTCATTTTTTTATGTAAGTCTTGCCCCTTGTTTGATAAATTTACTCATGCTAGCCAATTTTCAGACTAAGTTCATATAAAATTAATAAGAACGCCAGGTTAAGAATTTTGTTTTTTGTTACTTTAAAAACATGTTTTCGCTTTTTTTTAATGTTGACATCACGTGATATAATATTCAAAATTTTATTGGTTTTCGCTTAAGGCGATTCGCAAAAAGTCGACTTTTTTTTTTGCTGCAGCGAAACGCTGAAGCGAAAAAAAATCAGTATAATCGCCAAAAATGTTTAATCTGCGCATGCTTAACGACGAAAAAATTGGCTTCGCGCGAATTTTTCGTCTTGTGGAAAACGGCCTTAAATTTAGAAAACATTTTTCTGTACCGAAGTATAAAACAAAACAGAAACACACCGAAGTATAACACAGAATGTGTTATACTTCAAACAACAAAAAAATACAAAAAAAGAATGAGATGTTAACAAAAAAACAAACTCGTTAATTTTATGAAATTTTTTTATCAAAGTTTTTCTATTCTTATTCATTCCACGCTTAAATAGTGAAGTATTACATGTTTTAATAGTTCAGTGGCGTCACTAGGAGGTACGGGCCAACTTTGTTAGTTTCACATTTCACCTATTGTCTAGGAGGGTGACACCAAAAGGGTGACACCAAAAGTACCGCACTGGGTGACACTAGCCTCAGCAAGGCCACTCGTAAAATGAGTTTAATTTTAAGAGTCTTTAATGACGAAAACGTTAACAAACTTTTTTTTATTGCAGTAATAATTTAATTACTTTATAAAGTAATTAAATTATTAGCGTGGAATGGATAAGAATAGAAAAACTTTGATAAAAAAAATTCATAAAATTAACGAGTTTGTTTTTTTGTTTAACATCTCATTTTTAATCAAATTCTAAAATGTTAAAGATGGTAGGCCTATGAAAAAATATTTTCAAGCATCAAAGTTATATTCACAATAAAATTAAGCAATTATAAACAATATTTATGAAATTAAACAAAAAATTAAAAAAATAATAATATTAAAAACTTGTCTCGAAATTTTCGTAAAAAGTGCGAAAAAACCAAAAACTTTAAAACACAATTTCACAAAAGTGGCAATATATTAACACTCTACATATGGACAAAATTCATTTAGTCATAGGATTTTTAAATTTGTCTTCCTTTTTCAGGTTATATTGACTTATAAATTTGAAAAAATGTTTTTTATGAAAAAAACAATGGCGAATAAAGCCACATTGTAGCGCCCCAAAAAAATAAATTTTAAAAATCTTATGACTTGAGTTTTGTAATAAGTTTCTTTAAAAAGTAATTGACATTTACAAGACTCCAATTTTTATTTAAGTTTTTAATTTTAAAAATTTCTAACTTGAGAAAAATTTGTTACTCCAAAGTCATGTTTTTAAAATTTATTTTTTTGTTTGTTTGATTTGCTTAATAGAGAAGTGAATTATATTATTATTCCTATTATGGTTTTTAATACAACTACGATATATTTTTTGAACGTATGCGCAATGAATAGATTGCGATGACGTACTGCCATCTTCAGCTTCTTTGAACCGCAATCCGTTTAACACATGTTTTGTTATAAATGAAACATTGTGTGTGAGTGTGTGTGTGTGTGTACGTGTGTGCGATGTAGAAGTTTTCTTTTATATGAACATTTTACAAACATTTTTTGTGCTAGTATCAATAACATTTCACCTGATACTCAACTAATCCAAACTTTTTCGTATTTTTTTAATAGAGTTAAGACACAATCCCCTTTGAAAAAAGTTTTTTTTTTAAGTATTTTTTTAACTACTATTTATAGCAAATTACAATATAAACATGCGTGACGTCGGCACTTTTCATCTGTGACAATTGTACACTCTTTTTCCAAAAAGGTTTGAAAAAAAAGAGTATTATTCTCGTATCGGGTATTTTGTCGGCAGACGTGAGTGCAATATCTCTAATGCCAAAATGTACCTTCTGGCGCCGCATATGTTTAACTGGAGTTGTTATTCTGTAACATTATTATGAAGTATTTTTACTTTTTATTGTTATACTAATATTTTAATATCTAATGACGTACTTTGTTTTTGTTGTAAATATGCTAAATTTTCAATGTTTTAATGATTCAAAACAGACAATACAAGTAATACATTGATTATTTTGACAGATTTAAAAAATTTGGTATGTGCACAGTCATGTTCAAATAAAATTGAAAATATTTTCATTCATGGAATAAAAACTCCACATCATGAGTTTTAAAACTAAATTGTGCTTTAAAATATATATTTAGAAATCACATCATACTGAGTTTGTTTATTTGATTTATTGTTAATGGAAACAACACTTCAGAGTTTTTTGTGGTATTTTGAAATTTCAGATTTTCTTGTGGCATTTTGAAAGGTAAAATAAGGTTTATAAATCTTTTAAAACACTATAAGAAACTCTGAAATACAAGGATAATATAAAAACATTTTGCCCGTAATATTTTGGCATAACTAGGCTTTAAAGCGTTTTAATATAACGTAAAGATTATTAAGACCAACAACTGAAAAAATAATTTCTATTTTATGCATTTTATTTACGGCATGGCAAAAAATCCCATAAATAATTGTAACAACTCTAATAAATCAAGTAGACGTTTAATAAATATAAATCAAGTTGACGTTTCAACAAGTCTTATAAGACTTATAAGACAGTTTTCCTTAAAAGTTTATAATAAACTTATAAACCTTGAAGGAAAACTCTATTCTTTCTGGCAAATGCGTTTTCGAAACATTTTAACAATAATTGTATACACATACATAGCACGCGTATAGGTATACAATTTGCGTAAACATAATCATACCGAATATAAGTATTATCATATTTTATACAAGGAATTTTCAAAAAGTGACGTTCCAGTTGCTTATAAAAATAATTTACCATAACAACTGTTTATTAAAACAACATTTTTGGATATATAAAGTTATTTTTTCTGACAACGAAGAGGATTCCGATTGTTATCATAATGGCAGCATATAATGTTCCAAAAATTTCAACGTAATCAAACAAAAACGGGGAGCAAATAAACGCTAAAAATGCTCCAGCAGCGCACATTGAGTATCGAATACTGTCGACAAATGTAAGAATACTTGAATTTACCATTTTAGCTAAAGTGCTTACAAAAAAAACATCAATTATTATTGGAGCTCCTCCAAAGCTAAACATATATATAACACATATGATAATATTTAATACTTTATTGTTAGAATAGTTTGAAAGAATAATAAAACTTGTGCTGACGGTGCAGAATCCACCTAAGCAGATTAATAATACCAAAACCATTTTTTTGTCAGAAAAAGGCCTCCAAATAAACAGTAACAAACTAAAACCACAGAAACCACTAGCCCCCAAAAAGCAAATGTTCATTTCCATCATTGAAAGATGCATTTTTTCTATAACTAATAAAGGTAGCCAAATATCTGTGTTAATAACAAAAAACGATAGGAAAAAGTTAGAAAACATAACAAGTGCTGAATCAAAACGCAAAAACAAAACTTTTAAAATTTTGATTATTGTAAATTTGTTTGAATTTATGGATAAAGTTTTTGTCTTTATTTCGTTAGGATATTTATATTGTACTAAAGGTAGTTTCTCATTGTCTTTTATGTCACAATCAGTATAAACTTCGTCGTCTGTACCAGCTATTGCAGTATTCTCCGCAAAAGCTTTGTAGTCAAATTCTTTTGATACATCATATACCATTGTTATTGTAAGAATTTCCATAGCGATACATACAAAACCCATAAAAAGCCCAGGAAAATTTACATCTCGTATATGCCAGTTTCCTATAAAAAAACTAATGTCTTTAAAAAAGAAGTTCACCCCTGGACCGAGTATAAATCCTAAATTGTACATGATTGATAAAACTGATAGTTTCGAACTTGTTTCAGAGACTGGGTAGCTGCGAATTGCTTCGCTAAAAATTACCGACTCTAACGCTCCGCCAAAACCTGCTATCACTCTTCCTCCCACTAAAAAGAAAGGAGAAAATGGTAAACTGTAGAGTACATTTCCAGTTATCATTAGCATATTACATATTAAAAAACAATGATTGACGTTTCTTTTTTTATCAGCTAATCTACCGATTATCAGCGTCAGTATAGACGATGCCACCATGTAAGATACAGACACAACTCCATAGTACAGCTTAGGTGTGTCTGTAGTTATCATTTCTTTGATGTATGACCATAATGTTAAAATTGTAAGACTGTATTCCATTCCGATGATAATAAGTTGAATTGAAAACGCAATAAACGTGAGTTTTCTCTTTTTTAACCACTTTTCATGATGTCGCGTATTTAGATTCATGGTCTAAGAAAAAAAACATTCAGTAAATTTTGATCAATCCTTATACGTAACATAAATAAACTATGAAGACAGGTTTTATAATTAAATTATCTAGATATTTGCTTGTGAAAAAAAAAATGTTCTCACCGTCCCTAATAAAATCTTCATGTAATATATTGAAAATAAATTTATAATAGTTTTAATTTTGTTGTTAAACCATAGCTTAAAAAAGACTAATAATGGTTGTATTTTCTGAACAAGCTACATAAAATTTTTACAATTATTGAAAATTTCAACCGTCATTGCATATATATATGCCATTTATTGATTGGATCATGTTACTGATTGTAAGTTTGACGACGTCAATTTAATTGTGGTTTAGAACGATTTCCGGACAACATTTTAAAAAGCAATTAAAACCCGACAGTAATTAAATTAAAAAATTTTGAAATAATTATAATAACCCATGATTAAAAATGGTGAACGTTAGTGCATTAAACAGTTTTTTTTAGCAGCGTTTGAATGCGAATCGTAACAAAAGGATTGCTACAATTCTTGATGTTAATTGAAAAATCGCGCAAACACACACTTAAACAACACTCACAGCGTTTACACATACACACACGCACGCACACCCACATTCTATCAAAATTCTTTTCTTTTTTTTTATCCAAAATGGAAGGACATTAAATTTTAATCAATATAAAAATTTATTAACAAAATAACAATAAAAATATATAACAATAAATATATATAATAATAAAAACATATAATAAGAAGTAATATTTTTGATGATAGCTATCAAACTATTTATATATTATATAACAAATAATTTTTTTAAGTGTTATTTTGTTTATAAATTTTTATATTGATAAAAATTTAATGTCTTTCAATTTTGGATAAAAAAAAAGAAAAGAATTTTGAGTTAAAAATTTTGAGTTAAAAAAAGAGTTGAAAAAGATTTTTAAAAAATTTATTGTTTCAACCCTGCTAGTTTTCTTAAAATGCAAAAATGAAAGGACTGAAAGAATATGGCCGCCAAAATTTATTTTGGTAAGAGTACTAGTCAATTTTATAACATTAAGCAATAAAACTCTTGTATTTTTATACTAAAAAAGTATCGCACTTGTATTTCCGGTCTACAATTCAACATTTTTTCACAGTTAAGCAAAGGTGAGAGGAAATATTCAAATAAGTTGTGTCCGCTAAGTAACAATCTTAGCGGACACAAAGTTGACATTTTAATTGTTGTCTATAAATGAAACTGTTTTATTATTGAGCAGGTTAATTGAAAGTCGAAATGTTCGGTTTACTTTTCTGATTCAACCACGTGATATAACTATGACAGATATTTTGTTGTTTTAAAAAATAGCGGATTTCGTTTTTATGTTAACAAAGCTGAATAGTTTAAATAAACTAACTACTGCAAATTAATATAAACAAACATGGTTGTTGATGTTTACAACCTTTAGCATTCCAATTTGTTTTACTTCTTTCAGATTTGTTGGTTTTAAAAATTTCAAAATTTTCTTTCTTTGTTGAAACGTGATTTGATATTTTGTCAATTTGTTATCTTTAGCAATATACCACTTGCTTGTTCTTTTTTTTTTTTTTCTTTAGTTGACAAAGCAAAATTTTAAAACAGTTCCATGTTTTTTTACCTTTATAATTTTTAACAATCATACAAATTTGTATAATTTTGTTTGTAAAATTTTATACAAATGACGTCATCTCAGTGATATATCAGATAGCAACAAGTTGGAGTCGTAGTAACTACTAAACAACTTTTTTCTTAACAATCGTGTTTGATTTTTGTTTCCTGCTCAATAAAATATTTCTAGTTTTTTTACATTGAAAGTATAAACTGAACTTAATATTAAGATTAAGCATAACTACGATACATTGTTTGATAACAATGTATCTTAGTTACGTCATTGTTTGAAAACATTGTATCTCGTAATATGTATTAGTCGTGCTGAAACACTATCAATAATTTTTAGTCACAAGAAAGTGCGTGAAAAAAATTTTCTACAAAAGTATTGACAGATTGCTTGCTTGTGTGATACTATTTTTTATTTTACCATGAAACCTTTTCTATAACATGAATAATTGTACATTAATAGTAATTTAATAAAAATTAATTAAATTATTTAACATTTTATAAAAACAAAAAAAAAAAAGTTACTTTATAGAACTTATTATTATAAAGTTTGAGAATTTGCATGATGTTTTTTAAATCAGTTAAAGTTAATTTTTAGCATAATATAAAATTAGCTCGATTGTCATTGGTGAAGTAGAAATAAAGTATTCAATTTTTTATTTTGGATAAAAATAAATTTTCATTAATATATCCCGCATAAGTGTTAAGCATTAATAAAGAAGGCAAACAACTTTAGATCACCAAGTTCAAATAAACGTAGGAAGATAGTATTAACTTTATGAGGGTTACGTACAAAAAGCTTGGCCAGTTTCAAGACTATTCAAGAAGTTCAGCAGATTCTCGGAAACTATCACCATCTTGTTCGCTCACGCTCTGCACTGCCATCAAGAATTATTATGCAAATAACAGTCAAAGATTTGAGGCAGTTCTGGAATATGAAATTTAGCTTGCCTTTAGTAATATATCCTTGATAAAAATACAAAACTCAAGTACAAGTTTTTACTATTTTGTCAAGGATATATAATGATATCCTTAGCAAAAATAAAATGAAGAACAGTTAATTTATGATTTAAATGACTGATAAAAAAGGCTACGTACCAATCAGCCGAACAGTTGATGAGCATCCTGCTGAATGGTAGTTGATACCAAAAAGTCTGTATTTTTATCATCTAAAGCAATTATGTACAGAATCAAGCACTCAAAATGATATTGACTGACAATGTTCAGCCTTGGTCAAACCATCATCAAAAGAAAGGTTAAATCAAAAGCAATTATACTTATTAAAATAATTTTTTTGAGAAGTATTATTAAAAAATCACTTTTTTTTAAATCTATGTTTATTTTTGGTTTGTCAAATGTTAATTGTTGCATTGTGGGCAAAAGCAAAAAATATGTTTGTACTGTGTATGCGTTAGATTGTTTCTTTTTCCAGGTTATGCATTGGTTTTAGACACTACTCGGATACTTATATAACTGTTGCGCTAATCAAATTGTCATAAACGTAAATCATTTGGATTGGCTGCTTATATAAAACAATTAACGTCCCCTTTGGGAATATGTATAAATAGCGTGCTTATCGAAGCCTCGCTCTTTTGGAGTAACCTATCAAACAACAATGGACTCGAGCAACTCTTCTACTACTAGCTGCGATCTACGATATTTTCTTTGTGTCTATCGCATATTTGTATATACTTATTAATTATAATAAATTGAACTCGTTTTACAATACGGCTCTTACGTAAAACAACAATAACCAAGCTGTTAATAAAAGTGCCATGTTCTCACTCAGCAAGGTGGAACAGCAAGCAAATTGTGTTTTTCTAATCCCTGAAGAAAGACATTTATCAATCCCTGCAGAAAGACATCTAGAAAATTATTGAAATAAAAAAAATTTATTACCTTTTTTTTGTCATAAGCATGGTTTAAATGAGGGGGGAACCTAATTGAACAAATCTAAAAGAAACCATATTAGGCTGCATTAAATCCCAAGACCAGACATATCCAGCTATGACCTGACATATACTTGGGTTACATTCAAAAATTTGCATAGAAAAAATAGATAGATGCTAGGGAACTCCAAAGTAATTTTTTGACTATCATGCCCGTATACGGACATGATAACTCCATGTTACCGGGTTAAGCCTAATGTAACTCGATGTTACCGGGTTAAGCCTAATGCAACTCGATGTTACCGGGATGATAATACTCTTGAGTATCATCTTAATTGAAATTCTC
Organism: Hydra vulgaris; assembly: GCF_022113875.1. Classification (NCBI taxonomy): domain Eukaryota; kingdom Metazoa; phylum Cnidaria; class Hydrozoa; order Anthoathecata; family Hydridae; genus Hydra; species Hydra vulgaris. The sequence goes on along the minus strand of NC_061167.1, from coordinate 32,027,014 downwards.
ATTAAAACGTCTAACCACGAATAATTTAACTTTATAAATTTTGTTATACATTTATAAATTATATATTAAACAAAATCAGTCCTAAAAAATGAAAATATCGGGTTTTTATTTCCATAAAGTAATTTTTTATCTAATTATTTTGATCTAATAAATTTTAAAATAATTAAATTTTATTATGTTTAGAATCTAATAATGTATAAAAATAAGTTTGTGAATGTTATTATTGTTTTGTTCGCAACATATACGAAAAAATATCTTTCTGAACAAATGTTTATATAGTTAAATAGTTGTGATGGCTAGACAGTAAGCTAACTAGTTTCTAGCCATTTTCCTACCGAAGGATATGTATAATTCTAAAGCCCCGGGTTTTTTTATTGTTATAGTTTTTAAAGGTGCTCCCAGAACTCCTTACTGTCTTATCACAAAACACCGCGGAAAATGTGTAGATCTATTAAAAGGTATACCGACGTATACCTTTTAAAAGATCTACACAGAGATACAAGATTTTATGATAGGTCGAACATAAACTTTATAGGCTTTGATCAGAGGCTTGAAATCGTTACTGATGAAGGATTTTAAAAGTATTAGGAACAAGAATGTGCTTTGCTTGCAATAAAAGAACAGTGATTAGAAAACTTCATATCCGAAGATACTTCTACACCGATATCTTAAATTGAATTAATAGATTCAATAGGTGTACCAATGTTCATTTAGTATGAATTTAATGGTAAAGAACAGTTTTCATAACGTTGCTATATTAAGTTGCCAAATTATTGACCATTGTAAAAAATATTTTAAGGTATTGATGAGTTGTTTCCATCGCAGCTTGCTTGATATAACTTGCTGTCATTTGCAAACAACTTAATAACTTAATGCTGCAATCACCATCAATGCATGAAGTTACATCATCTATAAAAACTAAAAATGGGTCCCAAAACAATCTCTTGAGGTAATCCGCTCTTTACAAAAATTTTGTTTAAGTGCGAGTTACCAACGCAGATACATTGAGAACGATTTGTTAAATAATTGGTAATCCAGTTTTGCAATTCATACTAGATACAATAATAATGCAGTTTGAACAACAGCTTATAGTGATTCACAGAATCAAAGACTTTCTTAAAGTCTATATATACAATATCAACTATCTTTTTGTTATTAGAAGCAGTGGTCCACTCGTTTAAGGTTGTCAATATCTGTGTACAAGTGGACCTAAAAACACGTCATAGAAGTAGGTCTATAGTTTGTGGTTAAAGATGGGTTTCCTTTCTAATAAATGGGGCACACTATAGCATTTTCCAGATTAAAGGTATGGCATTTTTTGAGATTGACAATTGAGATTGGCAATTCGAACAGGATGTAAAGAGGAAAAGCAATGGCATTTGTGATTAATTTAAGAAGTATTGCTGGGTAGATTCCCATTTTTCTTCAAAATGTCTGATATTTAAATACTAAAACAATCCAAAGAAAAAACATTTTATTTCGGTTTATTTTTTGTTTGATTAAAGTTGAAAAAAAAAATATATTTGATATAAAACATTTTTGCAGAGGAGTTAAGTTGTTCAAATTGCACTTTTTCATTCTTTTATCCACGCTTTTTTATTCTCTTTAGCAACCACCATGATGTTTTGTCTCTGATTTTCATTATGACTATCTGCCAGGAAATCATGCACTAGACAAATATTTCTTACATAGCAGTCGCTTGTGTACTGAATATTTAAAACAAAATTTTTAAAAACTTGAAGTTGGGATAAAGATCTCCAAACTTCTCATCAGAAATCCAAAACAATATATCTTGTATATTGAGATCGAATATAAAAAAAGTGCTGTTTTTCCCATAAAACAGAAAATGAGCGTTTTTGTTAATGATTATATCATCTCTAATCTCTGTTCTCTTTATTTTAAAATAAGAATTATCATCGGGATATGGATAATTAAGAAGTTTGTGTATCATTAGAAATTTCTCTTCAATAGTTACGCCTTGATCTGCTAGTAATACAATATCAACATCTTCAGCCAAGGACGAAGATGTTGGTATTGTATCACTTTTCAGACTTTTATCTAGTCTTCTTTTTCTATGCTTTCAGCTACTTTAATAGCTTTGAGATCAGTGAAAGGTGCTACTTATTTGACATCTTCTATCACCTCCACTGACATAAATTTCAGTTTCTTATGAATTAGTTGACGCATTAATAAATATATTCCATTTGTCATAAATCTAGCTTCATGAGGAGGAGAGGGTCAATGAATTTAGAAGTTTAGTACTTCTTAACCCTGATGGAAAAAATCATTCACATAATCTTATATAGTCTGTCCTTATCTTGGAAAAGGTTTCCAGGGTAATGGCATTTTTAAGTATTTTTTAGCTTCTGGTACAACCTGATGCGTTTAAGAATTGTTTTTTGAAATGTTGAAATTAAATCTGTCTAATGAGTTAATACCTTCGTTGCATACCTGAAAATTTATTGAAAAGTCAATATATTTTTTTAAATTTGAAAACAGTTGGTTTATGGTGCTTTAGTCTTTCCTTTTAGCAAATGCACTAAACGACTGGTGAGTCTATCATATATGTACCTTCTGACAACATACCTACTTATAAGTTTGATTCCTCTATTATGTGCACTAGTTTGAAGCAGTTGTATCCGTACAAACAGCATAAATGTTATTTTCAATTTTAAAACCTTCTAGAACCTTTTTTATTTGTTTTGCTTGGTCTTTGCATTTATATGAGTTTGCCTGGAACATTCCTAGCAGAATATCTGGAGCATTCCTAGCAAAATACTACTAATATCATCCTCAGGAGCCTTCATGCTTAACAGTAATATTATATTTAAGATTTCATTCATTACACAATTTACTTTCGAGGTGAAGCAATAGTTTATTACGGATTAAAACATTTTTATAACTATTTCTAATTTCTTCCAAATTCCAAGCAATATTTTCCAAATTAAGCCCTGCATGCTTTAGAATTGAAGAGAGAATTGCTGTGTGACCCCTTACATCAAGATAGAATCTTGTAGCAACTTCACTTGTCGCTTTTATTAATCCGTCCCCTGATATTGACAGGTGCAGCTCACCAGTTCCTTTATTTTTCTTGATAATGCCACAGGAAAATTTTTATCTTCCTCTTTAAATATATCGAAAAATGAATTATTAAACTAAATTGACTTTAAATGGCTGGAGCAAGGAAGAAGACATCAGTTTGTCTTATCACCGAACCCCATTGTGGCTTCATTACAGGTCGTTGATGTAACTGTTGATATAAAACTACACAATTGATATAACTGTTAATATATAAATTCGTTTTGTAAAATAAATTTACAACAAATAAAAGTAAAAGCAGATAAAAGAAATAAATTGCGCTATTTATATATTTTTACTAAAAATGAAAAAGAAAGTTTAAGTCCGTAGATAATAAAAAACGCTTTGATTCAGATTCAAACTGTTCAAGTGTATTTCTTTTGATAGTAACAATTTGGTGGAAAAATTTCAACAAATAAGGTTGGCAGTGTTGGATTGATTATGAGTTTAACTTTAATGTAAATTTTGGGATGACAAAGTTGTTATATGAGAATCTAGTAGGGTATTTATGACTTATTTTGCTAAAATAGGGTTGAAATATCAGAGGAGATATATTTTTTTTAGACATAAACTATAAAATAAGATGTATGTTAATTTTGTATACATTCAACGCTCCAAGTTTGCATAAGAGAGGTTCACAAGACACTTTTTTACTTACTCCAATTCTACAGGCATATTTTTGTTTAATGTAGAGTTTTTTAAGCTAAGTATAATTTGTGTTTCCCCACGTCATGTTACCATAGCTTAGGTGAATATGTATTAATGAAAAGTATAAACTTTTTAAGGAAATGATATTTAGTAAAGGTTTTACTTTATACATTAATGAAAAATTTATTGAGAGCTTTCTCTCTAAAGTGTTTATATGGAGCTTCCATGACAAATTTTCATCCAAGAGCATTTTTTATGAAAGTTTCTCTTTTTTAAATCAGGTAGTTTAAGAGGAGTATTTTCATTTTTATTTGGTTTTTAAAACAAGATGAACTTGGTCTTTTTGACATTCAAAGAGAGTTTGTCACACCTGAACCACTCGTTTATTTTATGTAATTCTTTGTTAGCTATGTTACAAAAGTGTCTTGATGTTTCTTTGTGAATAAAAAAAAATTGGAGTCATCTGCAAACAAGATTAAATTTAATAAGTTTGATGTTGAATATAGATCATTTATATAGAGTAAAAATAATAATATGGCGCTATTTGTTGTTTTTTTTGTTTTATACTGAATATATTGCTTTCAGTCTGATAAATAATCTTTAAACCAAAGTATGTTGTTACTTTTTATTCCATACACTTCAAGTTTTTTTAGAAGAATGTCCTGATTTATGGTGTCAAAAGCTTTAGAAAGATCAATAAAAACTTCTAATGTGAAGCAAACATTACTAAAAGCATTAGACATATGAGTAACTAGCTCAGTTATAGCATGGTCAGTTGAGTGTTTTTTTTTTAATCCAAATTGTCTACCGTCTACCTAAAAATATTTTCCGTCAAATAATCGTAAAGTCTATTATACATGACGTGTTCAAGTAAATTGGAAAAACATGATAAAACTGATATAAGTTTATAATTATTAGTATCAAAATTATCTCCAGATTTAAAAATAGGGGCAATTTTTTAGTTTATCTGGGACAATACCTGTTTTCAATGAAAGATAGAAGATGTGATGCAATGATAGTTCAATGAGATCAAATACTGATTTTACGACAAAGCTACTGACATTATCAAAGCGCGCACTTTTGTTCTTTTTTAGAGTATTTAAAGCGGATCACAATTCATTAGAATCTAGATTTGTTTCATTCATAATCTTTTTTGAGGTAAGATTCTTAATCAAGTAAGAGTGAAATGTTGCAGAACTCGACGGAATTTCTGGTGCTAACTTGAGACCAACATTAAAAAAAAAAAAAACTTAGATATTCAGCTATTATTATCTTATTACTGACTAACTTACCATTGATCAAAAGCTTTTTTGGTAGATTGCTTTTTGTAGAATTATTATTACCAACTATCTCTTTAATCTTATTCCATGTTTTCTTAGCTTTCTTTTTTTTTTCTTTTTCAAACAAGTTTTTATAATTTATGTAAGTTATTCCATTTTTATAAGTTTTTTTAGGAATTTGTCGTACAATTTTTTTTTATTATTTTGAGAACTTTATTAAACCTTTGGACATCCGAGGAGTTAAAAGTGACTTTTTGTTTATAACAACAGTTTTAACTGGAAACATTTTTTCATAATACTTACAAAATTGACCTAGAAAATGTTCGTAGACGTTGTTTGTATCGCTTGATTGCAATATAAGATCCCTCTCAACATTTTTTTTCAGTAAACTTTTGAATTTTTGTAATGAGTTTTCATTGATTTCTCGTTTGTATATATGAGTTTTGAGAGTGGTACTATGTACTATGTTTGGTTATGTTATGTTTTGGTACTATGTTTGCAGTAGTTAAGAATAAGTTATATGGTTTTCAAATAAATTTTATCCTCTGTGAATTTTCCAAATTTTTTATCTGACTCATTCCTACATTTAATTTTTTTTTTGTTAAATCAAGTCGATATCGTCAGTTATATACATTTTTCAAGTCAAATTTCGGTTAGTTAAGAATCTGTTGCGCTCAGCTTTAATTTTCATTACGATATTTTTGCTATTTGAAGATCTATATTATTCGTTTACGTAAAGTGATTTTTGTATTGTGGTTTTGTATTGTGGTTTGTAGTCAAAATGAAGACTACGTTGTATGGTTGCGGAAAAGTTGGAAGTAACCGAGTTATAATAATAACTTAGAGAGCAGAGAAAAAAATACTTGACAATAAATCAGATGAACATTTCTACCAAGATCTGTTACAATGAACATTTTACAATGTTTGACGGAAAGATTATTTATGCCCTAACTAATAATGCCTCTACTTAATCCAGATTGAGGACATTCCTAAAGGTATATTGGTCGGATTTTAAACTAGATAGTGTGAAATTCAAATTGTTCTGCAATAAAACTGCAAATCTGATAGTGGATAATTATTCCTGGTATATAACTACTTCAACTGTATACAAGCTCCTTGAACATGGAATTTCAGAAACATTTAAACTGCCTATCGTATTTTTTTAAGAAGATTTTCAAGAAGCCTTTTACAAAGAAATCCACAAAGCTAGATTAGATCACAAAATCTAGATTAGATCAACTAAAAACTTTCTCGAGTTAATCTTATTTAAAACCAGTTCAACCGCCTTCTAATTAGGTCGGCCTTATTACTTCTTCGAGCTTCAAAAAGTACAACTCGGAAAATGGTGAATATCTAAAGCCTGATGTTCTTGCACTGCTTGTTTCAAGCTAACTGATAAATGTATATTTTTGTCTGTAAACTAATGTCTTGTTTTTTTTTGAAAATGATTATGCATTCACAAGATGTTTGGTGAATTAAGAATAGCTTCTCTAATAATATTAGAGAAGCTCTTCGCTAAACACGTTGTGTTATTATTATTAATATCAATTATCAATACAGATTTTTTTTTTTTTACTTTCTCATCATTGATTTGGTATTTTTGAACCTCTAATCCGTTTAATTTATATTTAGTTACTTGGATAATTAAGATTTACTTAAATTTAGCTTACTAATGTTATAAAAATGTTAATCAAGTAAATATTATTTTAAATTATAATTATTCCTCCTCGTTAGGCCTATTTTAATCTCCTTTTCTTTAAAAAAAAGGTGTATGATCAAAGCAAGATAATTTTTGATTTTTTTTTTTTTGATTTTTTTCCAGATTGATAATCCTCATTAAATTCCAACTCTTTTTGTTTTAAAAACAGGTAAAACCTTCAAACACCAACAGTCGAATTTTCTGTCTAAAATATAAAAAATCTCCCTTATTTTTCTAAAAAAACCGTTCACAAAAATGCAGTTTATGTGGTCATTTGTATGAGTTTTTTAACCAAATATAAAATTTATTAAAAATTTGACTTAATAATTAGTGGTTTAAAAAAAAATTACAAAGAAAATATTTTTTTTAGTAATAATTTTTCGCCTATAAATTGTCATACTTTTGTCATTTTCCCGTTATTAAGAGCACACACCTCAGTAAGATATCTTTTTTTTTCTATTTTCGCAGAATTGTAACTCCCTATCATCCTTTACCAAAATTAACCTCCCTTGACATTAAAATTTGCAGAAAAAAAAAAATTGATACACCTTCCTCTTATATGCTTCTTTCAGCAAGTAAAATGTTGATTATAGTGGTCAGATATTGTTTTTAACATGAAAAATGAATTCCTTAACCCAGAAAAATCCTAAAAACATGTTAAATATAATGTTTTTTGATAAATAAATAATTTTGGCGTTTTTTTTAATGTTTCTGACGCACTGTGCATTGTGGCTATATCATATATATTTATAACTTATAATATATTTAAAATGAGACTATTCTCAGAGGCAGGAAACATTTTTAAAGAAAAAAGAGTTTGTTGCCCAAAACTTGATACCAACTCTTTTTGTACTACATTATTCCAAAACCTCCTTACATAGTTGGTTACTAAAAATAAAAATACATTGCACTATTCTGAGACCCGAATTATTGGCATGATTTTTATTTTCTAAGATACGTAAAATGTTCTAAATGTGTTATAACTAAATTTTATATGATTTATATATATATATATATATATATATATATATATATATATATATATATATATATATATATATATATATATATATATATATATATATATATATATATATTTGTACATATAACGTACATTTAGTTTATATATTTATTATTATATATAACATACATTTAGTATATTTAATATATTTATATACATTCAATATATTTAATATACAGTTTTATTTGTTTCAAATCTATTGTAAAGAAATAATATTAAATTTAATTAAATTTCAAAAGTATTTTACTATCCAAATAAATGAAATCTAAATAGCTAACAGTAAATAAGTTCTCATTAGAAGATGTAAGTTTTTCATCGTCGTAGTCGTCTTCGCTTTCACTACTTTTTTCGTTTTCACTACATTGATGTTGCGAGGTATTGGATGGCATTTCTATTAGTAAATATCTCAGAACGAGGAGGGAACTTAAGATGATTTTGAATTTTTCTGTGTTTATTAATACTGGAAATGATAGGATCTGAGATATCTAAGGCTCTATTAATAATATATTATTTGACACGAGAAAGAGAAGGACATGAGAATAATTTTAAACTTTTTAATCTGGTTTTTATTCACATTAGTTATTTCGGAAAATTTTTCAACATTTTTAAATGTTCGGCGCGCAATATTGCCGTCGTTCGTACTTCCAAAACCTCTTACTTTAGTTTAATCCACGTAAAGGTGTAAATTTTTAAAGAACCGTATTGTATTTCTTTTTTTTGACATAAAACAGTTTTCTTATTATTAGTACCAACAATTTTTACAAATTATATTTATATGATATGTGGACGATACATCCAAAAAACTTTATCCAAGCATGTAGTAGACTAATTCCATACTGTAAATTTTTATATTTAGGCTTCAATGATTCTGTGGTATTGAGTTCTTGTTGTTTAACAAAATCATTGGGAGTAGCTCCACCTATCGGACAAACTTGGTTCGAATTTGTTCCAGGTAATATATATTTAAAATATTGCCATCAACTTGCGTTATAAGTAAAGTAAAGCTGTTTTTAATTTTTTTATTATTAGACAAAAAAATTGTTATTGGATCTAACCTATTTACTTGTCTGTCAATATGTCAATGTTTTTTACTTAAAACCGCACAGATTGAGGAGTGTAATTGCTCCTTAAGATCTTATTATCTTCTAAGTTCAAACCATTATAGATATATTCTTCATTTGTTCTGCATGCCGATTTACATTTAAAAATTTCTTTGTAACCTGGTTATGATAATCATTTATATTTGTTTTGATAACAGCTCCTTGTCTAATGTTTTGATATTGTTGTTAAATTAATTCTAATTCTTCTTCCCATGAATAACGTACTGTTTCTTTTTTAAGGTGAAAATATTTTATTTTTTTAATTTTTGTTGACCGCGCGTATTTTGTTGACGTGCCAAACCTGCTGCTTGCAATATAAGAGATGCTTTGTGCAAATTATTCCGACATAACTCTGATGCTTTCATTTGGCCCGTTCCGATTTTTTGGCGTATCATTCACTTGGTTTTCCAAAAGATCTTAATGGAATTGACTGACTAAAAGATTTTGATGGAATTGCATCATCAGTAAATGTAAATTCTATTTTCAATCAATCTGAATTTTCACCTCAATTTCACCTCAATTTTTAATATAAAATCTTATAAATCTTATGCTTTTTTCATTAAATAATAGAATAAGAATAATATTTTCAGTTTGCAATGAGTGAGATATTTCAAATAAACTATTTAAAATTGATTTATTAACAAATTATTCACACTAAATAGTAGGAAAAAAATCAGGAAATTCAAGATATTTTTCATAATAAATAACTTTTTAATATGTCCCTCACTTTTAATTTTAATATAAGGTGCAAACAGGAACATTGGAAATTTTAAATACAAACACAGCCATTTAAGTTAAAAAATTTTCCTTGATAAGCGAAACGAACAATTAGGAAGGTTTTAAATAACATCTCCTACAACCTTATATATTTAAAATATTAAAAGTTGTTGGAGAACCTTATTAAAAATAAGGTATTAATTTTACATGAATGTATTTTAAGAGAAGCTATTTCAATAAGATTCATTGTAAAATTTGAAATATTTTGTTTGAAGCCTGGTAAGATAAAAAATTTTAATTTTTGATTATTTATCGCTTCTAAAAATTACATATTTTACAGTTCCTTAAGTGCATTGAGTGCACAACAAGCTTTTTTAAGTACCTTCCCGTCAATTTTACTTTTTTTCTACACAAGAATATTATGAAAAAAGATACAATGAAGTGAATGGTAGTCAGAAACTACTCAAAAACCATCCTGTTTCATGGTTTTTTTTCTCATCAAGCAATTATTATTACTTTTTTCAACATTTTCAATTCCAACAAGGGTGCAAGCAAACACTATTAGAGTTAAAAGTTGTTGGAAGAGAAAAAATGAAATTTACAGAAGAAGATAATGATTAACAGCAACTTAAAAGATTCCAAGTTATATGAATCAGAAAAACAAGGTGTAGAAAGTGAATTCCAAAGGACTGATTTTTGAGGAAAAAAACTAGACTGATAAGATTTTTTGGAGCACTTAGGAACAGTCACAGTAAAAAGGTAATAGTTAATTGAATGACAAGTAACACAAGAATGAATTTTAGTAAATGGTATAAGAGACACTAGCTCTTTAGAGCAGTGCCCATTATAGTATTTATAGTAAAGAGAAAGAGAAGCAAGATTACAACAATGTGATAATGGTTGAAGGTTGGCTGCAAGAGCAAGGCTAACTACGTTTTTGCACCTTGTCTAAAAGAGAAAGGGCATCATTAGAAGATCTGCTCCAGATATGCAGGCTTGGTCGGGAAGCGGGAGCATTCGCTCACGATTACTGACGAAGCAGTTTGAATTGTCAAAAGGAAATAATAAATTCTTGCCAGCCTGATACCAAGACGTTTCGTAAAAAAACTTTAAATAAAAAATCCAGAGACTTTTCCATAGTATTTTCCACAATCCTAAAGCAGTTTGGACATGAAAGAAGTTGGTTTATCAAAAACAGGTTTGTTATGCATTGTACAAACCAGTTTGTTTTTTTTGTATAATTTGGAACATTTTTTTTTGTGTGTGTTTAATTCCTGTATATTGTTAAAAAAACTTTCAGACTAAATTAAGAAGTCTCATAAATGTACTTATTCTCAGGTCACAAACAGGTCAGTCCATTGCATGACTTATACAGACTCTTCTACAGCTTGTAGTCCGAACAACATATCTGTTATATTTTTACAAAAGTGTTCCCTAAAGCTGTCGTCTACACTTGAGGCTGAGCAGTATATACTACATTTATATAAAATCAAATTGCATTTATATAAAATCAAACACATGTGTTTATTTTTTCAGTTGACCAATAAAGTCATATGAAAGGTTTATAAAGTGTTACCATAATTAATGAGTTTTTTAAAAGACCACATTATGTTATTGTTGTTGAAGTCCAAAACCAAAATAATCAAAGGGAATTTTTTGTTAACTATATGCTGGTGACAAAATGGTTGGTTGGAATAACTTTTGGAATCTCCTTAATCTTGATTCATAGCATTTATTTGTTGTTTTATAAAGAATTTTGTTAATATCTTGTTTTAAACATCTTCACTTCCAACAAGGCTGCAACCAACCACTAATTAGTGTTGGAAGTTACTGGAAGAGAAAAAAATAAAGATTGTAGAGCAAGGTAATAATTGACAGACGACTTAAAAGATTGCAAGTTATATGAATCAGGAAAGCAAGATGAAGGAAGCAAATTCCAAAGAACTGATGTTCGAGGAAAAAAACTAGATGAATAAGAGTTTTTATAGCACTTGGGAACAGTATCAGAAAAAGGATGAAACTTAATTGAATGATGTGTAAAATGAGAATGAATTTTAGTAGATGGCACAAGAGATGCTAGCTCTTTAGAGCAGTGTCTCTTGTGCCCTAGATATGGCAACAGTATTCCATACAAGGCTGGATTTGAGATTTATAGAGATAGAGAAGAGAATCCAGAGAAAGAAAGTGTCAAGCTGATGAGATGCAACTTTAGCAGATGCTAATTTTACAACGGATTTGATATATGGTTTCCAAGAAAGATCAGAAGAGTTAATTCTAGTAGATGAATGGTAGATGAATCATCGAGTACATTAACGTTCATAAATATAGGAAGGTCTAAATTATTGCGATGACGATTGGCCAAAAAAAATTGAGTTTTATCTGAATTAAAGTTCACCAGCCACTTTGAGCCCCATGCTGTAGCAGAAGTAAGATCCTTTTCAAGTTCAAATGCCCCCTCCAAGCAATTAGAGAGAGTTGACTTGTTATCATGACAAGAATAAATGGTAGTATTATCAGTGAACAATGTCACTATAGGTGTCAGAATATCTGGAAGATTGTTAATGTAAATTAAAAAAAGAGTATAGGGCCAAGGGTTGAACCTTGAGGAACCCCTGAGGTTACAGAATTATAAGAGTACGATTGGAAAGGAAGGATTCAATAATCTTAAAGATGTTACCAGATAGACTGTAAGAAAAAAGCTTATGGAGAAGACCAGAATGCCTAACTTTATTAAACGCTTTAGAAATGCCAAGAGCAATGGCCTTAACCTCTCCACCCTTATCTAATGCATGATAAAACCTATCGGTTATTACTGTCAGCAAATCAACGGTAGAACGAGAAGATTGAAATCCATATTGATGATCAGAAAGTAAGTTATTAGATTCAAGATGAGAGATCAAGTGTTTGTTAATTAAAGATTCAAAAACCTTGCTTATGATAGAAAGAAGACTGATGGGACGGTAGTTAGACAAATCAGATCGCTCTTCAGAATTTTTAAAAATAGGGATAACAGATGCTGCTTTCCAGCAGGCTGGAAAACAAGACTCTGATAAGCACATGTTGAATAGTTTTGAAAGGATAGATGACAGCTCCGGAGAACAATTCTGCAAGACTATAACAGGAATGTTGTCCAGGCCACAAGCTGTAGAAGAGTTTAAGCAGGAAATCACTTTAGATACAAAAACTGGAGTGATACGGATGTCAAGCAATGGATCAACCTGTTTGGCGGCTATATCAGGTAGAACGCAACTAGTGGAATCAAGAGATGATTTTGATGAAAAGTTCTTAGCTTTGTCTTTAGGTGAGGTGACAAAGTCTGAACATACAAGAAAGGTGGAGTTACAAACTTGCCCTTATTATTGATACTGTTAAAGATTCTCCAGAAGTCATGAGAGCATAACTTTTGTGATAAAATAGAGATTTCATGACCTGAGAATAGCGGGCTTTGGCGTTAAACAAAACCTTTTTACAATGGTTCTTAGCAGTAACAAACAGATGTCTATTTTCTGGAAGATTGTTTTGCTGATAGATATGGAAGTGATGGTTTTGATTGGCAATTGCAGCAGCACAATGTGAGGAATATCATGGAGAAGAGTGAGGCTTGACCTGGAATTGTTGAGAGGGAATAAAGATTCCATGCCAGCCTGTATCCACGAAGTTATGTAAGAAGCACATTTGTCAACAGAAAGACGAAAGATTTGTGATCAGGTAGAACGCAACTAGTGGAATCAAGAAGAATCAAGTCCCAGTCAGCTTTAAGGTAGTTGTAAAATGTACAATGATAGGGGGATTTTGATGATAAAGAAGAATGAGATAATAGTTTTAAAGAGATCAAACTGTGATCAGAGGCACCTAAGGGTGAATGTGGAGAAACTAAGCACTGACTAGGATCAGAAACAAGGCATAAGTCGAGTAGAGAAGGTAAATGATTCAGGTTGTCTGGGAAGCGAGTTGGAAAGTTGACTAATTGATTTAGGGATTGAGAAAGGCAGTTATTAATTTTGAGAAAGGCAATTATTAATTTAAAAGTTAAATACTATTATAAAGTTTTTCTTTTTGTTCTTATTTTATTTTTTATTCATTTTATTATTAACTTGATAATATCACTGGTTAACAAAATAAAACTTTTTTAGATTCAATTAACAGCATTCGGTTTTTCTAGATCAGATTTTTGAGCTAATTAAGAAAATGGAATCCATTTTAAGCCTGCACATCCAGATTTTTCTGAAATTTTAAATTTTTATTTTCCATCTTAAATCAGTTTGAAGTTATAGTTTTTGCATACTTTCAATTTCAAACATTCTTTTTTTAAATAGTGTAAATGTAAGTTTATATTTCTATTCAATTTACAGTAAAAAATAAAGTAAAAAAATAGAAACCAATTGTATTTTATTGCAGGATGTCTTAAATCTGCAGACGATATTGTATAAATAGTTCAAACACTTTCTGTTACACTTGTGATCATTATGTCACTAAAAGACAGAAGAAAAAAATGAAATCAAAATGCTTACTAAATCTTAATGCTTATTTTGGATATATGGTGGGAAATCATGGAAAAAAATGGGCGCCTCTGTATAATTGCACCAACTGCTACATTTTTTTCTAAATGGCTGGATGAAAATAGACTAACTGTCATGCCATTTGCCATTCCTATGATATGGAAGGAGCCACGAGATCATACCACCAACTGCTATTTTTGTTCAACGAAAATTGAGGGACATTCTCTAAAGACAAAGGATAAAATAACGTATCCAATTTGTGAATCAGCAAAGTTGCGAGTACCTCACAGTGACAGTCTGTCTATTTCAACTCCACCAAGTGTATTCAACCTCTTGCCCTCTTCAGATCAGACAAATCAAATAAAGAAAATGATGATGATGGCTTTATGTCTGAAACGGAATCAGTTCCACATTTTATTAACCAGCAGGAGCTAAGCAATTTAATCAGAGACTTACATCTATCAAAATCACACGCTGAGGTTCCAGGTTCTCGACTAAAAGAGTGACATTTGTTAACACCTGACACCAGAGTGACCATTTACCGAAATAGAGATGAAAGATACTCAAAATATTTCAGCAAACAAAATAGTATCACTTTTTGTACAAATATTGAAGGATTATTAACTGAACTTGGATGTGTCTATTCCTCTAATCAATGGCGTCTCTTTATCAACTCCTCAAAGTACTCTCTAAAGGCAGTATTAATTCATATTGGAATAATCTTCCATTCCAATAGCTCATGCAGTGGGACTCCAGGAAGCTTACGGCATAATGAAAACTGTACTTAATTGTGTTAGCTATGCCAATCACAAGTGGATTATTTGTAGTGACCTTAAAGTAATTGCCCTGTTGCTTGGACTGCAATTGGGTTTCACTAAGTATATGTGTTTCCTCTGCCTCTGGGATAGCCGAGACACTAAAAATCATTATGTGAAGAAGATATGACCCAAACATACAGAATATATAGCCTAGGATACCATAACGTTCCACAACACATTCCACTTGTTGAATGGCTGAAAATTGTGCTTCCTCCTTTGCATATCAAATTGGGTTTGGTAAAATGTTTCATAAAAGCAATGAATAAAAATGGTGCTGGCTTCAAGTTCAAATAAAGTTCTCTCGAATCATTCTTTATTCAAAGATTAAAGGTGTGTTTGATGGGCCTCAAATAAAAGAGCTCCTGAAAGATAGGAAATTTAAGGAAACTTTTACACCAGCTGAATGCAATGCTTGGCAGTCATTTAAAGCTGTGGTTTATAACTTCCTGGAAAACAACAAGGCAGATGGTTTCAAGAATCTGGTAGAAAGTCTTGTGAAGCATTATTAAGAACTGGGTTGTCGAATGTCGTTAAAGCTACATTTCTAATATTCTCATCTTGACTTTTTCCCAGAAAATTTAGGTGCAGTTTCAGACAAACATGGTAAAAGCTTTCATCAGGAGATTTGGACATGGAGAAGAGGTATCAAGGCAAATGGAATGAAACTATAATGGCCAATTATTGTTGGTTTTTAAAAAGAGACACTCAAGAGACTCATAAACAACAGTTTATGAGTCACTCATCATTTCTAAACACTTGTAACCATATCTTATTCATGTTATGTTTTATATTTCTTTATACGAAAAGCAGCATTTACACTAAAAGTGTTTTTCGAATATTCCAAAACATTAGGGCATATAGGATAAAAACTAATTTGATTTTTGGATTAAGCATGCTTGAATTAAATAGAGACATAGTTATTATCAGCTGAAAAAAAACTTAGTTTACCAGTGCATATATAAATAAACTTATTATTATCTACAACTAAAACTTTAATTAGCTCATCAAAGCTATATTAACTCATTCTTTTTTTTTTTTTAATTTAGAAATTTTAATGATCTATTTCACCATGGTATTTGTTAAACAATTAAGAATATATAATGTACACAACTATTTTAATTTTAAAATGCCCTTAATAATTTGTTTACATATTCCATTTGTGACTTAAACTTTGAAAGTGTTACTTTTTAAAAAAATATTGCACAACAAAAATTAATAGAAACAAAAACTAATGTATTTACATATGTGATTGTTTTTCAGATGTAATTACTTCTGGAAAAAAAAGTTAACCAATAATGCATTATTTTAACCAGATGTAGTTACATATAGGATTTTTTTCGGATGAAATTACATCTGGAAAAAATATTAACTCATAATGCATTATTTTAACCAGATGGAATTTTTTCAGATGTAACTATATCTGGAGAATATTCTTCCAGATGTTATTGGAGAAAAGTTACATCTTCCTAAAGATGTTATACATGATCGTTGAATTTTCAGATGATATTGCACAGATGTTGTTAGAGTAAAAAAAAAAATACAGATTATCTTGGACAAAAGTGTATAGATGATATTAGACTGGAGATGTTGTTGGACAGGCGTAGTAATCTTTTACCTGTTGTTGTACTCTTTATAGGAAAATGTTTTAGTATCTTCAATAGCATATTATTTATTGGGCTTTCCCTAGCAAAAGGCTTATATGAATTTTTTTTTTTAGTTTTGGAATAAAAAAATAATGCTAGGTTTAATATCCATTAAATTGAAAAAAGAAAGGTTTAAAAATAATTTTAGAAATTTTTTTAGAATTTTTTCAGTTTTAAAATCTTATATTTAAAATCTTAAATATATATAATAGAATCTTAAATCTTATAGATTATTTAATTTTTTTAGAATTTTTTCTTATTTTGTTTTGTGGTTATTTTTGTTATTTAGAAGAATTCAAAACACAAGGATATTACTGGAAGACTTCAAAACATAAAGATATTACTTAGTTAGTATTGCGTGGCTTCTATCTTCTCAATTGATACATAAATGATTTTTTAAAGACAGTTCTGCTTTATATGTGTTATTGTTATTTAATACATGGCAATAATCCAAAAATTATTTTGCATAATGGTTTATGGATCGTTGACATGTTGATGTGAAAGTTTCAATCTTCAATTTTGGAGAAAGATTCGTCTTAAATCAAAAGGTTATAATATGCTTGGCTATTTAGTTCAACAATTTTCAATGCTGATGATTGAGTGGTAAAAAACTTATTTATATTTAACAAAATTGCTCGCTCTTGTTAAGAAATATGTTATAAATTATTTTTTTGATGAACTAACTAAAGTAGTTTTATATATGCATTTGTATTACTTAGCTTGAATATTTAATTATTTTTATTACAGATTGATTAGTAATAATCTTTATTATTTTATTTATTTGATGTTCTGTATACTGCTATGCAGTATTTAAACCACGTTAGTAATAAATAGTTTTTAATACATAAATTACTGCCGTCTATAGGGTAATTTTATTAGAGTTTATTTCTTTGAGAATTTTATATAAATATTTTGTTTATTCTATGTTGTATAATCGTCATTGTCTTTGTTACTATCAAAAGAGATTGGTTGCAGGAAAAGTCTAACAGTATAGTAGATTGAGTTAACATGCGTATCATCCCAACTAGCACAATACGTTGGGTCACCGTTGTTTTGCAAGTATACTACGTTAACCCAACGTGGTGTGCTAGCTGGAATCCCTAGAACACGTTTCAAAGAACTTTTTTTGCGAGAAACCTAATAATATTGTTTTTAAATATCTTGTCAAATTTTAAACAAATTGGGTTTAATGAATTTAAACGACTTGAAAAAAAAAAGAGAGAAAACAAAATGTAAAGTTTTGAATCAAAATTTTTTTTTGGAACAGCTTCTAGATTTCAACTTTTGTACACGTGTGAAAGAATAGCTTGAATAACTTAGATGAGGTCGATAGGACATTTTTTAACGTTCCGATTTTCAGTTTTCAGTATGAATTTAAACCGAAATTTTGCTTTTTTACCGAATTTTATAAAAGGTAACAAAACCGAAACTTCGGTATCGGTTCAAATTGAAATTTCGGTTGAAACAGAATTTCGGTCGATCACTACTCAATTAGATTCACATTTAGTTACTCTGACAAAAGACTGCCTATTTTTAAAATTTCGTCTGGGTTTTACAAAAAAGCGAGACCAGGATTTGCTCACTAGAAAAAAGTGTCGACCGTACCGGTCTAACTAAAGTTTTTTAAAATGAGTCAAAATCTTTTTAAAAAAGTATTAATTGCATCTTTTAAACAAAAGGTTTAAAAGATGCATCTAATACTATAATTAAAAGCAATGAAAACTTTTTCTCTATGCCTGCGATTAGATAGTTAAGGTAATAATGGATATCCATTTATTCTTGTCATAAAAAGAACTATCGAATTATAAAAGGGATCGTCCATAAAAACAAAACAAAAAAGGTAAAAAGTTTTCGCTTGCAGAGCCTTAAGTTAAATAAAAAATCGAAACAACGCATAAGTATAATGAAAATCGCCGTGTAAAAAAGCTAAAGATCTCCTTTTTAAATAAATTTAGTGTTATTTATGGACGATCCCTAATTGAAAGCATCGGTGTAAAAAAAAAAAAAAAACCTAGTTTCTATCAACTTTAATGGATTATTAGTATACAAAAAAAGTTCTATCAGTTAGTATAAAAATGACATAGATTAAAGCACTTCTTGTGTCATTAAACACATGATTTGGTAGAAAAATACACATTCCCTACATATAAAATTATTCAGTTTTTTCTTTCTCCTAAATAATTTGCGAAAATAAAGTTACATCGTTTTTGCACCCAAGTCTTTAGTTGTTTGATAACTTCATTTTATTTCCTTAAATTTTTACCCCACAGTATTTCTTAAAAATTTCAGCAACAACAAAAAAAAAAATCAAATCAAATAAACGTTTTAAAATATATATTTTCGATAATTTTGAAAGAATTTTTATAAATTAAACTTCTTGTTCCTCCTCTTAAAGAAACGACTCTTCGAACAAATGACATCCTTTGTCCTCTTTTTATCCAGGCGCATGCTTTAGTGTATTTGCAATCACAATTTGACAGTCTTTTTTGGTGTAGTAATCGACTAAACAGTCTTAAACGTAAAATATTTTAAAAATAGTATTAAGTATTCAAAACTTTATGAGAAAAAAATTTAACAATAAAAATCATAATAATAAAAAAAGTCATAACAATAACCTTATAAGTGGCTCATAGGATAAGAAACACTAAAAATCAAAACTTCACTTTTTATTTTTTTAATCTTATTTAAAATTCATTCTAGATTCAGAAAATATATACATTTATGTATATTTCAAGTCAATATTTTATGTAAAATTCATTTTTTAGATGTACAGACTTTTAAGAATCTATAAGCAACAGCTTTTTTTTTTAACTAAAACTTTAGCCAACAAACCAGAGTTCAAAAATATGTGTTTCTGGTATAAAATGATATTACCCCGGAAGTTTCAATGGATTTAGCACACTTGATAAGCAATTAAAACTTATTAATTTTGTAAATAGTATCCAGTATTAAAATGGTTAATTGTTCTTCTACTTTGCTACATAACTTTGGATGGTTCTTTAAGGATGATTAAAGTCAAAGCATTAGTTACAGCATTAGGATGCATATTAAAATTTTTACACTTGTTCAATTAAACTAGTTGGTTTCATTTTGCAATGACTTTTTATCAACTCATTTAAATAAACAAAATTTTCAGAAAAAGAAAATTATATATATAGATTTAATGTTTGGCATGCAGGAGTAGCTTATTTTAATAGTGTTTCTGTTAAATATTTTGTGTAGGTTGTGGTCTTTAGGAAAATGCTTGTCAATTAGGGTTAAAAAGCGTTGACCAAATTTGGTTGTAACATTTTTACTAAATGGAGGGTTGTACCAGATTATACTTCGTTTGTGGTAACAAATTTTTTTTTTAATTAGTGGTGTTTGACCAAATATATATATATATATATATATATATATATATATATATATATATATATATATATATATATATATATATATATATATATATGTATATATATATATATATATATATATATATATATATATATATATATATATATATATATATATATATATATATATATATATATATATATATATATATATATATATATATATATATATATATATATATATACTTGAATATAGAATAAACAACTTTTAATGGAACTTAAAGTTTCATGCCTATCGGCAATCATCAGCCATGAAGTACAAAATCAAAAATATAAAAAACTCATGTTTTACGCATGTTTTATAAATGTTTTTTAATAAAACAAAAACAAAAACACCACTAATTAAAAAAAAAATTTGTTACCACAAACGAAGTATAATCTGGTACAACCCTCCATTTAGTAAAAATGTTACAACCAAATTTGGTCAACGCTTTTTAACCCTAATTGACAAGCATTTTCCTAAAGACCACAACCTACACAAAATATTTAACAGAAACACTATTAAAATAAGCTACTCCTGCATGCCAAACATTAAATCTATCATCAACTCACACAACAAAAATTTTATATGGTGATGTAAAGTTATCAGAAAAAACCTGCAATTGCATTAAAAAATCTCTTTGTCCACTGAACAACAATTGCTTGTCTAACAACATTGTTTACCAAGCCACCGTAAGCTCAAATAAACCTCAATACAAAGATAAGGTATACATTGGGATAAGCAAAACCTCTTTTAAACTACGTTATGCAAACCATCTAAAATCCTTCAACATAAAAAAGTACAAGAACGACGCTGAGTTATCTAAGGAAGTATGGGATTTAAAAGATAACAATTTTACATCTTCAATCAAATGGAATATAATTAAACGCTGTAAATCATACAATCCTGCGTCAAAAATTTGTAAGCTTTGTTTAAAATTTGAAATATTATTTTACAAAGGAGATAATCTGCTAAATAAAAGAGGCGAAGTAGTTTCGAAATGTAGACATAAAAATAAATTTCTTCTTTCATTATTTGATAGCGGAGATTGGTTTTCCATTACGTCTTCATGTACTAAGACGTCAGAACTCATTCTACTGTAGTTTGTAATTTTTAGACGGTTTTTCATATTTTTGATTTTGTACTTCATGGCTTATGATTGCCGATAGGCATGAAACTTTAAGTTCCATTAAAAGTTGTTTTTTCTATATTTAAGTATAAAACGCTCTGTTTTTAAAAAACTAAATATTTCTAAAATATTGAGCACTCTAAAACGATCAAGAGTTTAGTATTTTTAATACTAAATCATACAACAACAATATATATATATATATATATATATATATATATATATATATATATATATATATATATATATATATATATATATATATATATATATATATATATATATATATATATATATATATATATATATATATATATATATATATATATATATATATATACAAACACACTAAGGGTAAAAAAAAATATAACTTTTTTGCCATTTGCCTGTCACTTACAAGTTTTGCAGCCTAGAAAATAGTTAAAAGCCTTCTAGCACTAGTGGTAAACTTAAATGCAACTAAATGTATAATATGCAAGAGGGGTATAGGGAAAGTATCGAAAAAAGGAAAAATTATGTATTACTTGAACACGCTTTAACTCGATACTAACTATTAAATCAAATCATTAAATAAAATAATAAATAAAGTTATAATAATTATAACTTACTAACTAAATACTAACTTATAATAATTATCTTGAAATTAAACTTAAAATTAACTTAAAACTAGCATTGTTATATATACACTTTTGATATATGAATGAAGAATGACCTGTAGCATAGTTTTTAAAGCCTTGCGTGAGCTGCTTGTACAAAATTAATTTAGTAATAAGAAACACTCTGGAAAAGAGTCTGGAAACACAACCTGTTATCAATAGATTTTTAACTTTTATGTCAAAAATCTACTTTGCATTAAGGTAATTAAGCTAATATGGAAAGGCAATTATTTTAAAGTTTGCTCTGACTATTAATTTACACAAGATATAAACTGTCAACAGATTGATTGTTTTATGTAATGAAGATAATGAACATTTTTAAAAACATGGTTGTAACTGAAAAATCAGTATTTACAAATTGATTTTATTTTCACAAGAAAGAGACAAATTCAAAGTCAAGGCTTGACTTTAAACTTTTCTATTTCTGTCAAATCAATCTGTTGACAGTTTATATTTTGTGTTAATAAATGGTCATAGAGTAGACATACAATAACTTATGTATTATTATTTTTTTGTACCCAAAAATGTTGCCCTTTGACTCAAGTCAAGCTTGTTGTCACAGGTTGGCATTTTAAAACAAGAATTTGTGCAATTGAAAAAAAGTTAGAATTACATCCACTGGAGACTTCAAGACATTTCACAACAATGGAACGAAGAAATACATATGCAATATTGATTAAAGAAAGCTTAAAAAACTTTTAAAAGAGAAACTTTTTTATCTGAAAAATGTTTTCACAGGCAGTGGAAACATTTTAGAGATTATTTCGAAACTAGTTTCGAAATAATCTCTAAAATGTATATATGCTCGACTAAAATGTATATATGCTCGACTGAAAATTCAGCCTCTCTAAACCATTATAAATTGCTTCTGCGGCTGAAAATTAACGCATGCGCATATTATACGCTTTCTTTTGTTTTGATTTTAAGTTTTGGTTTTTTTTGTCGACTTGATGAGTTATAAAGACATAAAAATAGTAATATGTTACAATTTTGTTAATTATAATAAGACGAATTTGAAGTTAAGAATGAGTTTAACATAGTTAAGCTTTCAATTCAGTTTTTATGTGAGGAACAACAATAGTTTAGTAACTATATGTAACTTTACTAAACTTTAGTACTTTATTAATTGCCAGAACTTTTTTGTCCAAACACTTTTACAAAGCTGTGTTAAGTATTTATTTATTTTTATGGCAAAAAAATATAATTTTAAAACATTGATAATTTTTTACTTTAACCTATATTGATAATAGCATTTCAGAAAAAATTTATTTAAAACATTTCAGAAATAATTTCATTACACTGTAATTTCTGTAATTTACAGAGATTATTTCAAATAGTTAACTATTTGAAATAATCTAATAAACTATTTAAAATAATAAATTAATTATTTGATGGTTTACACAATTAATTGAATGCTCTGTTGAACTGAATGCATATATTTTCAAAATAATTATAATTATTTTTTTTTTGCATATATTTTCAGAATAATTATAATTATTTTAATAACAAAATTTTGCATATATTTTCGGAATAATTACAGTTATTCTAAAAATATATATGCAAAATTTTGCATTCACTTCAACAGAGCATTTAAATGATTGTGTCAGCCATTAAATAAATAATAGAATCTGGTTAAGGGCAGGTTGAAAAATTCTTTTTTTTAAAAAAAAGAATGATCTTTATAAAATGAATTAGAGATTCAAAAAAAAAAAAAAAAACGTTTAGAAGGGGACAAAAATACCTAACATGCTACCTATAGACCTATTTAGTTTCAGGTAAAGATGTTGCATGTGGAATAATAACTTTTTTGTTATAGCCATTGAAACTTGTGTCGCGAAAGGAACTTATCGTTCCTTCCGTGACACAAGTTTTTAATGCTTATAACTAAAAATTTAGAATTCTACTAACAATCTCTTTTCTCAAAATTAAATAGATATTTATAAGTAATTTGTTAGGTATTTTTGCCCCCTTCTAAACGTTTTTATATATTTTTTTAATTTCCAATTTAGTTTACAAAGATCATTACTTTTGAAAAACACGACTTTTCAATCCTGCCTTTTTTAATCCTGATATTTAATAATGGGGGGTGATATCCCTTAAGGGATATCACCCCCCATTATTAAATATCAACAATAGAAATAAAGTTTTGAAATAATCTAACAAACATTCTAATAAAAACAGAAATTTAAAAAAAAAAAAAAAAATCGGTCAGCGGGTATTGCATATACCCCAAAAAAAACTCTAAAAATAAGCAGAAAATAGGATATGCGCCGGCCAAGATTAGCAAAAACTAATAAGTTTTTGGTCTGAGGACTCTCCACTAAAGTTGATACCAGAAAAAAGATCATTTTATTAAAATATAAATTAGCCATACTGGTTTTTTACTTGATTTATTAAATTCTGTTCCACTTAAAACACAGCTCTTATTGAAATGATGAGCTGGAAATTTCTGACAAAAAGCCCAAGTGGATCTCTTGTAATTGCGGCCCGCATATTAAAAAACCTTGAACTGATAAAACACGCAAAAAGTAAAAAAAATAATAATAATCTACTAACATACCAAATATAACAGACAAGACTTTAACTGAATTAGAAACCTCCTGTTTCATATGTTTTGCCTTCTTCCAACACGCTTCTGGTAGTGTGTAACACATTCTAATTTAGTCACTTGAGTGCCAAGATAAACATCCTTGACACTATTGTAGCTTTTTCTATCTCCGTCACCCAAAAAGTTAATATATTTTAATTTGTGTTTTTTAAAAGATCGCTGGAAAATACGGTTGGCTTTTACGCAATCCATTCCACTTGCAGAACCAATATAGTTCATTTTTCAAATATGGGAACTTTTCCACTGGACATAAGCAGTAGGATCTTTTTTAGCAAGGTTCTGATTTAAAGAGCACCCCCTGCAGACTCGACTCATTACCTCAACATCTAATACTTTCCCATTGTCCATTGAGAGTGCTGCAAATACACCTTTTAATGAGGAAAAACCCCTACGCTGCCATGTGCCGTCACACGATACACCAATATCCAAAATCTTATCATCATTTTGACAATTTTGTCTTAAATCAGCTACAGTATCAGCCATTGTTTCCTGTGCAACATCTACTGTAATATCAGCTATTTTCAAAACAAGTTTATCATAGTTTTTTTGCGTCATTGGCTTTGGCATGTTCATGAGAGTTGTAAATTTTTGAACTCCAGAATGTTCTATTCCAAGAGTTCTCATTGTGTATATTGTTCGTGTATTTATATCAAAGCTTCCTTTTTTATTTAACAAATTAGAAGTATAAAATTCATTTTGATACTTACATCTTTAACAAACAATTGAAAGTTCACAGGCAAGTTCTCGCTTTTTGCTGATGTTTTCAATTACTGCTAATGTTGTTTGGAAGCAAGTTGGGCAACTCAGAACGCTTACAACATCTGACAAAATAGAACAGTCAATTATTTTATAACCTGTCACTTTGTTTTTGATATGAGCATAACTTTGCAGTGTTGAGTTGAAAAGCGGTTCAACTTTATGAAAAGGAGAATTCGACGTACTGAAGATGTCTGTTTGATTACCAACAAAAGATTCAATATTATCACTTAAAGAAGGAGGATTTACAATATTAACAATATCACTGCAACGTAGCAAATTTCCATTAAAAGTCTTTTTTCTTTTTACTGCTCGATTTAACTCTATCTATTTTTACCATATTAAAAATTTTAAAAAAGGGTAAAGTCGTATTTTATTTACGTAAACAAAAAAAGCGAAAACGCAACTAATAGTATTTTAAATAAAAGAGTTTTACAAAATATTAATGCGTAATTATGCAACCGTAAAACACAAAATAAAAAAGTTGATTCTATTGATGTTTTTTAATAAAAATACGTTATTGTATATATTTTTTATCTTTTTACATAAATTTAAATTCGATATATTGAAATGACGAGTAGAAGGAATTCATTAAAAATTAGATTTTTGTTTTTGATGGAATTTCTCCAAACAAACTCGTGTAAATAGCTTGTAAACAAATCTTCACTTGTACCACTTTGTCTGCGAAGCTTCTTTTTTGCTCGCATCCATAAGTTTTCAATATTTTGAGCGTGGATATGAGGATTATTAGGGTGAACAAAATTTTCTTAGTGTACAACAACTTCATGGCTATATATGCCATCACTCCATGTATCTATGTTTGCATACGATGCCCAGCCATCTGATATTATATGTGAACCAGGTAAAATCCATCTTTCAATTATTGCTTGAAGTGATTCAACTGTTCTATCTGGCACTTCAACAAGAAAGCATTTGCCTGAGTCACGTTCAATTCAAAAAAAAAAATTTTTATGTGTATGTGTATGTATGTATGTATGTGTGTGTATATATATATATATATATATATATATATATATATATATATATATATATATATATATGTGTGTGTGTATGCGTATGTGTGTATGTGTGTATGTATATATGTATATATGAATATGTGTATATATGTATGTATATATATGTATATGTTTATTAATTTATTAGTTTATTTCGCCGTTAAAAATATTTACAAAGTACAACAATATAAAAAGTACAATTGGCTGGAGCAAGAAGAAGGCATAAAATAGCCTTATCACCGAGCCCCAATATTAACGCAAATAAATATCCGTAATATACAATAATCCGTAATATATAAGCAAAAGTATTTAAAAAAAGACAATTTAAAATGTTAAGAAACAAAGTTAAAAAGAAAAAAAAGAAAAAAAAAAATAATAAAATAATTGAAGATAAATAAAAAAAATAAAAAGAAATGATTAAAATATAGTAATAAAAATGACAAAAATCTTCTGTTTTTGGCTATAAATTGGATGTGATTCGACATATATATTTGTATATATTATTTTCTTTCAAAATAATTCAAAATTCAAATAAAAATTCTGTTCCATTATTATAAAATATATCAAGAAAATTGTAGGTAACTTTAAGAGAATATATATATTCAATGAAAGTATGATAAAGACATTGAAATTCTCAGTACTGTTAAATGGTCTAGATTTTTAAATTTATGGTGCTAATTTAGTTTAATAAATGTGTATATGTATATATGTGTGTGTATGTGTGTGTATGTATGTGTATATATATATATATGTATATATGTTATGTTTATGTTATGCTCCTTCCTAAAAATACGACTAATTATATTGAAAAATGTAATAAGTAATGAATAAAATATTTATGAGTATCTCATGAAATTGTTTAAAAAAAAGGGTTCTCGATGACAAGACTTTACACAGTTTTCTGCGAGTTTCCCTTGACTACATAACTAAAGGTTTAATTTTTCCTTTTTTAAGACTTTTTTTGTCTTTTCAAAATATAAACTGAAAAACTATTTTACATTATTTTATTACTTTGTACATCAAATATATCTTAGTATTATTTCAGTTATTTTCAAAGCATTTTGACTGTATTTGTAAAAAAAGTATATATTGTTAAAACTATTTGTAATAAAAGTATGTATTGTTAAAGCTATGTAGTTGTAAAAATATATAGAAAAAAAAAAAAAAAAAAAATTTCCACTAAATACCCAGTGGCTTGGCCCCCATTGTCCACGATGGTATTTTCTGTGATAAAACTTTGATTAATCTATTTCAACAATAATTGGTAGGCCAGAAACGTCTATACCACCTATTTCACATGGATTTTCCTCAAGCCACTGCTCACAAAGTTCCCTACAGAAGTTACACCAATCAATCATTGTGTGTTTGCGATTTAACTCTGCTTCCCGCGCAATGTCTTTTTGGGTAAAATCAACTGCAAACCCATAAATTATCACTATAATCTGATACAGCGAAAGATGACTTCTGGAGAAAAAGCTGTTGGTTTGGATGCTATATTTTTTTTACACTGTAGACAGTACCATGTTTTTCCATAAATTACCTTTCTCCGATTAATTAATCCACATTGAATTTGACAAGTAGTGCAAATAAATGAATTTGATATTAGCCGATGTCGGGCACACCAATTAATTACATCATTTTCATTTAATAAAAGACGAGCTAATGATGAAAGATTATACCTTAAAGTTAAAATATCATTAGGTGGTATCAACTCATTATCAGGAACAATACAACGAGATGCCTGCGGTCTGGGCATTGTTCAATTTAAAAAGCGTTATAAAAACGAAATATAAGAGTATAGACAGTATTTCTTAATAAACTATTGTTAAATTTTTAGTTTTAGTTCTTTTTAATAAAAAAATTCTTTTTAAAAATGAAGAAGTCTTAATTATGCAAATTCTTTTGTTTAAATTTATTTATAAAAAAAAAAGAATTTTTTAATTCTTTTTAATTACGCAATACGTAAGTTGCGTTTTGTACTTGATTAGTTTACGTACATAAAGTACGTTTACCTAAAAAAGTTTACGTATAATAGTTTAATAATAAAAGTTTACGTATAATAGTTTACGTACATAAAATACCTTTACCTAAAAAAGTTAATTTCTGTTAAAGAATTTCAATAAAAATTGAGCCAAATATGGACAAAAAACGAACTTTTTATACTGATATTTTTTAAAATCTGACCAGAAGCCAAATAGGCTTTTTAATACCGTTGTTAACAGAATGTTTTTTTCAATTAAGAAGATACAATGGATAATTTTAAATAAAAAAACAATTTTATAAAATGATTTTCAGACCATTGCTCATCTACTAATTGCACCTTACATTGCTTATCTAAAAATTGCACCTTACACTTTTAGACCATTGCTCATCTACAAATCACACCTTACAAATATATAAATTTAAACAGTATCCTTTCCGTGCATAAAAACCAAAATAAAAAGCATAATGACGTTTTGTAGTCGAAGTTTTCTTGGATTCTACAAGCATCCCGCCTTCAACTATCTCTTTAATTAAAGAAGACTCAATGTATCATTCTTTAATTTCATCTATTTTTATAAATTATAGTTTGATTATAAGAGAAAGCAGTTTAGGACAACCAGAAAAACTCAGTTTTAAAAGTCACAGTTTTTAAAACTGCGACTTTTAAAACGAATTTTAGTTTACCTGATTTTCACGTTGCTTGTTAGTTATAAAAAAAGATTTCACCGATATTTTATTTTGAATTGCTGGTTTCAATAATGTTTTTTTTGAATCATTGGTTTCAAAAATGCTGATATGTCCTTTTATTGTTATTATTTATAAAAAACTTTCATGAAGCAAAAGAAAAAATATCATGAGTTCAAAGATGATATTGTCAAAGTAAAAGGCTTATTTTCCCTGTTTAACCAAATCAAACATATATCAGTACGCCTTGCTTTTAAAAAAATAAAGACAAAACAGTTATTGTCATACACCTAGAAAATTAGAAATTCCAGAGAGATGTTATAAAAATAAAATATCAAGTCAAAAATGAAGGAAACAAACTTTTGAATTGCATTGTCCCAATGTTTTATCTTCACGTGTAAAATCTACATCACTATCTCTACTATCCTTTTATAAAAATGCCTTCTTTTCGATGCTTTTAAACTAAACTTATAATACTAACTTCTTCAGATCACAAAATGTTTACTGTTAGAAGTAATATTATTTACCTAATGGAAAAAAAAATTATACTGCTACAAAATCTACTAAAAACATTATTTTACTAAAATTGTTATATAAATAATAACAAGAAATGTGTTCAATCAAGGAAAACAATTTTCTATCCTTTCAACTTATTTACAATGATATTCAGCAACATATACAAAGAAATTTAACTGAAATAAATATTACCATTGAGAAAATATGCATAACTGATCCTATTAAATATATAGATTATAATAAAATTTAGAAAAATTCAGACTCATGGCTAAACAAAATAACTTGAGTCGAAATTCTTGTTGTGTATATTCTGGAAAAAATTCAAAAGTACCACACTAGTTTTCACTATCTGGTATTAAATATAGATATGTAAATATTGCTGAAAAAATACAACTTTCATGTGCTGAAATACCATTATACATCAAATACCATAATACTTATTCAGTTTGTGTATTATTATAGTGAGAAAACTCAAGAGTGCTAAAATTAAAATTTGCAGTTAGAAATTGTGTTGAACTTTTTGAAATTGTGCACAGTCTATAGTCATTTAAGTTAAACGATTTCCATTATTGACAAATATTTTGCAAATTCTTTTTCGATAAATAGGATAATCTGGTTGAAGTACAACATTGTCAAACAATGGCACAAAATACTATCCATGCATCAAAAAATATTAGTTATGCATTTGGAAACTGGTAAAACATGGGCCATAACAACCAATGCATGAATACAAGTTATAAAATATAGTTATTAAATAAAGCTATAGCTCAATTACCAGTGCCTTTACAATCTTAAAATGCAATAGTAAATATGGACTAGTTGTATCAAATAAAACATTGCAGTTGGATAAAAGGTGTTTTTATTATAAAGGATTATTTTTGATTAATGTATTAGGTTTTAATAACTTTGTTGATAAAGATTTACTTTTCACTTTTAATAATAATTGATTATTAAATTTTGGGAGAACTTTTACTTTTATAGACTCTAATTTTATTTTTCTAGTATCTTTCTGCATTATCTTCTTCTAGTCTTTTTTTAATGGTTTATTTTTTTACAATGAAAAAAATAACAAAACTAAATTATTTTGTCTATTATATTAAGATAAGATATTTTAAAATTATTCTTTAAGAAACCTTTGAGATGATAGGAAATAGTATGAGGAGTTTCTTAAAGATTCGGGTTGTTAGCAATATCTAGTTTTATTGTATATCAATTCAATTTATATCTATCAGAAGGTTTTGGTTCGTGAATGATTAAAGAATTAACTAATAATAATTAATAACAGAGTAAATTAATCTGTTTGAACTCAATTTTTCATTTTTTGCATCAACTTTTATGAATAACATACTGTATTACTGATAAAGATTATAGATGTTACCTATATTTGAACTCCAATCTTCATAAAATTAAGAAGATTGAACTAAAAAAAAGTATTATTCAATAATACTTTATTAAGTCCTATCTCCTTTTATTTGTACATACGTTATTGTAACATAAATATGAAGTATAAAACCACATTATATTGTTAATATCTTTGTAATAATAGTTATTTCTACAAAAAACACCCAAATTTTGACTACTAAAGACATTTACAAAATCCAAAACAAAGAAAAACCTTTTATAATTAACTAAACAAAGCCGCCATTTCGTTTATTTATCCCCCTTTGAAATAAAACCGCACGCTGTGAAAGTCCCTAATTAGGTGTACCACAAGAGATAAATTTACTATTCAAAACGAGGTAAAGTTAATACTTTTTACAACTTGGAAAAATGCAAAATTTTGATACTTAGAAAACTTTTTAGGCATAGCCACTATGGTTTTTGAATTCCCCGTATATTTAAGTATATAAAACAGTTCAGTTATTTTTTTTGATTTTTTGAAAAATTTTGGAGGTTTATATCCCTTAAGAAAAAAAGTAAATTTTTGACTCCAATAAAATATGTTATTTTGCAAAAAATAAATGGAATAAAAACTTTTCTAATAAAAAAACAAAAAAAAATTGTCGAAATTATGAAAAACTGAAGGCATTTTATTAAAAAGCCGTGACCGCGACTTTTTAATAAAATACTTTTATAATTCAACAGTTAGGTACTAATAGATACTATGACAAAAATCATTAACAACAATAACTAACCTTTTCTGGAAAAAGTCTTTTATCTGATATTGCTTCAAATTATCCGTCTTTTCTATTTTCATTAAATCCTCAAGTTTTAGTGCAAAGGATTGTATTTCATTTTCATATTTTGGAAATACTAATTTCAAGTACTGAGCACGAAAAGATGAGTCAAGCTTCTTTACCCATTCTGTAAAAAGGCCTCCGGTCACCCAACTTTTTAGCTGATTTAAAACACCCTGGGGTTGTAAATTTTCCAATAACAATTATATGTAATGTTTCTCCCGTTGCACTCCCTGCATCCATGCCTGTTAGTCTGACTTTACTATTTTTCCCCCCGAAACATTTTTCTTGTGATAAATGGTACATTTTTTTTGGTAGGCACTGGTAAAATATTTCAATCTTATCGGCATTAAAATTGTTTTCAAGTTTGTAATTCGAAAGCAATGTTGGAAGCAATTTTTTATATTTAACCGCGGTTGATATTGTGTCTTTTGGGACACCATACTTTTTGGTGTCCTGTTTGTTAGACACTCTCTCTCCAGGTATTTTTCTATTATAGATTTGTTTGTAAGTTCTCGTTTAACAAGCGGCATGTTACCGCGATTGACAAAAACAATAAATTAATCTTTTAGAGATGTTTATCAATTACTAGAAGGGCTTGATGTTTGAGAGTATAAATTGTAAATTGGATTAGATTCACTCGTTTAAAGGTTCAGCTAAATTTGTAACCAGAATTCCAAGTATCTTAATTCAGGTTAAACAAACGCACACACAACTTTATTACCTTATGCAAAATCAACTAAAGTGGAAACTAGAAGGACTTGGTTTATCTAACTGAGAGTATATATATATATTTTTAATTATTATTTAAGGTGCCCCAAGAAGACCTAACGGTCTTCTAACAATGCAACCTTTATCAGCTGCAGCGACGCTAGTACTCAAGTCCCTTGTTTGTTTCTGAGGCAGTTGGAAATTAAATAGGCCTACTGGAAGGGCATGCTATTCCGTGTGTTATTGGCTTAACAAAAAATGTTATTGAAAAACATCTTTTTGAATTTAAAGGTGGTCTACCGTTCCGTTGTGAAGGTCGACACATGTTGATGATGTTGGGAAGACCATTTGTAAGATTTAATTTTTCCTAAAGAACCATAAAACCTTAGAATTATGTTTGAATATTTATGTTTAAATATTTATTTTATAACTGAGTGTCTCAATGAGCTCTAAAACACGAAAAGTTAAACATTGTTTCTTTGATTTTTCGTACTTTGCAGTTTGTAATGTTGATGCGGTTTGAACTTGTGATGTTTTTATAACCTAAATTGAGTGAAAAAGTAGGCAGTAAGACAGTTTTTGTAGGTCTAGAACTTAATTTTCTAGAGGGATCAGCTGAAGCCGCCCTTCTTTTAATAAATATATTAGCCCCAATGGTCTTAATTATTTACAAAATATCGATGTAAAAGATTTTTACAAAGCTATATTTATTTTCATATGTTTTATAATACATAATTATAAAAACACAATTGCAATATGCTAAATGATTGACTTAGATGAGCAAATTTCTTTTTAAAATAATAATATCAGTTTAAGACATTGTTGAAATTTTAAACATTTTTTAAAGTTTAAGCCGTTTGTTGATCAGTTGCTAACTTTTCTTTAATTGTGGAATTATTTATTGGTTTACTGTTGTTTGAGAACAATATTACAAAATAAAAAGAAACTTTGATTTATAAAAAAAAAATTTTTTTTAACATTATTTATTTAGTTTTCTGAACTTTACTAGATGCGCTTGAACGCAGAATATTTTGTTGATAAACAAAAGCCATCAAAAATTTGCTTGCCGCTAAGTAAGTTCTGCACGAACAAGACAACCAACAAAAAAATGCTTAACATAAAGTAGCAGGTCGCTGTATAAGAGTTTCGAAAACTCATTGAATAGGAAAGTAATCAATCAATATATTCACTAATCACTCACAAAAATAAATTAAAATAAAACATTTGAGATCTGTTATATGATTTTATTGATTGTCTGAAACGAGTTTTACTATTTCCTTACTTCATTAACAACAAACAAAAATGACTCGAAAAGTGCTTTTCATTTTAAGGAACTTAAGTCTAGCTATATATATTGAGTATACTTAGAGATCACGCCTTTATACTGAATAGTTAATTTTCGTTTGTATTGACTTTCTTCTTACTTTGTGTTTGTCTTACCTGATATGTCAGTCGTAATAATTGTTATAACATAAAGGCTACAAACAAACAAGGTAATTTAATTTATATATATATATATATATATATATATATATATATATATATATATATATATATATATATATATATATATATATATATATATATATATATATATATATATATATATATATATATATATATATATATTATTGTTAAAGAGCTTTCCGTGAGTGTCCAATTAAAGATATTTATCATAAAACTGCTACTGTGTCAACCATTTATCTTAAGTTACTGTTAATACTGTTTATTGTGTTGCTTTCTTGATATAAAAAGCGCTCAAAAAATTACAATTCTCGTTTTTTTGTAAATGTTTTGAAGTTTTATTTTTTAAACCTTATTCAAAATAGAAGGCAATTTTTGCAAAATAGTAAGTTCTAATTTTATTTATTTTTAATCAAATTACATGCACTAAAAGACAATTAGGTTATTGTTATTTTTGTATTTTAAAATTGTATATTATATTTTTTTTTTATTGTATAACTTTAGGAGAACATTGCAATTTGATTTATATCAACATTTGAAGTTTTTACTTATTTAAAGGTTTAACTAAATTTCTAACCAGAATTCCAAGTATTCAGGTGTAAACAAACACACACACAAAATACTATAAAGTAAATGTGTCAATATTTTTTTTGTCAATACGAAATTGTTACACATCTATTTAAGATGAATTTAATAAAGAATATTAGTATAACCACAGTGAAGCAAATATTTAAAGTCTATTTATTTTAGTTGACACAAATTGCATTGATGCACAAATAAATACATGAAATACAATCAACAAAACTAAAATTCATCAAAATTATGTGTTTATAAAATATAAACACACGAAGTATTAAATTATAATAACCCCAATAAGTGGTGTTCATTTCCTAGTGTTTATACTTAATATCCGAGGTAATTAAGGTAATTGAAGTATTCAGTGTCGTAGCTAGTCGGTCATATTCCTTCTCAAGTATAAAAAATTGTCATTAGGGCCCTTAAATATTAAAGAACCTTCTGCTAAGTATTGCAACAACAAAAAAAAAGAGCATTAAACTTTCAAAAAGGCCCCTAAATAAGTTGCTAACCTCCCTCCCCCCACTTAGGAGGCGTGGTGTAGCTTAGCCTTGGCACTTCATGGATTTGAAAATAAATAACTTGAAAGTAGGTTGGCTAATTATGAGAATATAAGCACTGATAGGAACTTATTTGAAAACAAATCTGAAAAAAAAAATTAATTATTAAAATCTTGAAAAATCAGCCAGATCAACTAAGTTAATCATCAACAACGGACTGAAAATTGTTTAAAGGAAGAAGCAGGAGCGTGTAAATCTATGAAATTAATGAATTATTAAAACTAATTAGGGTCATTTACATTCAATTATACTTCTAAATCCGATCTGAAACAACTTGAATTTTCGAGAAAAATTAGAAAAACATGATATTGTAATTTATTAATGTAGTTTATCAATGATTTTAACAAAACAAACTCTTTATTTATAAATAAAAAAAAAGTTAATGTACTCTAATGTTAGAAACTATTTTTCATAAATAAATTCAGAATGATCAGTTTCAATCAGAATATGTGTTTTTTTCATCTCCTTACCGCCAAAATTTAACCTGGAATGTGTACGTCATAATTTCTAACACGCACTGTATCAAGGGAAAACATGTTTGAGTTAAAGAAACATGGTAGCGGATAATTTTAAGTGACCAAAAATTGTCGACCTTTATCTGGTAATTTCTTTTCCATCATCTGATTTTTTGATTTTTTGGCTTGTGATAGTATTTGTTTAAGTGTTGAGAAAAAATACTCTTTAAACTTTACGTAAAAATTTTACTGTAAATGAGCTAATTTTTGTTTTGCTAACTTCCAAATAAATATACTTATCTAACATTCGCTGGGTGGCTTTTATGGCTTTTTTAAAATGAATTTATGTTAATTGCGAACTAACCGTATATTACCTTCAAAGAAATACATATATGTAATGATTTAAATATGTTTCATACTTGAATAAACTTAGATATACTACAGTTAAGATTGGCTACTGTTTTATGATTCTTTACTTACAAGATAAAGGAATAAAAGATGAAAAAAGATTAAGTCTTGAATAATTCTTTGCAAAAAAAGTTATTTCGTATTAAAATGTATTAGAAGAAATTTTTATTAAATTTTCATAAAAAAAAATCACGTTTCTAAAATATTTCTCAATTTTGTTTAGGTCATTAAATAAGTGTATCCTGTATCGTTGGTATGCATGACCTTATTTGGCAACAGCAAAACAAATCAGTTGTCAACAACTATCAAGGAGAGATACGTAATGCACTTAATGACCATCCACAGCATATACATTTTAACGATTCTTCTGGTTGCTCTGTGAAAATTAGTGCTGAACAGAAAAATAATTTTTTAAAAAATAATATTGCAGCAGTCAATGATTGGAGCGTAAACATTGATGATAACCAAAATAGAAAAGTAAGTTGTTTGAAGTTGTGCTTTTTAGTTTAAATTTGAATTATTTCTTTATGTTTTTTAAACTTGTAGTTAGTTACTCAGCAGCAAGTTTAAAAATATTTTTAACTATCCTGCAGTTAGGCAGCATTAATTTTATTATTTTCCTAGATTAAATAAACTCTAGTCAAAAATATCTTTCTATACATATCTATTCCATGCTGATAATATATATACCTATTCCTTATTTACTTCAATATTTTTTAGTAAAACAATTTATTCTGAAAAAAACATTCAAGAGTAAAAAACTTAACATGTGCACCTTTTCTGCATATGTAGAGTTTATAAGAGAATTTTAATTAAGTTTGTTCTTCTGCTAACTGTATTTCATTGATAGCTCAGTGGTTAAGTGCGCTGTGGTTAAGTTTTGTTTTTCAGGGTTTAAGACCTCCCCTCAGCATAATAAATTTTAAA
Source organism: Hydra vulgaris (assembly GCF_022113875.1). Lineage (NCBI taxonomy): Eukaryota > Metazoa > Cnidaria > Hydrozoa > Anthoathecata > Hydridae > Hydra > Hydra vulgaris. The sequence continues at coordinate 31,990,510 of NC_061167.1, read as the reverse complement.
ATTTTTTTAATCTTGCCTAAGTATTTAAAGCAAAAAAATATATATAGCAAAAAATATTTATAAATTAATATTAAAAGTTTTCTCATTTTATAGATCGATTATAAGCAATTATTCCATGTAATGCCTGCAAACTCAGCATATGCTAAAGGAGTTTACATTAACAGATGTTGATACATAACGCTATATAAATGGAACTAAAAAGATCTTAGACCACATAGTCAAAAAAATCATCAAAACATAGTAATAAAAAAAGTTCATTCTTATGATTATGATTAAAAACTAAAAATAAAATATTAAAAGCTTATCTAAAATTTAAACCAAAAAAATTTTGTTCATTGACGTTGGTTTGTGTCAAAATAAACCTATGCGTCAAGTTTCCTTTTGCATTTAAATTACATTTTTTGATTAATTTTAATTATGTTGCATACAAATGTATGCAACATAATTAAAATTAATCAAAGTAATTTATTAGTTTGTTCGTTAATCTGGCGGGTTTATAGTGTTCGCAAATATTCTTTTTATTCTTTCGCACAAAGATGTTTTAAGAACATTCAAAATTATTATGTTTCCATGTATGTCCGTAAAACAAAATTTTTTTGTTTCGTACATCAACTTAAATGTTCTCAAAACGACTAAAAAACCTGGCCAGTTTTTCGTAACTAAATATAATTTCCGTGGTCAGTATTCAAGAGAGATCCCTTCCCGACCAAGCCTGGTCTTTAAAATAAGAGTTTAAGTATAGCTGTGTACTTTTTTTTAAATTATAGTTTATGTATAGCTGTGTACTTTTTTTTCAAGGAGCAAATTATTATAAGTTTATTGCAAGAAAGTTATCAAAAACAAAACAATAAACTTATGTCCACAAAAGTAATAACATTCTAGTCACTAACTGCAATATAAAAGTAATAAAACTATAATAGCCTTATTACTTTTAAAAAACACATAAATTTTAAAGTTCATTCTTTGTTAAAACAACAATTGTAATTCCAAACATCAATTAAAGTAAAAAAGCATCTAGAAAAAATAAAGCGAATATTCAAATACTATTAAAAACTTAAGGAACATTTACAAATCACTTAAACAACTTGATAAAAACTTCAGCATATTGAAAAATGTTACTAATAGTCCATAAAAAGTTACTTAAGTTTTAAATATTATTTGAATATCCACTCTATTCTTCTAGATAATTTTGTACTTCAATTAAAGTTTTGGATTACTTATCTTTTTTTAACAAAAAATGAATTACAAAAGTGCCTTTTAAAAGTAATGACACTATTATAGTGATATTACTTATATAATGCAGTTAGTTATAAGTGTTATAACTTTTGTAGTGGTAAGTTTGTTTTATTTTTTATAACTTTTTCGCTCCCAAATATAAGTTAATTCGCCCCTTAAAAACAAATAACACGTTTTTGCATAAACTGAAATTTTGAAGACTAGATTATATCCAGATTTTGCATTTCCTGATCGCTTAATTCAATCTTTGTTTTTACATTAAAATTGTTCAAATATTTTATAAACACATTGCAATTTATATTTTCAATTTCCTCTTTTAAACAAAAAGTTAAAATAAAGGAAAATCATTATTTTTATTTTAGACTTGAAACTTTATCTTATCTAATATTGTTGCTGAATATAACAACCATCCTAAAGAAATAAAAATAAAAGCAATACAAAATTTATTAATTTTTTTTTATTTTTTCTATTTGTATTTCTTTTCATTTCCTATTTCATTAGTTTTTTTGTTTTTTTGTTTTTGATACTTCTTCTGCAATGATAAATATAAATTTTGCTAAAGGCTGTGACCAAGTTGTCAAAAATAAAAGTTAAGTGCAACAAAATTAAAAAAATTTTTTTAATAAAATTAAAAAATGATTTTTATGTTTCTTTGCATACACCTTACATACAACATACCAAACTATATTTAAAATTTTTAAGTGCACTGAACTTTAATTTGAATTTAAGCGATTTGTTATTTCTTTAAAAAAAATATTTTTGTGATTTTTTTTAAATTTTTTTTTGGTTTATTTTTTTCTAATTTAGCTTCTTTTTTTTTGATAATTCTTATAATATGTTTTTGTATTTCTTATAATATGTATTTGTATTATGTAATTCTTATAATAATTTTTTTTATTTGCGTTCTAAAAGTGCGTCACGCTAAATTTATCTTTTGAATAGAAGTATGATCATTTGCTCTTTTGAGCGGAAAATTTTCATTCAACGTAAAGCATTTTTAAAAATAAATAACTTCTCTGCATGGAAGCCAATAATATTTTAAAAGGTTATTAAAGTGAAAAGTTTAATAGGAAAAAGTTGTTAAAAGGATAAAGATAATGTTAAAAAAAAAGATTTAAACCAAGTTATTTTTGATTAAAAATAAATAATGAATGCATACCAAGAAAAACTAATATTGTTGTTTTAGCTGAAACTCGCCTTATCCGTTTTTTTCAATAACTCAGAGTCTTTAAATTATACGTCACAATCTACAGACTTTATCGATTCCTTTGAAGCGCGCTTAGTTCATAAAAGTTTTAGTATTTGACGTCACGGTAGATTTTTAACAAAAGAAAAGTGTAATTAAACAAAGCTGTGTTTTTCTACTTAAAGTCAAAAAGTACGATGTAGTAATTTTTTAACATACAGCAATACAACTTTTACAATTATAATAAAAGGTTTTTATTTCGTAGGAGGAACTTTTTTTTTTACCGATATCTTAATAATTTTTAGATTTATATATCTTATAATTTTTTTGTTTTTAAATTAAAACAAATATTAAAGCTTTACTTACAAATCTTTTGATTTTCATACGAGTGTTTTACATTATATAGAACGTTATGTATATGATCTCTCATTTTTTGTGCAAGAGAGCGCAGTATTATATATTCTGAATCTTACTTATTTTTATTTAAACAAATATTTCCAGAGTTTCATTTGTTAAAAATCTACTGTGACGTCAAAAACTAAAACTTTAATGAATTAAATGCGCTTCAAAGGAATCGTCAAAGTCTGTAGATTGCGACGTATAATTTAAAGACTCAGAGTTATTAAAAAAAAATGAAGAAGGCAAGCTTCGGCTAAAACAGCAATATTAGTTTTTCTTGGTATGCATTCATTATTTATTTTTAATCAAAAAACTTGGTTCAAACCTTTTTTTTTAACATTATCTTTAATATGAACACAACATGTGTTAGGAGTTTAGTATCCCTTTAAGGTGGATTTTCACAAAATTCTGTCAAAATGTTTTATCAGCAAATGCTTATCGGCAAAAAAATTCGCTTTGCGTGAACATTTTTATTTTGTGGAAATCTGCCTTAAAAGCAAATTTTTTTTTGATTCTTTTTTTTAACACAACAGCCTGGTTTTTATCTTTGTTTTTAAAACGTTGCACCAAGTTAACTTATTAATAATAGTTTCGATTGTTGTTTTATTAACAATTTCATATTATTAATTTTACTACTTATAGTATATTATAAAGTAATTTATTTTAGCAAAAGAATTCAACTAAAAATAGATGTTTAAGATATAAGATGCAAATACTTAATTCAGTTGGTATAAAATGCCAAACAAAACATAAAAATACAATAACTAAAAGACTTACCATAATATCCAAGCTTAATAAAAATTTTGAAAGTATTTAATGTAAACAATTGCCAGATATTTTTTTTGACTAAGTTGAGGAACATATATTACTTGAAGTAGAATTTGCAGTAAGATATGATAAATTATTTATCTTTTGGCCCAAAAAGGGCAAAACTTGTAATCAAAAAGCATATGCGGATGTTAAACCAAACAAATTTGTAATTTTTTTAGATTGCACTTTATTTCTTGTTAACTTTTTAATATAGTATTTACTGTTTTTTGAACATTGCGTAGAATTATTTTTAAATTTTGCGAAATAAATTTTACGAAAAAATCAAATTTCTCAAGAAGTTTATTTCAAGCGACATTTTTGCCGTTATGCAATTGCGTAGTAATACCAATAACTTTTATTTCAAGTTTTACACTATAGTTAAATAAGAATTTCTCATCTTATTTTTCTATTAGTTTTTAATAATAATTAATTTTCAATAATTTGTAGAATAATAATAACTTTTATTTGGCAAACTTTATTTGGAAAACGGGATTTTTTTCACCTTTGAATTGGGAATTTTAATTTTTTGAGCATTTAGGAATACCATGTTTGATGGGGCCCCACAGGGCTAGTTTACACCCTGATTAAATACTTTACTTGCTCAGTACATCACTTGCTCATTACATTATAACCCAACCTAAACTATAGCTATAACATAAGATTTAAATTATAACAGTAAAGGCTATTTTAAACTCTGCTAAACTAGAAAATTGTAAAGTAAAACTTTAATACGAGAGATTATTTAAAGAAATTAACTACAAACTAATGTTGAAAAATACAATTTTATTATAATGTTAGGAATGTTGAAGTTTTTTTTTCTACATTTCAAGCGTTAAATAAGCATTTGATGTACAATTGGTTATGTGACTTTTCCATTTGAGATTTGATGACATTATAATTCCAAAATCTTTCTCGGTATCAGAGACTGCTAATATTTAGTCGCCTAGTTAAGTTTACTAAAATTTTATTCAAGTTTTTTATATGTTCCCATAAGGGGTCATCCATAAATTACGTCACGCAATTTTTGACCCTTTTTGACTTCCACCCCCTTCCCCCCCTCCTCCATTTGCCACAAAATTGTAATACTTAAGGATCAAGTTTTGAATGAGTCGTCACAAAACCACCAACCCCTCCTGCCTCTATAGCGTGACGTAATTTATGGACGAGCCCTTAGTTACAGTTTTTCTCATTTTGGCCTGATTAAAAAAGTATAATTGTAAAATGTTGTTTTAACCATTAATTTATTAATCTGAATCAATTTAGCATGCTTAATAATCCGATATATAATAATAATCCAAATTAATTTAGAATGAAAATGGAGCTAACGTGTTCAAATTGTTATTGGTCAGATTTTATATTTTATAAAATATTTATTTCAAGTAAAAAACAGAAAGAACTTTTGCAATTTTCACATAACGTAAGTTAACAAAAACATGTTAAAGTATTGTTTTTTTTAAACTTAGGTTAAAAAACTTAAGTTTTTTTATAAATATATGCGAAGGAATATTAAATGTTACATTTTTTAATTTAAAGTTTTGGATAATGGTGCTTAGTTGAAATACATTTTTATTTTAAATGTTGTGTAACGTAAGGTAAATCTACATGCATGAACTATAGTTCTAGTTGTTTAAGTTTTAGTTGCTTACAAAATAAATTACATCATTATGCAATTCTTATTAAGTAAATATTTTTATTTTATTAAAACATATCAGTTGTAAATGCAGTTAAAGGGGGTCATCCATTAAATGTCACCCTATATTTGTCAAATTTTAACCTCTTTCCTCCTGTCACAAACAATCACATTTACAGGCTTGGTCGGGAAGCGGGAGCGATCGCTCTCGATTGCTGACCACGTAAATAATATTTAGTTGCAAAAAGCTGGCCAGATTTTTTAGTCGTTTTGAGAACATTTTAAAAAGCAAAAAAAAAGCGCAAAAGATTAATTGGATTGATGAGAGACAATTACAAAAAAAAATCAGGCATGTAAAATATCTTTAAACGTAAAAAAACTTAAAGTTAAATAAATTAGGTTTAGAACAAATGTTTTCAAAACATCGCTCTTTTATAATTTTTTTTTTTATAAAATTAGGCAATGTTTTTTATATAAAGTAACTACTTACGATTGTTTAAAAAGGAAACAAATATTCTTTTTTTAACAAAGTTTGCAAGTTCTGGTTTTATTTAAGCTAATTTATTTTATAAATAAAATTTTTTTTTTAATACCTATTTTATGTTTCGCGTAGTTTGAAAAGTTTAACATATTTGAAGCAATTCTTCTTAGTAAGATAAACAAATAAAATAATTAAATCATTGAATTACTATAGAAATTAAATTAACATGATAGAAATCAACTAATAAGGTTAAAAATACTTTATGACGAGGAAGCGAAACTGCTTTACAATATTGCTAATGATGTTTAGTGAGTGGGCTTTTTAATTTTAATTAGTATTTAAAGCAGGAAAAAGTATAACAAGTTTTAAGAATGGCAACTTTTTATCTAATTATTTGCTATATATATTTGCTTTTATTTTCTATTAACTTTATTTTGCTTAGTCAGCGTATTTTTTTAACCAATAGAATTAGTTTGTTCGTTAATTTGGCGGGTTTTTAGTGTTGGCGAATATTCTTTTTATTTTTTCGCACCAAGATGTTTTGAGAACACAGTTTTTTATGTTTCCATGTATGTTCGTTAAACAAAAAATTTTAGTTTCGCGCATAAACTTCAATGTTCTCAAAATGGCTAAAAAAAACCTGGCCAGTTTTTCGTAACTAAGTATAATTTCCATGGTCAGTATTCGAGAGCGATCGCTCCCGGTTCCTGACCAAGCCTGAATAAGTTAGTCCTCTTTTAGTCGGACTCGAAGCTTTTTACCTTATTTTATTCATCAGATTAACAGCTTTCATACAAAGTAGCAAAAAAAAAAAAAAAATTTTTTTATTTAAAGTCTAAAATGGCAAATATTTGATCAAGTTGTTGCACGTGTAACGTAAGTTAAAAATAAAATTAGCAAGAAGTGTTGATGAGTTTTTCCCAGGTTTGATATCCACTCAAACATTTAATAGGAGTTAAAAAAACTTCAAGTGTTAAGTTACAGGTAGTTCAAGTCATCAGTTGCAGGTAGTTTTTTCTAAAGTGGCAAGTAAACTCAGCATTAGTAAGAAGTTAATCAAGTGTTACTGCATATAGCCAGATATATGATCAGGTTGAAATAGAATATATAGTAAGATTGGTTTTTAAATAATAGCTTAACAATTGCTCTATTTTAGTCTTGAAATTGCTACTGTTGCAATTTATCTACTAAAGAGGAGTTATGCATTTGTCAACCTAAACCTGCGTGGTTTTTAAAAAGGAGGAAAAATAAAAAAAAATTGAATCATTAGCATGTTATATAACTATTGTGTGTTTTTGCTATATTAGTCATAGGCTTAAGTTAATTGTTGTCGGGTATTACAATATCCAAAAGTATTTCTGCTCATTAAATTTTTATTTAAAAACTGTGATCACTGTTTTAATGAAACCGTCAATTTATAATATTGCAAAAGTTGATAAAAAAACAAAACAAATTTATTACTCCAAATTTTATAGCAGTCAAAACTTACATATTTTTAATTTTTTATTTTTAATACCAAGTAATATGAGGATTTAAAAAAAATAGTTATGACACAAATTATCAATAATCGTCCAAAAAATGGCGCAGTAATTTAAAAATCAGCCAATAAAAAACTATGCCTAAGGTATTTGCGCATTAAATGAAACATCAATATCAATTTTTGTTTAGGAAAATTAAAGGTATTATTTAAAATTTAAAATTTTGGTTTATTTTAATGTCAAATAGAATTTTTTTAAATTATTATCAATTAACTATTGATAATAACAATAAAAAATGTTTTAAAGTAATTTATTAGAGTTTTTTTGTTTTATTTTAAAATAACAATAAAGAGTTTAAATTGGTTTTTATATATTTTTAAACTCCTGTCTTTTAATTTTGTATACATATCTACAAAACAGTTATAAGCATTTAATTTATAAGAAAATATTGATTAAGACTTAAATAAGATATAAAATTATTTTTTCTTATTTAACAATTTCTTTTATTTAAAATATTTGATTGCTATTAAATTCCTTTAAACTGTTGTGATTTGTGGTTGTTTTTTAATAATTATATCATACTTAATCGTGCATTATTTTTCTAGTTTTCAAATCAGATGATTTATTAAAATGTTAAAGTTTAAATCTATAATAATCTTAATCTTTAATAAAATCTATAATGATCATAATTTTTAATAATAATAAAAATAATAGTAATAAAATGGATTTACAATATTATTTTATATCATAATGGTTTTTAAAAAGCTAGAAATTTAAAGACCAGAAGCATTTCCTGATATTGTAATTTGTGATCACTTAATTTCAGCCCTGTAGTCGCTATGTGTACTTAGGACCCTGGCAGCTCCCTATTTGATTTTTTATTGTTATAGGAATTAAAGCAAAATGTTCTACAAAAAGATCCATGTTTTTTTGTGTGAAGCATTCTATATTTAATCTTGTTTGAGAGTTGTTTTTAGATGTTTTTGAAATATTGTTAATTTTTTTAGAGAATAATAAAACATAATTAAACCGTTTAATAATATTTTTTGTATGCTTCCTACTTTAAGTCCTAGAAAATCTCTAGTGTTAAGTCACTTTTGATCTGCCATAAAAATCCATGGCATTTAATGACTTAAAACTTTTTTTTAGCCAGAGTCCTTGTCGTCATTATACATTAGGATTCTTGTTTCTAAACTTGTTTGTTCTTCAACAACAAAAAACTTTTATATATACATATTTACATAGTGCAAAATAACCTTGGCACTCATCATGGTTAGGTTTTTGCCGAAGGACTTATTAGTATTTTAATGAATTGCCTTTGCAAGAAAATTGCAGATTCATTTTTCTTTTAAATTTTTAGGCACTTTATTTTTTCTTTTTAATTCATATAGTCATTAACTAATATAGAGTTAGTATAAGTTATTAAATAACTTTTAGAAAGAAAAACAATACTTTAATTAAAAAAAAAAAAAGCTATAAAAGAAATTGTTTCTAAAACAAGTTATAATTTTTTGTAATAAAAACCATTTTTCCCTAAATTATAAAATTATTAGGAAATGATCTAAAGTCTTTACTCTAATTTTGATTCAATTTATAAAATTATGCAAAGGGAAATAGTACTTTTGAGTCAAGTCCTCATTTGTTTGGCCAAATCAAAAAAACCTGAATTTCGCACGCTGTATATATGTATATATATTAAATCATATGTATATATTTTTATATAAGTTGCTATAATAAAAACTTAGATTATTTATGTAGTCATAACTTTTTTATTTATAATTGCATTTAAAAGTGTATAATATATATATTTTTTCTAGCAAGTGTGGAACAAGTCGAGAGATAAAACTCTTCATTTAAAAATGGCTAATAGTCCACCAACCATGTTTACTTTTGATGGCTGGCATGATCCATCTTGGAGCATAAATGATGTAAACAGTGATAAATCAGAACATGCTATATCTCAACCAATAACAATGGTTCAAAGAAGACATGAGCAGTATGGAGTATCACAACATGTGGTAACTTCTCCTAGATCAGCTGATGGATCAGTGCTTGGTGTTCATATGGTGGAATATGTTCTTGCTTCTTCTCCAGGGGGTCATGATTTAGAATCACGTATGAAAGAAATGAACATAATTTCTGTAAGGTGTTTTTTCTATTTTAGTTATCAATTTTTTTTTTTTATTGATTTTTTTAAAAGTTAAAGGTTTTGTATCATGGTAGGATGGTGTTAATCAAAAAATGCACAATGGAAATACTATTTCTCAAACATTTGATGAAGATGAAGAAGTTGATCATATTCAAGATAGTGATCAGCAGATGTATGTGTAAGTATATTTTTATATACAATATTCTTATAGCAAAGTTGTTTGTGGCTGTTTAAAGATTAACCTTGTTAAGTTGTTTTTATCTAACATTTTTATTTTCAAATTAACAAAGGACTGACAAAGGCCTTGAAAAGTGTTGTTTATGCATTTTTTTATTGATATTTATTTTAAAATTAATCCACCAATGTGCAAAAACCTTTGTTACTTAAATTATGGAAAAGCAATTTTTATGAAATAAACATGTATGCTGCTACTATTGTTCAAGTTTTAAACAACAATAACAGCATACATGTTTATCAGATAAAAGTAAATTTTAATAGAAGATTCACCAAAATATCAGTGAAAAAGTTTAATTGGTTAACTTTAATTTAATGCAAAGGTATTAGTTTCGAACATTTTAAGTTTTGAATTTTAATTGATGTTTCAAATTTTTTTTTTTTATAATTGTCATTAATAAATGAAATTTAATGAAAGCTTAACCGAATCAAAGATATCTGTGAAAATGTTCAGTTATGTTTACTTATATTCAATGCAAAGTTATTTTATTTTCGAATGTTCAAAGTTTAGAATTTTCATTGAGGTATTAAAAGTTTTGTTATTATACGCACTTATATGCTATTCAAAAAAAGGTTCTAGTTAAGCTAAAGAATTTTGCCAAACGCAGCCCAGAAAACGGTATCAGTTAAAAATGGTCTGACTAAACCAGAGTACAACTTAAGGGGATAATTTTGTAGTAAGTTGATGAAGAAAGTTAAAGGGTAATCCACTCAACAATTATAGAGTATAATCTTGTCCGATTCTACTGTATAATCATAACAGTTTTTTTGTTTACTTTTGAATTTTATATTCGAACTTCCAATTATACATGATATATAAATTTGATGTTAACTTTAATTACTTTATTATATTACCAAAATAATATATAAGAAAATAATTCTTCAAAAATTCATTTAGCAAGTGCAAGTTAAGATATTTTTTTCATAACTTTAAATTTTGATTTTAAAAAGCTTAATTGCTTTAAGAAAATTAAATTTTTTTATAGTTTGTGTTATTTTTTAGTTCTCAACATATAAATGAGAATCGCAGTTCTCCTTTGGGATCGAACCAAAAAGATGCGCTTGGTGTTATAATAGGTGGGCGATCTACCAGTAACACTCCTAACAAATCTATTTCTTCACAAAATAATTCACAAGTTACTTCACCAGTACAAATTAATCATCAACTGGATCAAAATGATATAAGGCATATGGACAATTCATATGATGGCAGTTTGTTGCATCAGTATGATATGAACTCATCAGCTATTATTAATGCAGCTGGTCAGCAACATTTATCTGCCAATCCACACCATTTGGTTTATGGATCAAATCATCAACAGCAGCAAAGTATAGGTATGCATAGTCCTTATTATGTTGCAAGTGCTGGAGGACAAGACCCTTATAGTCAAGGTGCTGGTATCCCTGTAGTTAATGCTCAAGGGCAAACAACTATGATTCATCCACAGTATGCTGCTTATGGAATCCAGTCAATAGTTTATGCAAATCAGAATGGTAGTCCTTATCTTCAACAACAGTCTCAGACAACTAGTGCATCTACAAGCACAACTCATCAATCATCTCAGCAACAAATGAATGGCCAACAATTACCCCCAGGTTACCAAGTTGTTCAAGCACCTATAAATTTTCCAACTGGATCAACATTTTATGATCAACATGGCAATCCAGTTATAATTAATGGTAGAATGTTAACTAATGGGGTTAATCAAATGGGGCAAACTGTACGGATGGTTCCTTCTATGATGTTAAATACAAATGCACAGTCTACTGTTAGTCCTGGTATGCATAGCGGAAATTCATCATCAATACATATGTATAATCAGCCTACTCAGCCTGGACAACAGCAACAAAGAGGTAGTTTTTTAAATTTTAAATAATTAAAAAGCTTTTCTACAAGTAACACAAACATATTAGGAAAATGTATTTTTATTCAGACAAATAATTATTTTAAATCTGATCAAAATAGATTTTTTTTTATTTTTTTTTATTATGAATAATTAATATGCTTAAAGATAATTATTTGCAAAAGTTAGCAACTCTGTTAATTCTTTAACAGTAATAAAAAAAAATTAAAATTTTTTTTAACTAAAAATCGTTTTAACTATAATTTTGAATTAAAAAATAAAAAAAACATTCTGTTTAATCAATTTAAGGACTAAAGCTAGTTTTATGTTGATTACTTTTACTTATATTTAATTCAGTACATTGAGTGCATGATTTATGTTCTTTTTATTTGGAACAAAATAAACTCACATCTAAAGTGACTCTATTTTTTGATGGCTAAACTATATACTCCTGTTTTAATTAAGTCATTTTAATCACTTAAAACAGGCAGTCAACTTTAATGTGATCATTTGCTCTGTAAGAGCTTGTGAACTTTACCTCAAGCAAAGTTCAGTAATTCAAATCAAACAATCATTGCAATATTGTAGATGTTCCTATATATCTGTGTGCAAAAGGATAAAGGAGTTGAGTCAAAAATGTTGAAAATAAGTTATACATGGCATTCAAATAATATTATTAAGTATCGATGGAAAAGATTTAAATTTTAAATAACCACTTCGATGGCTCCGCACAAAATCGGTGTATCTGCTTTCTCCGCCTATAACAAAATTGAGCTATCTGCAATCTCTGCATAAAACAAAATTGGACTATCTGCATTTTCCGTCAGCTTTATTTTTGAACTATCTGCATTCTCCGGGCGTTTAAAATTTTCATTGCATGAAGTTTTACGCCTTGAAAAAATGTCCTTTTACTACAAATGGCAGATATGACGATAAATGTTGTTACTAGTATATTTCAAATAAGAAAACAATAATTGCGTTATTTTTCATCTATTCTTTATATATAAATCTGTTTAAGTTTTAACACAAAGTTTAACGTGCCACATTTGATTTTGTTTAGAAGAAATTTGTTAACAAATTAATGCAATACTTTTAAATAGTTATATGTTAATGCAAATGAAAAATTTACAATACTTTTAGAACATCATTTTAACTGCTGAAAAAAGGACAGTCTGCATCTCAATTCTGAAATTAGTAAGCGTATACACATGAATTGATCAATGTGTAAATGATCACAAAACCAACTGTGTATGTTCAAATTAGAATGTACTGGATTAAAAATTCATTTTACAGTTTTACGAGGCTTATTTGAATATGTGAAACATTGTTTGGTGCTTTTTAAGTTTGTCTATTTTCAACAGAAAAAACAAAAACAAGTAGTGTTACTGTGTTATCTGTATTACATATTCTTTATATATAATATAGGTATACTATATAGCTATAGCAGTCAGTCATAACAAATACAAAAGATGTTATTGTTTTGGTTAAATGTGAAGATATCAAGTTAGTTTATTTAGTTTCAAAAATTAATTCAAGTTTATTATTGCTATCATCAAATAAAATATGTTAGGTCTACAAAGTTATAGATGTTTTAGATAAGTTGTGTTTGTATGTTAAAATACAATTTCTAAAGTTAATAATTATCTAAATATGATTATAATTTAAATTCATATTGTCTATTAAAAATGCAATGATTTAATATATTGGATATACTGTAAAAGTAAAAAAAGCCTGATATTCAGATCAAGGTGCAAATTAATGTTTATTTTAAAAAAGCAGTTTTTTGTTATTTTGTAATTATTTTTTTATAGAAATTATTCAGCTATATTTGATATTATCATAGTAATTAGTATCATAGTAAAAAAATGACAACCCTTTCTTATATATCGTTACACCCCAAAGCCTTGGATATGTAAACATTATCAAATATAATTGGACCAAAATTGTTTAATCACAACAGTTATATTAACATCTAGTTAAATGGTTTAGAGCTCAAATCCAAATGAACCTTATGTTCAGTTTGATTATAAATTTTTGAATATAAAATATATATTATATGTATATTACTAACATAATTTATATTATATATATATCAGGCCTTGCGATGAATAAGAACTGCGTGACGCATAAGCACGACGTAATTTTTGACGTCATTAAATTCTTTTTATTTGCTTTTCATATTTATCGACATTAACTGCACCAATTTATTTAATTACCGCAAAACTACTTTAAATCGTTTATGTAGAAATGTTATTATTTAAAAATGTTTTGGAATGTTTCGTTTTTTAAAATGTAAAAACATTTGTTTATTTTCTCGACGTTTGTCACGTTTTGTCTATACTAAACGAATAAAAAACATTATAACTTAAATTTAAAAAAGATTATAAAATATGCTAATATTTGATTTTTTTTTTCTTAAATATGTAATTTAAAGTTTTTCAAATAATTATTTTTTCTTTTTAAAAAGTCAGCGAGTAATAAACTGGAAATTTTAATATTGTACGATTAAAAACTGTGCAATAGCTAATATTTTTACAAGCGATTTTATATAATATTTATTTATTTATTTTTATTTATTTTCATAAAGCGGTTGATAAGCACAATCACTCGTATTAATAAAAAACTTAAACGAACGTTTTGAATAGATTTTTAATGTTAACAAGGAATTTTATTTCTAGTAAAATAAAATAAAATGTTAGAATAAAAATCTTATAGGTATAAAAGAAATATTTCAGCGAAAAAATTATTCTTAAAAATTATTCGAAAAACTATTGACGTTCTATTTTTCAGCAGCTGTTCTTGAGCACGCTTTGATGAGTTTCGGTAACTTTTAACATAAAAGCGATCGTTATTATTTAAGTAATTTTTTTGAGTTACTTTTTACAAAAATTTTAATAACTGTACTTTTTTATTGAATCAAGTATAATACGTTTTAATATTAATCTTTTTTTTATTTTATTTGCCCTCACCAATTTTTAAAATGTTTCCTCGAAATCACTCTTAAATACTTTAAATACGTCTAACAGTTAATAAATATTTTTAAATCTATGGAATAATTTTAAAACCTATCAAACCCCTGTAAAATAATTATTTAAGTTTAAAATCTAAAACTAAAAGAAAGTATTTTTGTTCAATTTTATCGACAACGTTGCTATTGCTGAATAATTTTATTAAAATGTTAGCTTAAAAGATTTAAACTTTTTTTTTAATTTTTGAATTTTTTCTACTTGTAAATAATGAGCATATTTAATTTTTTTAAATTCAAACTTTCATTTCAACTGCGTGCGGTTTTTAAAATACTTTATTAAATGTTAAAATAATCGTAAATTACTTCATTAAAATTCCGCTCAAAAATATCTTTAAATATACTCAAACAAAAAATTTTTTGCTCGGCGCAAATAGCCCTAGCTACACGCAAAATCGCCCTTGGACGACGTAAAATTCACATCGCCCGACGCTTTATCGCAAGGCCTGATATATATATATATATATATATATATATATATATATATATATATATATATATATATATATATATATATATATACAGGCCTTGTTTTAAACCGCTACGCCTAGAGCGATTTTTACGTACGCAAAGAGCTGTTTTGGTTAAGCTACTTTTTATCATTTTTTAACTTTTAAATTAGCGGTAACATAAAAGAAGTAATTAATTTTTAAAAAAACCACATTAACTTTTGAATAACGATATGTAAAAATATTTATTAGAAAAAAAGAATTATGTTAAAAATAATTGAAGTAACTTTTTATCGCGACATATCATATGTTTTAATAACATTTAATTTTACGCTTAACTTTTTATTCAAATATTTAGTAACATGAAAAATTGTTTGTCAATCCTTAACTACAAATTTTTTGCAAATGTTTTTAATAAAAAGTAACTTTTTGAAGTTTTCAGTAAAAAACTTTAAAATATATATATTCCAAACTTATTAATACAGAATATAAATGTTTTTTGTAATATAAATTTTTTAAGAGTTTTTTACTAAACTCATATTAAAAAACATTTGCAAAAGATTTGTAATTAAGGGTTGACATTTTTTTAATATATCAAAAAACGTCTTAATATTTTTGTTATCATGATAACAAAAATATCAAGACATTTTTTCTTAATTTGTTATAAAATGTTTTTTTTTTTAATTTAACCATTATGTTGATCAAAAATAAAACTCTTGGGTCAGAGTTGTTTGATCATCTTTGCATCTTTCTAAATTAAGAAAACGTCATTTGCAAGTATTAACTCAAAAAAAGTTACACCTAAGTTACTCAATAAAATGGGGTGTCATATATCATAAATATTTTTTCTCAAAGTATATTAAATTGGCTCTCAAAAGCAGCAACATTTTATAACAAGTTTAATTTAATTTAATTAATAATAATTAATTTTTTTTATTACGCTTTATAAACTTTCTATTTTTAAAAATCTTTTTTTTAAAATAAAAAGTTTTTTTAATCTACACTTCTTTTGAGACCAAAGTTGATATACTTTATATATATATATATATATATATATATATATATATATATATATATATATATATATATATATATATATATATATATATATATATATATATATATATATATATATATATATATATATATATATATATATATATATATATATATATAAAGAAATAGAAACACTTTTATTAATATACATTTTAAAAAAGTAAACATAAGTAAGTCCAAAATGCATATTTTAAATAATCAAAACATAAAATAATCAATTTTACTCTGCAAAACAACTTTTTTAGGTCATCAAAATATTAAAAATTAACTATGGAATACTGCAAATATTTAAGAAAGTATTAATGCAGTATTGTAATATAAGAATCTAGATTTGTTAGTCCTTGGCCTTGCCTTAAGGCCAAAAATTAAGGCCTTGGTCTTGTCCTAGAAACTTTTGACCTTTTAGAAACTTTTGGTCTTTTGAACTTTTAGAAACTTTTGGTCTTGGCTTTAACCTTCATAAAAAATACATGAAATTAAAGAGTTAAAAGATTTCATTTTTATGAATTTTTGTTTTTGGCTTTCATATATATCTACAAGTATACTTTTTTATTGACTTTGTTGAAGTCTGCGCATAACCTTGATATAATTTTACAACATGTGGTGTATTGTCACAGCACTTGCTACCTACAGTTTTGTTAATAATTGGCCTTAAGGTAAGGCAAAAATTTAAGTCTTTGGTCTTGAAATGTTTGCGTAGGTCTCGGCCTTGAAACATGTGGCCTTGTCTTTGGTCTTGTAAGTTTTAACCTTCATATTGGCCTTGTCCTTCTAACATGTGGATTGGCCTTGCAACTTTTAGCCTTGTTAACAATTCTCTAAGAATCTATAGCGTTATTAAAGACTTTTCTAGAAGCTTTCTAGATATTTGTATAATCATGAAGAATTTTCCAGGATTGAATTTTCTGGAATTTTCAGTATTAGTGAACCTCCTGAGGATGTTTATGACTACAGCAAATTCCTAAAAGTGCTTGCAATTTAATTCAATTTTAGAAAATACATTTATAACATTATAACATTTATAGAAAGTTAAGTGGACTTCATATGCAGGATGATCTTGCATATAAACACCACTTAGCAACAATGCAACATAACATAATAAGAATTTGATTTGATCTAAAGTTATTAGTCACAACAACAAGTTAATACAAAAATTTCTAAAACTATTTTGGTAAATGACAAAAAACTAAATAAAATTAATAAAGTATGTATTATGAATTTATCAATTAGTATGCAACATTGCAATGTTTTATTACAAATCTATGTTGTTATTATAATAACAAATTTTAATATTAACAACAACATAAGTTAAATTAAGTCTATTTAACTTAATATACTTGAATCAAGTAATCAAGTCTTGATTACTCATAAACTTAATCAAGTTATGTTCAAGGACTTGTGTTTAAATAATCGCCATTAATAAATGTTTAAATAATTGCTATTATTGAAAACATTTAAAAAAATTTATAACAATCTTCAAATATTAAAAAAACACAATCTAAAATTTATGCACCCGAAAAACGCAGATAGTCCAAAAACGTATCTGGAAAATATGCAGATAGTCCAAATTTGTTTTACGCGGAGATCGCAGATAAATCAATTTTGTTTTAAACGGAGATAGCAGATAAAGCAATTTTGTTTTCAGCGGAGATTGCAGATAGTCTGATTTTGTGGAGCCATCGACTTGATTCATTATACAAAGCTTGAATTTGTACTCTTCAAAAAGTTGCAACTGCACCAATTTTATGTTGCTTCTGCTGTAAAGTGACATTTGTTTGCACACAGATATGGTGAATGAAAATAATCTTACTGGGTCTTCCAATATCATGTCTTCTTGGATAATCATTTACAATAAATCTCTCATGGAAACCATATATACAATATATTGCTAATTTCGTGGTGTATAAGGTGTCCTTACTTTATTATATTTGTCATTTTCTTACTCCCAAGTCCATTCTCTACCTCTACAGATTGTATAGAATACTGTTGTCATATATTATTAATATGAATTATTATACAAAATACAAAAAAAATTGACTTTTTTTTGTAGTGTTTGACATATTTAAACTATTGCAAAAAAAATAAACAATGGAATGTTTAAACACAAACTTTGTCTTTTTATTCAATGTAGTTTGCAGAAGAGTTTTTAATTTATATCTAAAAGTAGGGAACTTTTAATTACATTTTTTTGCCTTCATAACCACTCAAAAAAAGAGAACATACCTTATTATTTAACTAATTTAGATTACTTTTTAAATGTATATATTTATTCAAATTAATTTTTTTTATTATATCGTTACTTTTCCCTGGTCAATAAGACTATTATAGCGAAGGAGGCTATAGGTCATTCTTATTTTTATTTAAATGTGCTTTACTATGTGTTTATGTATTTACTTATGTATTTAATGTTTTTATTATTCAGGGATAAATCTTGGCTATTTATCAACAGGCCAGTTAGGCCCTCTACCTGGTCAGAGTGCAATGCAGTTGCAAACAACAGGTCCTGTTGGTGTTATAGGTGGACATTTGCAATCTACTGGAACTGGTCCTTTGCCATCACCAGGCGGACAGCGTGATGTCTACAGTGCTCTTGGTCCTAAACGCTCAGGAGGAACCCCTGTGTATACACCAGGGATGGTTGGATCATATAATTCATTAACTGTTAACACTCCACTTGCAAATTCTCTTAACATGACTAATCCTAATACATCTCCTTTGCATTCACAGGGTCAAGCTTCTTTTGAAATAGGAAGTCCTGCTAATGGGAGTCGATTATCTAATTATATGAGTTTTTTGAATCCACAAGGTGATCGCAGATTCAGTTCTTCAGCATTATCTGGTTCATTTCTAGGATCAAGTGGTAGTTTGTATAGGCGGGTTGGTGCAAGAGATAGTGGTCGGTCCAAGTTATTAGAAGATTTTAGAAATAATCGTTTTCCTAACCTTCAACTTCACGATTTGCAAAGACATATTGTTGAGTTCTCTCAAGATCAACATGGTTCAAGGTTTATTCAACAAAAACTAGAGAGAGCTAGTGTTTTAGAAAAAACAATGGTTTTTAATGAAATTTTGTCTGCTGCTTATAGTTTAATGACTGATGTATTTGGTAATTATGTCATTCAGAAATTTTTTGAGTTTGGTTCACCTGAGCAAAAGCTTTTATTGGCGCAAAGGATTAAAGGTCATGTTCTGCCTTTAGCTTTACAAATGTATGGGTGTCGAGTTATTCAGAAGGCTCTAGAGACTATACCTTCAGAAATTCCAATTCATGTAAGTTATGATGTTATATGTAATTACTTTTTAACATAATTTACATATAGTATCAGGAGTTATTTTAACTAACACTCAATATACAAAGCAAAATCTTAAGAAGACATTTAAAATTAAATAATTTAATTATGAAATTTGAGTATTTTTTTTAAGTTAAATAAAGTATTGGGGTTTTAGCTTTCAGTGATATTAAGTTTATTATAACTATAGTTTTAAATTAGATTTTATATTGAAAGTCCTAATCTATGAAATGATTTTTCTCTACAACAAGGAGATATTAAAATTGTCTTTGTTATTATTATAGTGATACAACTACTTAGTGATACTTAAGATCAAGGCTGATATCTTTATATGATTTTTTATATTTCTTTTCTTTTATCACAGGGTGAGTTAGTTAAAGAGTTAGATGGCCATGTCTTAAAGTGTGTAAAAGATCAAAATGGAAATCATGTTGTTCAGAAATGCATTGAATGCATTGATTCTACTCAACTCCAGTTTATTATTGATGCTTTTCAAGGACAGGTATTACACTTTTTTATATTAGAATAATAAAATTGATTTTTAAATGAGTTATCATAGCTCCAGTATTTTTTGCATGTTTATATTATTGTTACAAGTTATATTTTAACACAACATGTTAAAATTGTGTCAAAAACGTGTTAAAAAGTTTTTTTTCTTTTTTTTTAAAACCTAATTAATTCTCAAAATTTGTTTAATTTTTAATCCAAAATTAAATTATAAACATTTTTTTTAAATCTACAATGTGACCACGTTAATGCCCATTAAGATTCCAGTCTAATTAAAAACTAAACTTCGAAAATATTATGATTTTTTTTTATTCGATATTTGTTTAATGTTTACAACACCTTTAAAATCTTTACATTTTTATGATAATTTTATAATTTAGTATTTTGTGAGATACAATTACGATCATTGTATGACTCAAACTTTCTGTTAATAAATTAGTTTAAGTATTTAAAACATTCAACAAATAATGATTATTATTTTTCAAATTATTTCTAAAGATATAATTTGTTTTTTTGCTACAATACACCTATACAATACCATTTCTGCACTTCTGAAATAAATGGTGACAAATTTATTTGCATTACAGAAAAAAAAAGATAGCAAGGAAATATTTAAAGATAAGTTAAGAAGCTAAAAAAATTAAAGTTGTAGGTTAGATAAGATCAAAAATTAGTTCTGCATTAAAAAAAAAAAAAAACAAAGAAAAAATTGTTACTGAATTTTAAAACAAAAATGTTTCTGTGCATGAATTTGTTTTTCCTTATATATATATATATATATATATATATATATATATATATATATATATATATATATATATATATATATATATATATATATATATATATATATATATATATATATTATTTTTTTTTACTTAACATAAAGTAACATTAACTAAAATTATCTAATAACAATTTATAAATTCGAGGACAGAAATATCGTCTTAAAAGTTCTACAATTGTTCATCAGTATTTTGTCAATACTGAAAAGCTAGTAAAAAATAAGAAAAATAATTTTTAAAAAAATTACATTTTAATTTTTTTAAATTTTTTTGTGGCAAAAGCCAAAAAAAAACGATATACATCTCTACCTGTAACTAATTAATATAAATAATTGACAAGATAAGTTGTAGATAATGGCATTTATTTTTTTTCCTATCAAGTTCAAACCCTAAATATTGCTATTGGGTTGCTTTAGGCATTTAATATAAAAGATTTCAGTGAAATAAAATTATTTAGTTTTGAAAGTTATGCAATTCTAGTTTGTTTTTTTTCTTCTAAAAGACAGTATTGTGTTTTGGTATTGAAAAGTACAGTTTAATACTAATTTTAACTCTGGTTTTAAAAGCAAAAAAAAATTTTAAATTAAATTTTAAAAAATTAAAATTTAAAATTTTTTTAATTAAAAGCAATGAAAACTCAATGAAATCAAAAAAGAATTAAAAAGCAATTAAAATGTTTTATTAACTTCTGTTAATGAAAAAGTTGACACTAGAGTTTTCATGGCTTCTAATACTAAATTGAAAACCAGCATTATGAAATTTTTAATAAAAAGACTAGTCTAATCTAGACTAATCCTGTTAATCTAGAATTTTTAACAATTCTTGATCCTGTTAATTCTATTATCTTATTTTCAGGTTTATGCGTTGTCTACACATCCTTATGGTTGCAGAGTGATTCAGCGAATTCTTGAGCATTGCACACAGGAACAAACTGCCCCAATATTAGCAGAGCTTCATGAACACACAGAGCGTCTTATTCAAGATCAGTATGGAAACTATGTAATACAGCATGTTTTAGAGCATGGTAGTCCAGAAGACAAATCAACTATAGTTAATATTGTCCGTGGTAATGTCTTACTACTGAGCCAGCATAAGTTTGCGAGGTAATTTTAATTATATTATTATTCATATAGTACAGGCCTTGTTTTAAAGTGTTATGCTTAGAGTGATTTATAAACACCTCAATTGATTTTACATAAGCAGTAAGCAATTTTGTTTAAGCAACTTTTTATCTTTTTTTTTTTTTTGACGTAAATTATTCTATAAGCGGTAAGATGAAATAAGTAATCAATTTTTAAAAAAGTCGCATTTATTTTTAAATGACATTTATGTAAAAAAAAATTTGTTACAAAAGTTTTAAATGACAATTATGTTTGATATAAGTTCTAATTACTAATAAAAAAAAACTCAAATAATATTAAAAGTTTACTTTTATTTTGTTTTTATTTTATTGTAATGATTAATAACCTTAAAGCAAAAATCATGAGAACATAATTCACTTCTGATAAAAATATTTTAACTAATTTAATAAAAATATATAATTTTATTGTGGTTTAAAAAAAAAAATTTAATTAGTTTTTAAAAATATATAATTTAATTTTGATTTAAAAAATATATATTTAAGTTTATTTAAATTAAAGTTAATGCTTGGGTTTAACTAAACTGTAAAATTTATTTAAAAATATTACTTAATATAATTCAATATTTAAATTTAATTTGTTCTTCAAAAAAAAAAAAACCTCATTTTTATCGCAATTGTTTTTTCTGTTTTCCTTACTAAGTTTTTTTTTTTTACTCAAAATTAAATTTTGAATAAAGTCAGCATCAAAAATTTGCACAAAAATGTTTTTTTTTTTAATTACGCAAGTTAAATTGCTTCAATTATTTTTTAATAAACAGTATATACAACAATATAATTTTAATAACAAAATAATAAACAATATATACAGCAATATAATTTTGATAATAAAATAACTTTTAATAAATTAAGTAACTATATTAACCTAATTTTATTATTTGTATTCTCTAATTTTTTTAAAAATAAAAAATTGTTTGTAGTTGCAAATCCGCTATTAAAAATTTAAGAAATAATCATTCTAAAAATTCAAAAATACAACAATTAAATTCATTTACGCAAATGTCAGGAAAAAAAATTGATGATATCAAATATTTTTAAAAATGCAATGTTGAGTTTAATTATTTAATATTTAAAAAAATAAACATTCTTTTATAGTAATAAAAAGGCTGTTAAATAACATTTAACTGCGGTAGTGGTAGAGCGGTATGCGGTATGCGGTGGTTATGTAGTGGTAGAGCGGTATGCGGTAGTGGTGTAGTGTAGAGCACTCGCTTCATAAATGAGTGGTTCCGAGTTCGATCCCCGCCACGTCCCTGGTAGTACCGCCCTCAACTCGTTTCTCCGTGCAGCGACCTTGTTCGTCAAGGTTCGTGTTTCGGAGTTATAGAGTTGAGAGAGGGTTATAGCCACAAAATAAGTAGCCTCCTCGTCTGTAGTGGCCGTCTCTGCCTTGAGAAGGTGAATTAAAATTAAAAAAAAAAAAAAAAAAAAACTCAATTTGCGGTAATTAATATTATTGCAGTAATTTAAAAATGTTGAAGAAAAATTAAGAGATGTTTATAACGTCAAGTATCGCGTTGAGTTAATCCATTACGCATTTTTTATTTAAAACAAGGCTTGCAATATAGACCACATTTTTTTAGATTTTTTTTTTGTATTATTTATAAATATTAATAATTTTCAGCAATGTTATTGAAAAGTGTGTTACTCATGCTTCAAGACAGGAAAGATCTCTTCTCATAGATGAAGTTACAAACTATCCTGATGGGTATGGGTTAATTTTTTGAGCATTTTATTTATTAATATATATTTAAATTAACTTTTGAGAAATTAAACTTTTTTTTTTTTTTTTTCTTATATTAGTGTTTAATATTCATATCAGTTCATGTTAATGAGTGTTTAATATTCATATCAGTTAATAATAAGTGTTTTCTCAAACTTAGTTTACTTTCTCTCAAACTTAATAAAAAAACAGTTTATTTTATTATACTTGAGTATAATATAGAGTTCGATAAAATATTAGTCTAATTTGGTTGTATACAATTTAAAAAATCTAGTTTATTCAAAAAATTGCTACATTTTTGTATTAAGAAAAGTACACATACTTGTATATAACATACATTTTACAATACATATATATATATTTAAATATCTTGCCCACACTCCCCTAAAAATGGTTTCGGGAGCAATATACAGCTCTCACTAAAGTATAATTTTTCTTGTGTAACTCTAATTATTGTTTTAACTAAAATAAAAAACACAATGTCATTTGTAATGTAAAAAAAAAAAATTAATTGCATAATATGCTGCAATGCTTTTTAAAAGACATATATATATATATATATATATATATATATATATATATATATATATATATATATATATATATATATATATATATATATATATATATATATATATATACATATATATACATATATATACATATATATATATATATATATATATATGTATATATATATATATATATATATATATATATATATATATATATATATATATATACATATATATACATATATATACATATATATATAGATATATATATATGTATATATATATATATATATGTGTGTATATATGTGTATATATATATATATATGTATGTATATATATGTATATATATATGTATACTTCAGGGCATACTATGTTATATACAAGTATGTGTACTTTTCTTAATACAAAAATGTACTTCTGAATGATATATATATATATATATATATATATATATATATATATATATATATATATATATATATATATATATATATATATATATATATATATATATATATATATATATATATATATACATATATATACACATATATATATATATATATATATATATATATATATATATATATATATATATATATATATATATATATATATATATATATATGTATTTGCCTATGCGTTCAGCAGTTATGCGTTACGCAAAAACTTTTATCTTTAAGATTATTTAAATTATCTTTTTATATCGTTTATGTGACATTCATAACTGCTGAACGCGTAGGCAAATACATATATATATATATGTATGTATATACATATATATACATATATATATATATATATATTTGCCTACGCGTTCAGCAGTTATGCGTTACGCAAAAACTTTTATCTTTAAGATTATTTGAATTATCTTTTTATATCGTTTATGTGACGTTCATAACTGCTGAACGCGTAGGCAAATACATATATATATATATATGTATATATATGTATATATGCATATATATACATATATATATATATATATATATATATATATATATATATATATATATATATATATATATATATATATATGTATTTGCCTACGCGTTCAGCAGTTATGCGTTACGCAAAAACTTTTATCTTTAAGATTATTTAAATTATCTTTTTATATCGTTTATGTGACGTTCATTCAGAAGTATTAAAGTCGTAAGTAAAAGCATTCAACCGCAATTGTAAACTAATAGATTTTTTGTTTAAGAAACAATTTGTTTAATAATTTTTTTTTTGTTTTTAAAAATTACTTAAAGAAAATAAAGTGTTTTAAATTTAAACTTTTCATCATATTTAATTTTAAATATTAGATTTCATAAGTTTATAAACAATCAAATTTAAAAAAAGAAATATTTTCAATTTATTTTAATAAATTTAAATATTTTTTTAATAATTATAGTTTTTAGTAAATAAATTTATTAAGTTTAATTAAAATTCTTTCATTTAATTTTAAAACAGAGCATTTTAAAATGCTCCGTTTTTTTTATAAAATTACCAAAGTAAAAAAAGATTTGATAAATTTAATTCAAGTTACTTTAAAATGTTCGTATTACATATAACTTTATTTTAATTTTAGTTAAGTTTCAGGTAAGTTCCAAATACTGGTCTGAAAGATGCGCTTACAAAAGCGCATTATTTTCCAGTTTTTATTTTTCCATTATTTTACAGTTTCATTCATTATTTACAGAAGCGCATTATTCGTTTTATAACTACAAGTTAATAAATGACGTCAATACTTTTAAACTCGAGTTATAAATGTTATGTTTGGGTTTTCCCTTTGCCGTTTGCCAAAGAATTTTTTTTATAAAACAAACCAAGGACGTATTAATAATACGTCTTTGAACAAACTAAAATACAAACCTATTAAAAATAACGTGATCAGTAAATAGACTCTTTAAAAACCCAACTTATCTTTATTTTATTTTAAAAACAAAACTAGTACTTGAGCTATAAATATAAGATACATAAATTTCAAAATTATAATGATATTTGTTAAAAACAAATTCTGCTTATAACATCTAAAAACCGAAAACACTATATTTTTTTTTTGGATTGAGAAAAAAAATATTAGGTTTCACTGTACATAAAAATAAAATAGTTTAATGGAAATAAAAAAAAAACAAAGCCGAAA
>NC_061167.1:31856947-31961947 GCF_022113875.1 Hydra vulgaris | reverse complement strand
TTTTGTTTGTTTACATAATCAACATAACCTAAACTAATGCTCATTTATCAATCGATCATATATATGGTTTACATGAAAGGTCAATAGTAAATGATTATCCAAGAAGATATAAATAAGAGGACTCAGTGAGTGGGTTGCCATTTATTAATATAGGAATGTCAACAGTATTGCGACAGTTGTTTGCAGGAAATAACTGAGTTTAGTTTAAGAAAGTTTACATGACTGTGAGGCTCAAACTCTTACAGAAGTGAGATCAGATTCAAGATCTACTGCTTGTTTTTAGCGATCAAAAAGAGAAGGCTTTTTGTCGAGACAGGAGTTTAAAGTTGATTTTTCTACGAAAATAGGTATTTTAAATATAAGGCTGTCTGGAAGATCGTTAATCTAGATAAGGAACAAAACAGAATATAATCTTGATGTACCTCAGAAGTTACTGGATTTGAAGAATAGTAATTGCTAGGGTGCCTTTAACCCTCCTTTAGATAAAAAATCAGGACTCAGTTATTAATCCAAAATATAAATTGTAATAAAAGATATCAGGAAACTTAAAGAAATTGTTTTTTAATTTTGATATAAAAACTAATTTTTCTGCAATAAAATCTAAAAATGGACTAAGACAAGACACCGCACCACATTAAAAACTCTGAGTTGTTACTTTTTATATCTAAATGGGTTAAGGTGCCATAATATCTCTATATACATATTTGTAGAGGATCTTTAAATTAACACCCTATAACTAAAATTTCGGACAAATTTTAATTGCATTTATTATGTAACTTATTTCATGCACACAAAAAAACTTATTTGAAAGAGGATTTTTAATCTATTTAAGTTTAATATAATTAAGTTGAAAATATTATTTAAATATTAAAAATAAAATGGTCAAATTAAAGGACCTCGAAAAAATGATGGAAATTTTCCCCCCAAAAAATCAAGGAAATGGTAAAGCGTTTGTTGCTAAGCAGTTAATGGAATGGGTTTAACCAGATCAACTGCCTACGACAAAATCGTAAAATTGGAGAATGGATCTCTAAAAGGAAAAGTTGGAAGTGATCGAATCGCTAAGGTAGCTACTAAAGAAAATATTCCAAAGATTTCTGTATTTTTTGAAAATAAGTCAGAGTGCTCCCATAAGAAAGTTGCTCATGTTTTTAACTGTAGTCAAACTCGAATTTCATAAGTATTAAAAATAATGACTAACATTTGAACTTTCAAAAAAACAAATCGTCCAGATCGCAGCCATCAGCAGAAGAAAGCTATGCGTCCTAAAATGTCGTAAATTGTACGAAAAATGTAAAAACTTGGATTTTATTATGGATGATGAAAGCTATTTTACCTTAAACAATAGCACATTAGCTGGTAATGATAGGTTTTTTGCCGCTGATCCTTCACAATGTTCTGAGGACGTAAGATACAATTTGCGTAAAAAGTATGAGAACAAGCTTTTATTTTCTTGTTGCATCAGCCTCCTTGAAATAAGCTCTCTTTATATTCATCCCAGTAAACAGGCAATCAATTAGTACACTTATGAAGAAAAAACTTTACTTCTTCTAGTATTAGAATATTATAAATAAGACAGTTTATCTTCTGGCCTGATCTAGCTCGATCACATTACACAAAGTCGGTCATCGACTTTTTAAAATAAAAAAAAATCAAAGTTGTACCCAAAGATATTAACCCAGCTAACATTCCAGAAGCAAGACCAGTTGAAAACGTTTGGGTGATTAAAAACGGCTAGTGTACGAGAATAATTGGAGAGCTGAGAATTTAGAAGAGCTTGAAGCAAGAATTAGATATTTCTATTCAAAGATGAATAAAGAAATTTTCCTTACTCAAATAAAACATCTTTAAAAAAAAACTTTATAATTTTGCTAAATATGTTATTTGAAATAATTATTTTTATTTATTTATAAACTACTATAACTATATTTTTATTTATTTATAAAGTAAATATACTATATTTATAAACTACATATACTAACATATTAACAGTTGAAATATTAAATAATAAAACTTATTAGTTCTTAAAATATTAATTTCTAAACTTTGTCCAAAATTTTATTTAGTTAATTCTTATTGTTCTTCTAGTTGGTAATCAATTATGATTAAGCTCCCTACAGGGAAATAAAAACTTAGCTGCCCATTCATTTAAATTTCTGAATTAAAAATATCATAATGAAAAAAGTTGAATGTTCTTTTTTCAATAAGATTGTGTTAAAATATTGATCTTGAACAACTTAAGTAAAAATTGAATTTAAACCACAAAGCATGTTAATGATTTTGCATGTGTTCTGATATAGCACTATATAAAAATATTAGATAAATCATATAATTAATAAATAAATTTAGATAAAAAAAAAATATCTGTGAATAAATAAATTACAAATCATCAGATGAAGATGGTTTGGGAAACTCAGTAAATAATAATTCAAAATTTTGAATTTTTTTTCGAAATTTGGTTTAGTATAGGGCCTTTTTTTTAGTTGAGTATTTAGTAGTTTAGTTTGGAAAGGCCTTTTTTTTTAGTTTAGTTTAGGGCCTTCTATTGATTTAAGGACTTTTTAACAATTATAACAAACAAAAATGTGAGGCTAAATTACTACACAATATACAAGTGCTCAATGAAATAAGTAATCTCAATAGATTGCTTATTTCTTTGAGTATTTTAAGTCTGGTATTAAATTGGCATGGTACTATATACTAATATGTTTACATTTAAAATTATAAAATAATAACTTTCTTTTAGTATGAAATTAGTTTCTATATGTAATGAGTTGTTAGGAAGTACAACATGAAAAATAAATATTCCCATACAATATGCCTAGATTTGACTTAAAGCTGATTCAATTTTTTATTAAAAATATGAGTTAAGTCGGTTTTTCTACAAATAATTTTTCTTTAAATTACCATATGCTAAAAATAAACTAAAATTAAGGGAAAATATTCCAAAATTAATGATTTAAAAAAAACAACCTTAGTTTAATAAAAGCAGATTAACGCCAAAAAAAACGTTTTTTTTTTTTTTTTTTTTTTTTTTTTTTTTTTTTTTTTTTTTTTGCAACTTATATTTACTTAATAAATATGATTTGCATTGGTTGGTTAATATTTTAAAAAATGATCGTAGAAATGGAATGATAAAAGAATTTCATCAACAAAATAAATTGTTGCTTTAATATTGTTTTTTTTATCTAATATGTTTATAAAACCACTTTTGGCTCTGAAATCTGTATTAAAATCAGTTACCATTAGGGTTTTCTTTTATTATTTTGAATCAGTATTTTTTAAAAAGATGGATTAAATACACTGATTCAGTTATTGGCTCAATGGAATCGTCTTATTGAAAGATACAGGTTTTTTCAATAAAATAAAATTCTAATCTTTTAACTTGAAATTAAGATATTTCACATCTTAATTTCAAGTTAAAAGATTAGAATTTTATTTTATTGAAAAAACCTGTATGTTTCAATAAAATAAAATTCTAATCTTTTAACTTGATATTAAGATATTTCATATCTTAATTTCAAGTTAAAAGATTAAAATTTTATTTTATGAAAGTATTTATTATAAGAGAACTCGATTTTATGAAATTTTTTTTTTTTTTTTTTTTTTAAAGTCCTCATGGAGCATTGTACATGATGATGAAAGATCAATATGCAAATTATGTTGTTCAAAAAATGATAGATATAGCAGAGCCTATTCAACGCAAAGTACTTATGATTAAAATTCGTCCTCATGTCTCTACATTGCGAAAGTATACTTATGGTAAACATATTTTAGCCAAGTTGGAAAGTTTTGAAAAGTCGTACATGCAGACCCCTGATTTGTTGTTTTTACCAGTTAATGCACCTATTACTTCTTATTAAATTTTATGCAAATTTGACGTGAAATCAGTTTGTACACATTTTTTTTTTTTAAATGTATTTGTGTTCTGTGTAAAATAAGTTGTGCGTGTGTTCCTGATTTAATTGTTAAATATTATTTTTAAAATTCTGTTGAAATAAATGTTTTTCAAATATGACCTCTATGGTTTTTGTGAAAAATACTAGTTTTTTGTTGCTATGTCCATCTGATTCTTTTTGAATTCAATTAAATTAACCTGTTTTCGTATGACCAGAGGGCATTTTGAAAATACTTTTTTATTTCTACATTTTATAATTTTACCCATTGGTTTGTTTAGATATTTAAATCTGCTCAAGATTTGTTAAAAGTTATTATTTCTGTATAATGTCTTTAGTGTGCTTTGTAATAGAGTGAAGTAAAGTTTCATATCAACTGAATATTTTAGCATAAAGTAACGATTGATTACATTTTTACTCCAATGAAGGATTATATTGCTCACTTTCAATAATGATTTTTAAAGTACTCAAGAAAGATTTATTTTTTTAATCTTTAAGAGATATTTTTATTATTACCTTTTTTATTATTGCATAATCTTGTTCTTTATGTGACTAAGAATTTTATTTCGTAGTGTTATTGCAGTTATAGTTTTGTGTTAAATGTTTTTATGTTATACCCTTTGAGTTTTAACCTTGGCAGTAACTTGACATAAATTTTTGTGTTTACATAAGTTGTATATATTAAAAATTATCTTATGGTTTTTGAGTGATTTTGATGTAGTATATTTATGTTATGCTCATATTTTTTGTTCGTATACAAACATTAAAAAACTTGTAATGTAAATTATGCGCATAGAAAAATACAGGTTCGACCTGTTATATATATAGCATTATATAAATAACATGTAAATATAGACTTATTAAATGTCTATAATTCTTTTTAAAACTCTTCCAAAATAAAGTTTTATTTGACTCTTAATTAAAATGAAATAGTCTTTTTCTTAATACAGAGTGAGTCTTTTTGGAGGAGTATAAATTGTATGAATGTAACATTGTAAATGACGCATTTAAATAGCGCACACATTGTATATCTAGCTCGCACTAACTTGTAAAAAAAATGGTTGTACGTAGATAAATATTTTTAGCAAATTATTAAAGGCAAAACATTGTAACCTTTTTTTCATTGTAAGCATTTGTTAAAAGTGTACAGCATTCACAAATTTGCTTTCTTTTTTTGTTTGTTTTTTTTGTTTTTTTCTCTTGCAAATAGATTATCGCTTTTTTCTCGATTAATTTTTTTCTCGACACTGCTTAATAAACGGATTTTTTCTTTTTTTGTAAAATAAATAAAGGACCTTAAACGCTTATGTTTTCTTTAGTTGCTTTTTATGTAACAAGATTTCAACTCTTACTGTAATTTAGCTATTTTTTAAAAGAGTATTATATCTCCAGAAGCGATTGTATAATATTGTAAACATTGTAAACTTGGAAATAAGAACGTGTTGTAATTTAATATACGTAATTATTGCTTTATATATAAACTTGATTTAATATTTGAAGTATATTGAAGTTATTCACTTTTGTGATCATGGATTTTTTTTTGATCGGATACTAAACCAGTTTAATCGTTTGTTATTGATAACAAACAATTTTAACCTTTAACATTATGTCTGCCATCTGTTAGCTTCAAAAATATATATATATTTTTTTGCATAATTCAGTATTTTTTTGTATTGAGTTTTCCATAAGACGAAATATTCGCGCGAAACGATATTTTTTGTCGATAAACATTCGCAGATAAATTATTTCTGGATTTTTTTGTGCTGTAGCGAAAAAAGTCGGATTCATTTCGACTTTTTGCTAATCGCCTTAAGCGAAAACCAATCAAATTTTGAATTTTATATTACGTGATGTCAACAGTAACAAAAGCAAAACCACGTTTTTAAAGTAACAAATTTCTTAACTAGGCGTTCTTATTGATTTTTCATGAACTTACTCAGAAAATTGACAAGCATGAGTAAATTCATCAAATAAGGAGCAAGAGTTAAATCGAGAATTTACATATGCGTACTGTTAATTTCGAAAGTTACACATTCGGAATTGACACGAAGAAACTTTTTCTTCTGAGAAACCCTACAGCTAAACCTGTTTTTCGTTCTTGCATTTATTTTATACTTTCTTGTAAAAAGCCTTATATTAAGTTATTACAAAATGATATCGCGTCTTACATATAAATCTTATATATATAATCTTATATATTACATTACAAAATGTAATATATAAGATTATTTATATGTAATGATTATTCATATGTAATTACATTTATAATCTTATATATTACATTACAAAATAATATCGCGTCTTACATATAAAGACAAATGTTTAAATTAATGCATGGAAAGAAATCTCCACATGTTTCAAAGTAGAAAGTATGCTGAAAAAGTAATAGTTAATCGTACAGCGTAAACATTGCTGCTATTTTCATTGTTGACAACGAGAAAAAAGGAGCTCAAAAGAAGTGGAAATTAACACGGCGTTTCGTCGCAGCAAAAAAAATTTGCTTTGCGCGAATCTTTCGGAAAACGGCGTTAAGATCCGGCGAATATTCGGATTACAAAGTTTACTGAAAGGCGAAGTTGACTTCGGTGTCGATGTTGAAATAAGAATTTGGTAACAGTTTTAAGATTTCTTTTAACTTTTTCTTTAAAATTCAGTTAAATTCTAAAGCTACAAAGTTTTTTTTCAATTTATAAAGAAGAAGAATTATAAACATGTTTAATGTATATCAACCTGTTTCTATCGGTTACAAATCTCTTTCAACTCTTTAACTCCGAAAAGTTTTTCGGAGTTAAAGAGTTAGGAGAGGTTTGTAACCAATATAAGAATTAGCTCCCTCGACTAAAGTGACCCACTCGGCCTTGGAACATAAATTCAGTTTTAAATAAAAACATGTTGGAAATAAATTTGTCTTACAGAATCAATATTCGAAAAGTCTTTTTTAGGTACAAAGTATGTTCACCATTTATTAAATCTTATTTTTCGCTTTGAAAAAAGGTAAAAAACAGGTGAATATTTAACCTAATATTCTTAACAATCTTTTTTCTTTATAAAGTAGACAATCAAAGTTTTTGAATAAACGTTTGTAAATGTTTTTTTGTTCATGTTCGTTTAAAAACATTAGGAGTTGTAAATATTCCATAACTTAAATTCTCATTATTGCTCAATTTTTAGACTTTATTTTGGCGCAGATTGTTTTTTGTAAGCTTATAATTTTTCTAATAAATTAAAATTTACTTGGCTTCACTTGTTATTCGTCATGTTTTAAACTATGTTTCACTAGATAATAATAATTTAGTTTATAAAAAAATGATTATTCAGCAGTCGCGACGCAGGCTTTAGAAAAAAGAGACCTAGGATTCGAAGAAAGCTCTGAGCATTTCGCACCGTCGCACAGTGACCCAGATTACCTTAAAATGGCAAAAAGACCAAGGAAAAAAGTGTAAGTTTTATCGTTTTTAGACTTGAAATGTTAAATAAACTACTTTTAAGTCTGAAATCAACTGTAAATAATTTTACAGATATTATTATTCTGTAACACTCATCTTGGGCAGATATTAACTGCATCCAGCTAAACATCCCCTGCCTTGGGGCTCTTGGTTGAGCAAAGGCTAGAGATGGTGTCTCGATAAAAACACTTATCTTGGGCAGATGTTAACTGCGTCCAGCTAAATATCCCCTGCCTTAGGGCTCTTGGTTGAGTAAAGGCTAGAAATAGTGTCTCGATAAAAACACTTATCTTGGGCAGATGTTAACTGCATCCAGCTAAACATCCCCTGCCTTGGGGCTCTTGGTTGAGTAAAGGCTAGAGATGGTGTCTCGATAAAAATACTCATCTTGGGCAGATGTTAACTGCATTCAGCTACTGTCTTGTAGAAGGCCTCCTAGGCAAAGACTTTAGGGGTAAGCAGAAAAATTCTGCTAACCAGCCTCGAACCCCTTCTTCATCTATTAGGCTGGCGTAGATGTAACCTGTGTTACATTGTTTCCTGCCTAGGATAATGAATGCTGGATCTCCTTGACTCTACTCATATTATTTTGCTTATGCCTCCTTGATAATGGCTATGCAACTCTTCCTGTTATCTCCATATGAGGGTACAGCTCTAAAACTCAGTTTAATGGTTCTGAGGCCGGCTGGTAGTAAGGTTTCCCGAACTCTGTGGTAGCTCTCAGAGAGGCTGATTCCATCAACAGCTGCAAAATATCAGAGTATTAACAGTGTCATGTTGCGCATGGATGGTGTCCCTGTTAATGCTTTTGGTGTGCATTGTCAAGGACATAAGGAGCCCTATGTCACGGCTTAGGGTTAATTAACAGGACTGAGACAACTGCATAGCTCATTGATTAGGAGGCTGTGCTCTATCTATGAATGAGTCAAGTTCTCATTAAACCTAAATCATGACCAAAGTAACCAAAAATTTAAAACCTAAAAAACCATCCCCACCACCTAAATATTTTAATATATCTTTTACAAATATTCGCGGTCTACGAAGCAACTTTCCATCAGTTGAGTCTTACCTCCTGCAAAACTCACCAGACTTGCTTGCACTCAGTTTAAGTTCTGCAATTCCTTCTTCAGATGTCAGTGTTGATGGGTACTATCCTTTGATTCGTAAAGACTCAAATATTCACATGCTAGGTTTAGGGGTATACGTACGCATTAATTCCCCTATTTGTCGTGAAATCAGGTTCGAATCCTTTGACCATTCTTTTATGTGCTTTCGCGTAGCACCTCTTCACTCTATCACTTTTCTCTTTGTTCTTTATCGTTCTCCTTCTTCCCATGATTGCACTCTCTTAGATGTTATCTCTGATCAAATTGACCATGCCCTCTCTCTTTACCCCTCTGCCAATATTGTTGTTATTGGTGATTTTAATGCACATCACACTGAATGGCTTGGTTCTAACACCACTGATCCTGCTGGCACTAAAGCCTTTAACTTCTGCGTTTCTCAATCTCTTACTCAGATAGTTAACTTTGTGACTCGTTTTCCTGACAACCCTAATCATTTACCTTCACTCCTTGACTTATGTCTTGTCTCTGACCCTAGCTTATGTTCAGTTTCTCCCTTTTCTCCCTTAGGTGGTTCTGACCATGCAATGATCTCTATAAATCTTTCTTCTCGTACTTCTTTTTTGGGCTCACCTTATCATCGCACCACCTACTACTACCCTAAATCTGACTGGATTCATTTCGTGATTTTCTTCGTGATAGTCCTTGGGCTGATGTTTTTTCTCTCTCAGCTGACAAATGCGCCTCCTACGTAACCTCCTGGATTCAGGCTGGAATGGAAGCTTTTATTCCTTCTCGTTGGTTTCAAGTCAAGCCTCACTCTACTCAATGGTTTTCTCCTTCTTGTGCAGCTGCTATATCCAATCTTAATCATTTTTTTCATCTTTTTCAAAAGAACAACTCTCTTGAGAACAAACGGCTATTTATTATTGCAAGAAATCGGTTTAAAAAGGTGCTTTCTGATGCTAAACTCCGTTATTCTCAGTTTACTAAATCTCGCATCTTATCGCAGAAGTTAGGCTCTAAAGACTTTTGGAAAATCTTCAACAACATTGTTAACAAGGGTAGATCTAACATTCCATCTCTCATTCATGGGACTGATCTTATTACCTCTCCCAAGGATAAGGCAGAACTATTTGCAAAGAACTTTTTTTCTAATTCCACTCTTGAATCTTATGGACATTCTCTTCCTTTCATTCCAGTCAAACAGATTGACCCATTGTTAGACATTCAAATCACTCCGGCTTCTGTTGCTAAAGTCATATCTCAATTAAACTCGTCTACGGCTTGTGGTCGAGACAACATTTCTGTCACAGTCTTGCAGAATTGTTCTCCAGAACTTTCTTCAATTCTTACTAAACTATTTAACAAGTGTTTGACTGAGTCTTGTTTTCCTGCTTGTTGGAAAATGGCATCTGTGGTTCCAATATTCAAAAACTCTAGAGAAAATTCTGACCCCTCCAATTATCGTCCGATCAGTCTTCTTTCTGTTATTAGCAAAGTCTTTGAGTCTTTGATCAACAAATTCCTCACATCTCATCTTGAGTCAAATAAACTACTGTCAGATAATCAATACGGTTTTCGATCCTCTCGCTCTGCGACCGACTTGCTAACTGCTGTAACTGAAAGATTTTATCGTGCATTAGATGGAAGCGGTGAGGCTAGGGTGGTTGCTCTTGACATATCTAAAGCTTTTGACAAAGTTTGGCATGCTGGTCTTTTCCATAAGCTTGCTTCATATGGTGTTTCTGGGAAAGTTTTTGAGATTATCAAATCATTTCTTTCTAACCGGTTTATTAAAGTCATCCTTGAAGGCCAACACTCTTCTTTATTTCCATTAACTTCTGGGGTTCCCCAAGGTTCCATCCTGGGCCCTGTTTTGTTTCTTATCTACATAAACGATCTTCCTGACAACCTTTCATTTAAAGTAGCTCTTTTTGCTGATGACTCAACTTTATACTCCTGTCTTGACAAAAAGTCCTCGGATTCAAGATCAGCTGCTTGTTCTAGGCAATTTTCGATCGCCTAGAACAAGCAGCTGATCTTGAATCCGATCTCACTTCAGTAATAGATTGGGGTTCCCAATGGCTTGTGAATTTCAACTCTAAAAAAACCCAGTTGCTTACTGCAAACAACTACCGTAATATGGTCAACATTCCTATATTAATGAATGGCAATCCTCTTACTGAGTCCTCCTCTTTACGTCTTCTTGGATTATCGCTTACTACTGACCTTTCATGGAAACCATATATACAATCGATTGCTAAATTAGCTTCTGCTAAGGTTGCTTCTCTTTATCGTGCTCGCCATTTCCTTACTTCTGATTCCATTCTCTACCTCTACAAATCTCTTATTCGTCCCTGTATGGAATACTGTTGTCATATTTGGGCTGGTTCTTCTAACAATTCACTTTTTCTTCTTGACAAGGTCCAAAAACGCATTGTAAATGTTGTTGGACCTAGACTATCGGGTAAGCTTGAACCTCTTTCCCATCGTCGTAAAGTTGCATCTCTTTCTCTTTTCTACAAATACTATCATGGTCACTGCTCAAAGGAGTTATCATCTCTAGTTCGATCAACTAAAATTCATTCTCGTTTTACTCGTCATTCAGCTAAGTCTCATTCGTTTACTGTATCTGTCCCTGCATGCTCTAAAAACTTTTATTCGTCTAGTTTTTTTCCCCGCACTTCAATCCTTTGGAACTTTGAATCTTCATGTTTTCCTGACTCATACAACCTTCAACTTTTTAAGTCTTCTGTCAACCGTTTCCTTGCTCTATAACTCTGTTCTTTTTTTTCCTAGTAACTCCCAACTTGATAGTGGTTGCTTGCAGCCTTGTTGGGAGTGAATGCAAATAAAAAAAAAAAAAAAAAAAAATTTTTTAAATGGATATATGTGTAAAAAGTTAAATTTATCACCATAAAATTATGAAAATTCAAGGTATGGTTATCTTGTAAGCAACCTTGTTTTCCACCTTCATGCAAAACTTCATTATTATTTTTGTTAAAGTAATGAGTGGTTAGATATTAAAATTTATTTACTTTTTTTTTTTAGATCAAAAAATTAGTTCTTTTTAATTTTTTTTTTTAAATTTAAAATTTAAGGTGGTTAAGTGCCAGCCAAAAAAAAGTTCCACGTTGTTCGACGTTCACTTTTAGTGAAAAAAACCCACTAAATTATGGCTAAGTAAACCCTACAGTATTTGCTGCAGCTTCCTGCTCCTTAAGGAGATATTTTAAATTAATTCATGCATAGTTTTGTCTACAGCGACACCCGCCCCTCCCTTTTCAATTTTCGGACGTTCGTGTAATAATATACAATCTAGTATTTACCTTTTATTTTGAAAATTAAAGAAGTCTTATCATAATATAATTTGGTAAAGAAAAAATTAAGCTTTAAAAGTAAAATGAAAAGGTTAGATCTATTTTAAAAAATTCGCAAATCTGAAGCAAATAACGAAGCACTTCCTGAATTACTTATCGAATTTATCAAAAAATCCGAAATAATTCCTAAAGTTAAACTTGGTGAACTAAATAGAATTGTACAGATTTTTATTTTTAAAGTGAAAAAAAAGCTTAAAAAATATTGTAGAAACTATGAAAAGTTTTTAAAGTACAAAAGAAATTGGCTAGGAAAAAATCTCATTGATTATAGTGTGTCTATTCATCCTAGACCAGGAAGACCAGTTCAGAAATGGGTAGATCTTTGTTAAAGAAGTAAAAGAGCAAAGATTGCAGATTTAGCTAATGAACATCATGTAGCTCTATCTCTTGCAGCATCAAAGAGTGCTAAAGTAGCAAATGAAAACGATTCAGCTTATATTTTGAAAAGAACTTCTAAATGTGTTGATGTGGCTCAGATGAGTAGATTCCTTGACTCAAACAACTATGAAACTAGAGGAAGCTCTTGCTCTGAAAACGCAAACTGACTTAAGTGATTTACAATACCAATACCTAGTTGAGAATTTCAGCCCTTTCTCAAAATTTAAAAATATAAGCTAGTCTTAAGGTGGCACACAACTGAAAAAAATCAATTTTTAGATTTTTGGGTATTTTGATTCTATAACCATTCCTTGAACATATAAAAAAAATTAGTCTCAAAAATGATATAAAAGTTGATTTAATATCCTTTTAGTAGATGACACTTGAAAATAAATTCCCTAACAACGTATTAGCAACCATCAGTCATAGGAGTTTTTCTGAATTCAAAACAAAAAACACCATCACAAACTTGGTTTTAACTTGTTATACACTACTTAGGAGTTATCAAGGCAGAACTTTGCCTCCAGAAGTAGTGAACTTATTAGTAATTTAAATTGTGAAAAAATTTTAATATTCTGACTTGTTTATTTTTGAATTATTTATTGCGTTAAAGACTCATAACGCGCTTTGTTACGCATCTGCGCACGTTTAATAATTTCGCGCTCGTTAAACGCGCGCGCGAGTGTTGAACGCGTGCGCGAGCGTTTCTGTAATAATAAAATAATGGTATAATTTGGGTCAAGGAAGCTAAGTTTTTTACTAGAAATGTTATTTACAAATAGAGTCCTCTAACACGCGTTTTGACGCGTACATGTGCGTTATACGGGTAATAAGTGCATTAGAAAATAATTTTAAGTTACTTAAAAGTTAATTTGAATTCCTTGACCCCAAAAACCCCTATTTTGATACATAGTGTAAGCTTAATGAACATGTTGTTAATAGTTAGGTTATTTTTGCCGCTTTTAACTTAATCTGGGTCACTGTGCGTCGGTAAGGAAGGAGGTTTGAACTTCCTAAATTAATACTTTTCTGATGTACTCCGTGGGAAAACCGTTAGGTCTTCTTGGAACACATAAAATAAAAAAACTTTTTTATGAAACTCATAAAAGTTCTTAAAATATTTCTTTTTTATTTAAATGTGTTTTTAAAATCTATATTCGGCTTTCAGTTAAAATCGGTTTAGAAGTATAAATTCGTCTTTCATTTAAATTCGAGTCTTAAAAAGTCGACTTCGCCTTTTTCAAGACAGTTTTAAAATATTATTTCCATTAAACAATCAGGTCGCTGAATTATGACTTCAAAAAATATATATTTAAAATCATGGAGTTCTTTTAGTTTTGCGGTAACATAAGTTGAACGTTTGTGGCGATAAAATTAAGATCGGAGACTTTGACCATCATTATTATTACTCCTTTAAATCATGATTGCTTGTGCAGTTTCAAATAAAATTTTGAATACTTTTGTAATGTGAAATAAACATAGTTTCAAAATATACTGTAAATTATTTGGTCATTCGAACCTTCTAGGGAAATTAGAATTCACTTCGAATAACTGAAAATCATCTTTAAAGTGGCATTTCAAGTTGCAATCCAATTTTAACAGAAGCATAAAGTAAAGAAGGAAAAGTTTGAAATAAGATGCTGTTTAAAGTAGCAGATCCCCATAAAAATCAAAATAACTTCTAAAATTTTATTTTAGTGAATGTTAATGATGAACTTAACAGAGATTAGTTAAGTAAAACCTGTTGTAAACTAGTTTATAGTTTTTATAGTAAATTATAGTTTTCCAAACTTCTCTAGCAACCACCATAACAACGGATTTCTTTATTGGTCTTTTAGCTTTGTAGTCAAGTTTTTGGAGAAAACTTACTCTAAAAATAACCTGTTCTTCTAATATTTAACCAGTGCTCAAAAAAACTTTAGGATAAGTTTCGCAGCCTAAAATTCACTAATAATATCACATTTTTTGGTTATATTTGCATGCTTACCCATTAACTATTTTCTTTATGGAACTATTTTCATTACAAGTTTGTTTACATCTTTTATATAAAAATGGCTTGTTGCAGCATTAGAAAACAAGATTATGTATTCAAAAACATCCAAAAAAAGAAAAAAAACTACAGCTTTATTACCAATTGAGATTTTTTCAAGTGTAAAAAAGTTTTTTTTTGATAATGAATTTATGACAAAAAAACTTCCACAGCAGTTATTAACAAAAAAATTTATTCTGCTAATATCTTATAATAACTAAAGTTGGTAAAATTTATGAAAAAAAGGTTCGTTGACAAAAAATATGAAGAAGGGCTATCATATTATGCTTGTGACTTTTAGAATTGTAACAATTTTATGACTTTTTTTATTACACCATCTTTATAGGCGTTTTTCTCGCGTTTTATTTTTTAAATACTTTGCAACACATAAAACGCGCTTTCTCAACTTCTAATAAAGACTTTGATTTGAAATTTTCTGGAAATGTTCCTTGTTGCGTTGTCTGGGGTTTGTACTGCAATGAAAGTTCAATTTTTATTTTAAGTTGATTTTTTTATATTTTTGGGTACCTCAATTTACTACTTTTTGAAAAAAATTGAATAACTTTAAAAATAATTATCCGTTTTTTACATACGTGGTAGAAAACCCTGTTAATAGTACTCGAAATATACTCTGAAAATTTGGAGTTTCTAGCATTTATAAAACTTTTACAATCATGCTTGAAATTTTTAAAAATTGCAGCATAAATGTGTTACTAGTCCTTAATTACTTTTTTTTGAAATTTTATATATAAAAAATAAAAGTTTAATTAACTTAAAATAAAATTTAATTGCAATTAAT
The DNA here is from genome assembly GCF_022113875.1 of Hydra vulgaris. Lineage (NCBI taxonomy): Eukaryota > Metazoa > Cnidaria > Hydrozoa > Anthoathecata > Hydridae > Hydra > Hydra vulgaris. Next base: position 31,946,952 of record NC_061167.1, on the reverse strand, counting down.
GTTCAATAACAAAATTCAAGCAACTTTCTTTTAAGTGGCTCTGCTACTTTAAATCTTTACGTTCTAAAAAAAAATTTAAAATAAATTCTTTATAATTTATTAAAAAAATTTATCAACTTGTTAACTTTTGTCTCTTAGTTCCAAATCGACTGACTCTTTATGATTATGTCTTCTTAATGCTTAATCCAGTAATTTAAAGTGTTTTGAGGAACACTAAGTTTTTCGGCTACATTCTTTTTAGTTAGACATTTTTCCAATCTTTAAAAAGCAAGATATTTATCTTTGATTGATAATTGACATTTTTCCTCAATTTTTGCTCAAAATTTGGGTGAAACAAAGAATGTTTATTATAAAAGGGTGGTCAATTGCACCACGGTACGGGCATAATGCTGCCTTCTTTTGCGTAGACGCTATGTTAAAATTTTCATTGCACTACGTTTTAAGTGTTCAATTGTTTTATATTTTGATAACGTTATTTTTTTTATATAAATGCGTACATATATTTTGATTACATTCAATGAAGTTTTATTTCACAATGCATTGATATCTTGAGCCGAAGGAAAATTTCTAATAACTGACGGGATGTTTGACGGGAAGAGAAAAAAATTACTTCGAGTGAACAAAACTTTGAATAAATGCTGGTTCTATGGATAACTGTTGGATATTTGCATGAGTTTGTTAAGGAAAATTCACGGGGAATGAAAATTGTTTCGAATTAGCGGGAAATTCGAATAAGTGTCAGGTTGAACAACCGAGAGTTTACCTATTCTGTTATGATTTTTTATTGGCAATATTTCTTAATTATAATCTCTTGGTCAGAATTTTTAAAATTTTCGTGAAAATAAATAGCAATGTTGCACTTTGAAAGTTATTTAATATATCACAAAACATATTAGAATTAGGATGTAGTGAATTAACGCATTTTTACAGAAGATTTTAATACTTTTGTGGCCGAAGCTCTTTTGAGCAGGCGTATCGTTGTGGTTAGCGCGTTTACCTCAGAAGCTAAAGATTCGCCACCTCTAGCAAGTTTCATAGCATCGATAAGGAAGGAGGTGTGAACTTCCTCTGTATTGGTGCTCTGTATTCAGACCGTAAGGACTTCTTACGGCATCTAAAATAAAGAAAAAAATTAGAATTTTTTAAAAACGTAAGTTATTATATTTTGTTTTTATCACCCGACAATAAATAACAGGTAAAATAAATTATAATAAAATTGTCACCAATTATATTAAAATCAGCTAAAACGACACGACTCTCGCAGTTGTTAGGATTAAAATGCTAATAACTAGCCTGTGTGTTTCGCAAATTATTGGTTCAGACTTCTTGGAACATTCTCCCCAATCAAAATTTTAAACAACTCTCTTTTCTTTCAAATTCCAAAACTGCAACGTTTCTTTCAATATTGATACAACATCAGCTTGCAGGTCTTCGATAGGTTGCGTAAATTTAATTTTTTTGCCATTTATCTTGCACAGGACAAAGTTTAAACCAAGTTTGTTGCAGGCTTCAAACACTTCAAATACAAAATCTTTTATTCTGTATTACCCGTATTTGATTGATTAACAGTGAATAGCAAATTTGATTTTTAAACAGCGTGATAAAAAAATTTACTTTGTTTCTAAGCAGAGTAGTTGAAATATCTTCTATTTTAAAAAACAAATGTAGGTAATTTTTCCTGTACTTCTAGACACAGAAAAATACTTTTAAGAATAGACACAGAAAAATGCTTTTAAGACTGCTCTTCCAACAGCGTTTATTTTGCTAAGAAAACTAATGTTTTATCTGCATAGCTTAAGACCATAAATAAGATTCGGTACAGTTAAGGTATTGTACAAATGGACTATTGTTGACGGCTGGCAGTAACAAATCCCTCTGTAAATTAGAGCTTTTACAACCAATTGAAACTGAGATATACGCTCAATTAAGTTTTGTTTTTTGGAGTGTTGCAATTTTGTTTTTGCTAGTATCATTATCCCAGATGTTTTAATTTATTTTGAAGGTATTTAGAAGCTCCGTTAATTTGAATAACGTGGTTGGAAATATTACTTTTTCCAGAAATCAGAAATTCCTCAGTGTTTAGCCTAATAAATTTTGCTACTCCGTATGTTTAAATTCTGTTAATCAGTTCTTGTAGGACTTAGCAAAATTGCATCATCTGTATATGCAATTACACCAGTATAAATGGCATTTATTGTTGATCTTACTTTACATTTCATTTATATTTCATTTATGGTTTTGAGATCAACATTCGGACAAACAAACAATTTAGTGTCATAAAAACTAACGCTGTTAAGAAATTAATTTTGAGTAAATTCTTTTCGAGCAAACTTAGTTGTTGCAAACGGCAATAAAGCAACAGTTTGAATTCTAAAACGCAGCGCCGTAATATTTTCAAATATGCAAAAAATGTTTTACTTCATCTTTACGACTCTCATTTGTATTTTCAATTTAAGGTGGATCCATGGTAAAAAAACTAAAATCTTTAATACTCTTGATTTCAATTTTTTTTAAGTTGAAATATGAACAAAAACATATTATGAAAAGAAAAATTTCTTCAAAAAATAAAAAAAGCTATTTTAAAATGCTGAGTCAGCATAAAAATACACAAAAAGTGAGTTATGCAAAACAGCTATTACTTATAAACTATTCATGCAATCAAGCTAAAAGTTTTACAAATTGGAGAAAACACATAGATTAAGTGCCTGAACTAGGATTTTTTTTATATTTTTATGTACTTTCAAAATGGCTGCTATATTAGTGAATATTCCAAATATTTGACAAAAACTCGATAGGGAAATACAAATTTGTCACTAAAAAAAATAATTCTGTTGAAGATCTTAGTTCAGGCACTAATTTAAAGTATAATAAACAACTCCTGAAAATTTGAATATTTAACTATATGCAGATCCAGAGCAATAGTTGCTCTAAGATTACTACATTTAAAAATATAAAAAATGCAGAAAAATGCAAAAGAAATTTAGTATTTAATAATTTCCTGCAGAATATGACTCTAAATCTTCAGTTTCTTTTTCGTTGTCTATGAAACCTTTTCTACGAGCTCTTAATTTTTTCCTCTGAGTTATTTGACGTGTCTGACTTTTTTGTTCATGTTTTTTACCCTTGAATGGTCTACATCGTGAGCTCCTATAACGCTATATTTTCCAAACAAAATGTTAAGATGTTTAAATAACTTTTCATATCCTAACAATCCATCATTGTACGTTAAAACAGCTGATGCTACACAAATTTCTAATGTTTGTTTTGAAACAAAATCGCTCTTTGGGCATTTTTTCCATTTGATTTGGTTAAAAGCTTCATTAGGATTTTGGGTTGTACCATCTAAGCATTTCAACAACAAACCATCTGCACTGAGATCAATAAAAATAGGTTGCACTATCTTTTGTATAATAAGAGGCAAACTAGTACAGGGTTTATATGTTTTTTTACCAGTAATTAGATCCCTCTGCCATTTGCACCAACTACTTAAACTGCGGGGACAAAATTGATGCCTTTCAACACTGTTAGGAATGTCGCTGCAATGCCACAAAACCGCTAGCACAAATTTTTTCATAGCATATAACGAGCCAATATTTTGTCGAACAGCGATTCCATAGTAATTTTGCATCTTGTTTATTATTTTATCAGTTAATCGTCCTTTTCCAGAAATTGGTTTATTGTCATCTAATTTTTTCCCCTTGTAATTTTTACGAAGTTTTCGTAGTCTTGTCCCCATTCTTTTTTGGCCATGGCCCACACACTCAAGCTTAATTGGAATCAATTGTTCCCCATAGGGTTTGGCCTCCAAAACATTCAAAAATGAATCGGTATCCCCGTCACCAATATAATGTGAGTATCTCAAATTATATTTTTGTACTGACGAACAAAATATGGCAACTGATCCCGCAGCCTCCATTGCACCAGAAGATTTACGATGATTGTTTTGGCAAACATGGTTGGTTTTCCAAATTTCAAAATCTATTGAACCCTTTTTGTTTTCCCATACTGTACAGCTTTTACAAAACTTAGACATGACATAATAGTCCAAAACCTTTTTGTTAAATCGTGAGATTCCGGAAACAACTCCATTAAGCGAGCTGTGTCCTCTCTTTTGCCATGTACCATCTATGCTAATTTGGCAGTCAGTCAAAGTTTGATTTTTTTTGAAAATTGGGTATGTATTTCGTTAGCAGCATTTTCCATACTAGAAATTGCACTTTCTGTATAAGCCTTGTGAAGATTTACATTTATTGCATCATATGAATTACTAGTCATCGGTGGTAGCATGTTCATCATAGTTGTAAATACCTTCATAGCTTTATGTCCCTTACCTATTTCTCGGAATGCAATTACTGCTCTATAATATATATCATGTTTTTTTTTACCTCTTTTATCTATATTTATTTCAGGTGATGAATAAAAACTATATTTCCAATCACAAGAAGTACACAAAATACAAATTTTATTTGAAAATCCTTTACGCTCTTCTGGTAATAAACACACATTTACTTGTTGATTGCATATTGGACATATAGCAAACATATTTATAATGCGACTAATAACTGAAAAGTTCATAAGTATATAGCAGTCGTCATTTTCAAGAGTTTTTACTTCAGAAAGTTTAAGTTTCTTAGAGCTTGTAGATGATGTGACCGTATCAATATTATTTACAACATGGTTTTCTGGAAGTGAGGAAGTCCAAGTGTGTCGATTGCCACAATATAAACGTTTAATTTTTCTTCTTATTTTATTTCTCTTGATAGCCATTTAAAGCTGTTCAACAAACAAAATATCTTCAGACAGGTTTTTAAATATGCTAATTTAATAGTTTTGAAAAACTAACTCAATAACTCAAATATAACTCACTCACAAGATTTAATAGTTGTAGTAATTTACGAATAAAACAAATGAAATACAAATAACAGAATAGTTAAAAGCATAGTAGATATATTTTAAGTAGCACAGACTTTAATTTTTTTTATTTTGTAGAAGATAAAAGATAAAAATTGACAAGCTGTTTTGGTTGCTATGCGCGTTGCTATGAATAGCAATTGAGATAAGATGTCAAATCTATTACTTTTAATAGTGTTTTAATGTAAATAATGTATAAAAACCACTTTCCTCTTAAAGATAGGTAGTTTATCTAATAAAACAATTAAAAAAAAATTCATTTTTTTTCATTTTTTTACCATGGATCCACCTTAAAGAAATATAAGTACAACTTTTTTTGAATTAAAAATGTCAATGAATTAAAAACTTGGAAGAAAATTGTTTTTATATTTAAAAAAAAAAGGTGCAGGTTCTAGGACAAAAAAAATACACTATATATACATATATATAGAATGTAGTATTTACAGACGTGACTAGATGTGCATAAACACAGTAGAGTATTGCAGGGCCCGCAGTCGCGAGAGTCGAGAGAGAATTTTATTGTTTGCTGATGATACTACCATTTGTTCTTGTTATGATAATGAGCCAACACTCTCTGATTGCTTGGAGGGGGCATTTGAGCTTGAAAAGGATTATACTTTTATTTCAGCATGGGTCTTACAGTGGCATTAATTCATATAAAACTCAATATTTTTCAGCCAATTGTTATCATAATAATTTAGATCTTATTATATTTATGAACGGTAATGTACACGATGAGTCATCTACCCTTCATTTTCTGGGATTAACTCTTACTTCCACTCTTTCTTTGGAACCAAATATCAAATCGATTATAAAGTTAGCATCTGCTAATATTGCATCTCTTTATCGTGCTCGACAATTTCTTACTTCGGATTCTATTCTTTATCTCTATTAATCACAAATCTGTTCTTGTATGAAATACTGTTGCCATATCTGGGGCGGATCTTCTTATGATGCCCTTTCTCTTTTAGACAAGGTGCGAAAACATTAATTTAGATAAAGGTGATAAGATCCTCATGATCTTCTAGAAATCCTGCCGTTGTTCCTGCCAAATATAAATGTAAAACGCATTATAAACATTGTTGGAATTGCTTTTGCAGCCAACTTCTAACCATTGTCACATCGTTGTAATGTTGCTTCTCTTTCTCTTTTCAACAAATACTATATTGGGCACAGCGATAAAGAGCTAGGGTCTTTTATCTTGCTTTAAAAACTTGATTTTTTCTCTTCCAGTAACTTCCAATTCTAATAGTGGTCGCTTGCAGCCTTGTTGGAGGTGAAGATTAAAAAAAAAAAAACAATATATATTTACAATAATCTCAGGTAATATGAAGACCAGATTTTTAGTTTAATGGTATTATGGCATTATAAGTTAGGGGTGATGAACATAACAGAAATGTAAAACTTTTGAACTTAGTTTTTTAAATACACCTTAAGAAATTAAACGTTTTAAATCTAGCCGGCCGTATGTTAAGTTTTGTGTTGATCTTTGACTTTCGTAATAAATCGAAAAAACAGATTTTAAACTTGAAAAAACTATTTATTATTTTGCCCTTTGATATATTTGCAGACATATGACTGGTTAGAAATTAAATATATAACTTAAAATTTGTTTAAAATGTTGTTTTATTAGCCAATCAACATCAACATCGTTTTATACCAAAAAATGATACCTCAACTATAAAGCAAAATTGTATACCTAGTAATTTGAGTAACTTGAGTAATTTAAAAAAATTTTAACTTCATTTAATTTAAAACATACGAACGGACTAAAAATTTAAAAAATGTCGTTTTTTTATTTTTTAGTCGCGTTAAAAAATTCAATTAAAGATATCCTTTATATAAAAAAAAATTGTGTATTTTCCAGACCGTGTATTAGCTGCATTAGGTTTCTCTCTCTGTATGACAAAACCGCTAAAAAATACCTCATGGATCTTTATTAATTTATTATTTTGAAACAGAAATTTATTAAATAGTTTAATTAAAAAAAAAAGAATATTTCAAAGAGTAATTTATTATCGAGAAAAGAACTTATCATTAATTCGCTTGTCAAAACTTCATACTATTGACCTTCTTTTGAAAAAAAAAAACATTTTTTTGCACCGATTCGATCTAGAACTAATTATGCATTGGCTTGAACTCTATAGCAGTCTATTGAATACGTCTGTATTGCAGTCAATACGAGAAAACTTTCGACTCAAATTTTATCTATACTGCCAAAAGTGTTTGTTTCAGGCTTCAGCTCATCAGATAACTGGCCGATAAGAAGAATTGCGTAAGTTATTACTTCGGTGCCATGCATTAAAACCTTATGCATAGTTGTAGACATTGGATACCAACCATAAAGATGGATATACATTTTAGCAGTTTCGTGAGCAAAAGCATTGATTTAAAATGACTTTAATAATAATGTGTAAACGTTTTATCAAATTCGATTAACAAATAAAGTTAACACCAGTTATTTGTGAACGTAATTTTGGGTGGGAAAGAATCTTCTTGACGCTTTGCTCTCATTGGTATTCCCAAACCCTGCTTTAGGTTTATTTACTTGCAACACCCTATTTTTTTTTTGAAGGATGTTGCTATTTTCTTCTTTGCTTCTTTCACAATTTTTTTTCATCGTCTGATCGAGGTTGTTACCTTCGGTAAACTAAATAAAGAAGCGATTCGAAAATGGGCATTCTTGTATGAAGAATTGAGAGTACAAATGAGATGGCTTCTGTATTGATTTATTTTTCCAATATCATCGGGCAACCTTGATTCCCTGAGATTTCTTATTTAGTTTTTTACGTCCCAGTGCCTCTTGAGGTGTTAATTTATTAAAGCACCGTTAAATACTTTACGGTATTTTTTTGCTCTGGTAAGTGTGGCAGTAATTTCTGTAATAAATTTTTCAACAATAGTATTTTCTGAACGCGCTGGCTCGATTCTGGCTGCAAACGTCAACTGCGAACGTCATTAACATATACTTGCTTGCGCAGATCCATTGTTTTTCGACGCACAAAGCTCTTTAAATGATTTTGATGGGCGTAATGATTTCTGTCAAATGTTTATTAACTTTCGTGTTTATAACTTGCACCTATCCACCTTTTCTTGAAATTGCTGTTAAAGAACTTTAAAGTTCTTATTATGGTACTTTTCTGATCTCTTGGATACTTCATAACTGTTAAAAGTTGTTCTATTAACAACGAAAATTTTTTTACTTTTATAAACTTTCAATACTTCATGTAACTCTCTTCAATTTAAAAATTTGTTGACTTTAGACAAATCTACAAGATAAATAATAGAACAATAAATACAAAGCTGAGTAATTACAAAGCTGGGTGTCCTTAACAATCGACAAATAAAGTATATTTATTTGTCGAGACTTAATAGCTTAATAATTTAGTATAATATCTATTAAAGATTTATTTGCGTAATTTGGTAGTTGCGCAGTTTGGTTAAGTTTGTACAAAAGTTTTTAGAATTTATTATATATTTATTCTAGTTATTGCTGGTAAAAGAATTATAACTCGACAAGACTTATTAACAATGATAGTATTATCTTGTAATTTTATTTCAAAATTAAAATCAAAAAAGCCATCATAAAAGTGCTTTATATTATGCACAAAAACAAGAGAAATTTAATGTAATTTTATTTAAAAATATAGGTCATACCTTTCTCTGCAATAATTAGAAGTTAAACGTTTCAAATCTGAACAATATGATAGCAATAGCTGTCATAGCAAATGTCACAAATTTTTCATTTTTTTTTCCGCATGAAAATTCAAACAACAACGCCGCGTTCTAAATAAAAATGTGAGGAAAAGAAGAGATTTGAATTTTCTTTGACGTAATCTACTGAAGCACTTATCTAACTTGAAAATAATAACGTTAAGTTCGCCGACCCTCCTTGTCTCAACATTGCAACTCTTTAAAAACAAGTCCCGTACGAGTCGTCACAAAACACAAACCCTTTCCCCCTTCACTCGGGCGAAACGTAATTTATGGACCATCCCTAATAAGATTTTAATGACTTTAGAGCAGATTTATTATACAGATATACTGTGTCATGTTTGATCTTTTTAGACATTTTGAGCGTTTTTAAAAATTCTCTCCTTTTTGTTTGTAATAGTATACGATATCTTTACATATGTTGTCTATATAATATTTATAGAACTTTAAAAATGTTGTGTTTTGTATTTTAGAAAATTGAAAAATGCTAAAAAAAGAAAATTATCAGAATCCCCGCAATGCACATCGGAAGCATAGCGAGCTAACCACTTTAGCTACTCAAGCATAATTCTTATAGTTTTTAACTCTATAGTTTTTATTTATTAAAAAAATCTATTACTTTAAAAAGCTATAAATTAAATTTAAGGAGATATTGCCGCAAAAGCTATAAATTAAATATAAGGAGATATTGCCGCAATGTAAAAGTAAAAAGTACCATTGTGAAACTTGATATAGTTTCTAACTTTACATAATCTTTAGTTAGATATTTACAACAATAATATTTAGTCTAATTGGGAATTTTAAGTTTATATAAACTTTTAGCAAAATTAGTTAATGTAGTTTTAATCGAAGTTTTTAATTAATATTTAAAATAATTTTTAAAGTTTATTTACATTTAAAATCACCGTATTCAATATGTCAGGTTGGCCGAGCGGTCTAAGGCGCCAGACTCAAGGTCAAACCTTCCTTACGATAAGGAGTATTCTGGTCCACGAATGTGGGCGTGGGTTCAAATCCCACATCTGACATACTTTTTTTCATTTTAATATTTTATTATTTATAATATTTTAACTGTTAAATTTTTTAAATTCATTTTTACAAAGGCGTTTGTTAAATTCAGTTTAAAGTTACAAAGAAGTTTGTTAAATTTTTTTATTTTAATATTTTATTATTTATAATATTGTAACTGTTAAATTTTTTAAATTCATTTTTACAAAGACGTTTGTTAAATTCATTTTTATAAAGATTATTTTTATATATTATTATTAATAAGATCATAACTAATATTTTTTAAATTCATTTTTATATAGACAATTTATATATATAACAAACGTAAAATAACTAACAACTTGTCCATTTATCAACATCAGCGGTTCCCTACCTACTGGTAGCGACCCCGACGGAGGTCGTTTCACAACTTGAAAGGGGCCGTTAGAGCTTCTGAAGATTGCCATTAGAGCTTCTGAAAATAATTTGTTTACGCTAGTCTCAGTTGAGACTAGTTAGGTGCTCTAACATTTATTCACTAGAGAATTGGGTTGCTTAATCGGTTTTATGCGCAGGTTATACACTGCACTGTCGAATATTTTAAACATGAGTTAACTTTACAAGACATAAAACCACCAAAAAGGCAACGAAACGTTCGAACTGATGAGAACATTTCTGCTGCCATACTTTCCGTTGAAATAACGGAATAATTATTCCGTTTTTTCAACGGAAAGTATCCGTATGTCCATCGATTATGTACGGAAATTTTCTGTATTTGTAGCTAAATTTTTAAATACGTTGTATTTATAACTGAAAATACATGTTGAACTGCCATTAGTAAAGATTTTTAAAAGTTATTTTTATGTACACATTTATCTCCAAAAATAACTTCTAAAATTTCACCTGCAGGGCGAAGAAAGTTCACCTGGCATTTTAATATAAACTGTTCTTTTCTTTTAATTTTAAAATTACATGAGCTTTATTTGGTCCCTGGATTGCTCAGAAAGAGACTATGTTTAGTAGAATTCTTGACACAAGACTCGTGCATTCTTAGTTCAATTTTGAGTGATTTTAAGTTTATGGAAGTGCACTCACATAACATGTTATATATAAAATGGATCATTTCAAAGCCAGGGAAAAAGTTCACATGTTGAAATATGTAGCTTAAAAATAGTAAGTTTTAAATTGCACTACTTAAGCAATCGTGCTACTTAAGCAATCATGCTTATGATAAGACCAATGAATTTCTCATCGTTTTAAAAACTTTTTATAACAATTTACATTTTAATTAATTTTTAATTACAACAACTATATAAATAAAATATTTAAGTTATCTACAAGTAAACATTCGAAAAAAAAATTTAAAAACAAATTTGTAAAGATTACCCCAGAAATTACAACTATAATTAGAATACATTATTAAATTTATTTGTTTATTATATTCATGCAGGATAGTCATGCAGAATAGTAAAATTCTATATAAAATAAATACATCTGCTATCATTTTTCTTCACTCATGATTGTTTTTAGAAAAAAATTGATCAGTTCACTAAAAGATTTTGAAAATTGTATGTAAAACTAAATCAGTTTTACATACAATTTCACATACAATTTTACATACAATTTAAATACAAAATATACAGTTTTGATGAGTCCACTAAAAGATTTTGAACATAAACCTTATTTCTAGCAGTCCAACATTGTAAAAAGACTATATATAGTAAGTTATTGTTGATACTATAGATAGCGATTCCACGGCTTAACAAAAAACATATGAGGTTTGACAAAAAACACGTAATTTTCATAAACTTTGCTCTCTTATATTTTTTTTGTATAGTTCATCACTTGATTCTATAGTATAAAATCAAGTGATGCTCTATAGTATGGGTTAAAAATAAAAAATGGTAATTTCCAACAAATAAATAAAAAGTGAAGACCTAAAGTTATTCCTTTAAAGGCATTGTTTGTTTTGTCTATTGTTGTTATATCATTCTGGATTTATATTACATATTTTTCTCAAAATTCAAGTGCTTCGCTGTATCAGAATAAATTCCAGAAATAAAAATTTGATGCATTTTTAGTTAGTAAAGTATTTAGTCATTTAATATATAATATAATAAATTTAAGTTGTAGGTGTAAGGCTTGAATGTTCTTCATATTTTAGTATGCATATCTCTTATAGAGTAAACGCTAACGAAGTATTTATTTAATTACTAAAGTGATTTTTAGATTTATTACTTTAAATGATGGTTTTATAGTAAATTTATTTTCGTAGAACTTATCATATGTAAACATTATCTCAAGATCTTAGCATGATTTTGTATTTTCTGCATGTATAAATATATATATATATATATATATATATATATATATATATATATATATATATATATATATATATATATATATATATATGTATATATATATATATGTATATATATATATATGTATATATATATATATATATATATATATATATATATATATATATGTATATATATATATATATATGTATATATATATATATATATATATATATATATATATATATATATATATATATATATATATATATATATATATATCAGGAGCTATTCTAGACTGTTTTTGACCATAATAAGATGTTGTTTTTTTACAAAAAACATTGTTTTTTCTCAAAAATTATAATTTTTTATAAAAAATTGTGTGTTTTTGTGCAAATATGGCTTATTTTTAGGAAAATAATTTTACTGATCAAGCCAGTGTGTGAGGTACCGCTGCTAACATTTTTTTTCTTGAATAGCCTCTGTATATATATATATATATATATATATATATATATATATATATATATATATATATATACACACATAGATATATATCTTATACTGCTGAGTTAGGTGAGCATGATGACATCATACTGAAATAGCCTGCTGCGGGGGCTTCAGTATATACATCGACTGACAAATAGCCTGACTCGCAGTGGAGTGCTGCTACATTGACTGAGGGTTTGGTATGGGTCAGCAACCTTTTCATTCATTATTCTTGTTTTCCCTTATCGTTTTCTTAAAACGCTCACTTAATTTAGACTAGCAAAAAAAAAAAAAAAGAGCAATTGCGCATATAAATATGCTATAGTATATATATATATATATATATATATATATATATATATATATATATATATATATATATATATATATATATATATATATATATATATATATATATATATAAATATATACAAGGCATGCTATCGGAAAAATCAGCCCACCTTTTGCGGTGTGGTAAAGCTAGTTAACGGTCGTTTTTTGAAATTGTTTTTTTGTGTGTGGTAGTGTTTGTATAATAGAACATTTTGGCAGAAAAAATCATTAAAAATATCAAGAAGAACTGTAGATAATGTTCTTAAACGGTTTACAGAACAGAAAACTATTCAGAGAAAACAAGGAATTGGTCGAAAAAAACACATAGCAAATCCTAGAGCTCTCGAACGGTTGGAGACTTCATTGGAAAAATATCCTGATTGGTCTGACAGATTTCGAGCAAAAATACTGAAGGTTTCCAATTTTTTTGTGCACAAATGGCGACAGAGACTTAGATATTAAAGTTTTAAACTAGTTAAAGTGCAAAATCGCAACGACAAACAAAGTTCAACCGCAAAAAGTCAAGCTCGAAAGTTGTATGACAACTTGTTAACAAAACATAATGTATGCATTTTGATAGATGAAAAAACTTATGTTAAAATGGATTTTAAACAAATTCCTGGGCAGTGCTACTATGCTTTTAAAATAAGAGGAAATGTGAGTGATAAATACAAATATGTAATGACTGATAAATTTTCGAAAAAATTGATGATTTGGGAGGCTCTTTGCTCTTGCGGCAAAAAATCGCCAATTCATTTTTGTTTGGGCACAATGAAATTTTCGGAATACGTGAAATGTTGTCTTTCTTGTATAAAATGACTAATTAAAGCTCATAGAAGTACTTCAATATTGTTTTGGCCTGATTTAGCCAAAATACATTACTCAAAAGATGCTCAAAAGTTTTAAGATAATAATAGAGTGATGTTGGTTCCAAAAAAGATGAATCCTCCAAACTACCCTGAATTACGTCCTATTGAAAAATATTGAGCCATCATAATAAAGAAATTGAAATTAAGTGGAAAAACAGTAAAATCAGCTACAAATTTGAAGTAAAAATGGGATTACGCTGCTAAAACATACGAAAATAACTCTGTCAAGAAACTTATGGGAGGCATCAAAAAGAAAGTCAGAATTTTCTGTAAAATTTAATTTTTTTTGTTTTTTCCCTATTAATATGTAATCTTTACAGTCTTAATTTTTCAGAAATATATTGATTAAAATACATTTAAGCTTTACATCCTTTTTTGATCAAGAAAGGTAGGCAAATTTTTCTTATGCCTTATATATATATATACATATATATATATATATATATATATATATATATATATATATATATATATATATATATATATATATATATATATATATATATATATATATATATATATATATATATATATATATATATATATATATATATATATGCAGTTTTGGACAAAACATTTGCAACCAACATCGAACATGTTTAAAAGTGTTCCTAATTTTACATGTCTTAAAAACGAAACGAACTGTACTACCACAGCAGCAAACAGTTCAGGAGTCTAGAGTCATAGCATGCCATGACAAGAGCAATCAGCTGACAGGTGACAGCACTCAGGCAGAATTTTGTTGACAAGTGCCATTTTGCAGCGGACAAAATAAGTGCAACTTTTTTGGTTTGTTTTATTTTCTTAAGTCTGTTCCGTGTCAACGTCACGGAAGTTTTTTAATAATTAAAGGAAGAATTCAGAAGTTTCCAGAAGCATCCAGAAGCTTCCAAAAGTTTCCAGAAGAAGCATCTGGAAGCATCCATTGGGGGAGGGGAGATGTGCAGAAATGGCGAACTGCCCTGTTCAGTGATGAATCGAAGTTCAACATCATTGGGAGCGATGACATTTGCCGTGTATGTCGACCGGCCGGAAAACGCCTCGATTTACGTTACTGCCATAAGACCGTGAAGCATGGTGGAGACAATGTAATGGTCTGGGGTTGTTTTTCTGTTAACAGTCTTGGTCCAATACATCGAATCGATGAAATAATGGACCGTTTTATGTATAAAAATATCCTGAAAGATGTTATGTTACCTCTTACTGAATGGAATATGCCAATAAAATGGGTTTTTCAGCAAGACAACGATCCGAAGCACACTGCAAGAGAAGTCAAGCAGTGGTTTCAAGACAACCACCTATCGACGATGGACTGGCCGCCTTAATCTCCGGATTTTAACCCTATCGAGAAGCTGTGAGAGATCGTCAACCGCAGAATTAATCGTGAAGGTGTTCGTAATAAGGATCAACTGTTTAAACAAATCCAAAAGGCCTGGACAGCGATTACACGAAGTTTCAATGATTGCCTGATTGAATCTATCCCTCGAAGATACAAGGCTGTGATCGACAACAAAGGATTCGCCACAAAATATTGATAGCGAAATACAGCTTGGTCAACATTTTGTGGAGTTGCACTTGTTTTGTCCAGAAGGAAATCAACTTTTTTTAATACTTTTGATTAATTTATTAATTTTCGTGGAAAAATAATGAATTTTGTTATGAATAAAACTTGAAGAACGTAGTCTCTAAACAGTTACATAGTTATTTCTCTAAATTGAAAAAATGCAGCACTTTTATATAAAGAAACTAAATTAGCATTATTTTGTTGCACTTGTTTTGTCCTTGTTTTGTATATATATATGTATATATATATATATATATATATATATATATATATATATATATATATATATATATATATATATATATATATATATATATATATATATATATATATATATATATATATATATATATATATATATATATATATATATATATATTATATATATATATATATATATATACATATATAAATATATATAAATTTATTTGACTTTTTTATGCAATATTTAGAGCAACAATTTATGTCATTAAAAATTGCAGAATATATTTATGTCACGAATTTTTTTTATCGTTTAAAGAATACATTTTTAAAGTAAGAGTTTTTTGTAAAGTAAATTTTGCGCTTTCTGCGGAAATTTCCAGCAAATTTAATGAAGATTGTAAACATTTTTTTAGTGTTTTTATCGACTTCGACTAAATCGACTAGTCAAAATTTCGACTTTAAAAAATTGAATACCCGATTTAATTGACTATGGGTTTCCTTTTAGCCAATTAAAAATTGTTTTTGTCGCTTCTTAACATACTTTTCAAACTTACCCTCCATCTCTATCTTTTCACTTGATTAATATTTAATTATGTTATGACTACTTAGTAAAGATTTAAGTAAAGATATAAGATTCTCTTTAGGATTCTCTTTAGGAAGATTCTCTACTAAGATTCTCTACTAGATCTTTACTAAGATTAGGATTTAGCCAAGATTATTATTCATAATGGGTTTTTTTATTCAACCAAAATATCACATTCAGGGATTGTCCATAAAGTACGTACGCTTTTATTTAAACCCTTCTCCCTCGCAACGTATTTTGCTATACATGTTTTCGAGTACCCTCCACCTCCTTTAAAATAGCTACAATTTTAACCTACCTACCCAATATTTTATGATGTATTTTAAATTTAGTGTCTTTTTATTTTTATGGTTAAACTCCTTCCTCTCATTTTATATACACCATATGATAGCTAACTTAGTTTACTGTATGTAGCGCCACTTCATCATGAAGTGGTGCTACATACAGCACCACTTCATGTTTTGTTTTTCTCATTATACACTGTGTCACAAAATGAATTTTAATTTGAACCTCTTTTCCTGAGAAACATCATTTGGGCAGTGGCGTAGGAAGGTTTTTAAATGTTTGAAATAACCAACTTACAAACAACAAGAATATTTCAAATTCTTTTACGTTTATATGCAACCCCCTCATTTTGAGTGGGTTGCAAACTTTATATGGTCATAACTTTTAAACACTATAGTATTTTACTATGAAATTTAAAATTTCTTGATAAATATAAGTCTAGTTAAAAATAGTACAAAAAATATTTCACCAACTTTTTTGCTCTCACATTTGGCGCAGGGGGGCTAAGATTTTAGGGTTTCTTGTTCCCAATCTCCTATCACAGTAATTTTTTTTTAAAGAATCTTTTTGTCATACATATAAACGTAAAATAAATTGAATATTTTTGTTGTTTATAAGTTGGTAATTTTAAACATTTAAAAACCTTTCTACGCCACTGATTGAGAGTATTATATTACAAGTATGTAGGAGAACATTAGAGTTGGTTTGAGATCTTTCATCATCGTCCGTGAAAGAAATATTAATTTGAAATTTTCGATTTTATTGTTCTGAACAAATGAGTTACATTTTCTATTGAAAACATTTGAAACTTGTTTTAACATATTTATTCTATAAATATGCATTTTACTTACAACTTAGAAACAACAACAAATAAAAATCCATTCAATTTCTTCAGAAAATTAAAACAAATCAGATTCTAACTTTACAGATCAAGCAACTTAAAAAAAACGAATATTCTTATTAAATACAGTTCTTAAAAATTGATGTTAAAGGATAATTTTTTACATATCGTATGCTATAATACAGCATTCTCTACAAAGAAGTGAAATGGAATGCTTGCTATTGTAATCAATCAATCAGTTTTAAAGATTATTAGGGCAGTCCGGATAATTACTGGGCCTTTGGAATCGTTGTCAGTGAGGGCTGAAGTCATAGTTGAGTGATTCTGTTGCTCGCTCTGAACAGATGCCCAGTGAGTAGGTGTGGCAACCAATAAATTATTTCACATGAAAAAAGACATGCTTTTTAAGAGTGACACTTGTGTTTCGAAGCTTGAGGTAGGAATCCTTAAATTCTTTAATGAGGATGAGATAGTTTTCTTGAAGAATATTTCCAAAAGAAGCATGAACAACTGCATCAAACTTTTTGAATACATCAATGAATGGAAATGCTAAAAAGCAAGCATGCTTTTCCAAAAGTTGTTGAAGCAAGCCAAAATTTTGTAAACGTTTTCTGCTCTCATTGGCTGCAAGTTGCCCTCCGTGAAAAGGTTTTGTTGAATGTTTATCATTTTTGCCACTCTGGTGCATTTTTCCACTGCTGAAAAAGACTCCTGAAGAGATGATTCTAATCACTAAGAAGCAACTAAAGTTCCGTGAGTGAAATGAAGTATCAGATGAATGTTCCTTGAGGTAACTGGCTCATGCATAACTTTCTGAAAGTCCCTGGCTTTTTTTTGTTTGAGCAATTGCAACTAATAGAGCCAAATGTTTGAAGCTCACCACTCTGATAAAGATTTTTTTACTTAATGTCAAACCAGGTGTAAAGGTGAGCACTTAAGTGAGACTTTTAACCACAAATAAAGTTTGCAAGTTTCATATCACATGAAAACACAAAAAGCAATCACTAAAGTTTTAATTTGTCTATGATCTGCTTAATTGTCATAGTTTTCAGAGAGGTTTTCTGCAATAGCCACTAGAAGTTGATGCGTCACTCCTGAATCCTTCAAGAAGGGTTTCTTAGTTAGAAGAGAAACATTTGGTTTTAAGTCAAGAACCCCTAGAGATACTTGAAGAAGCCTCCATCCTCCATTAACTCCCACTTTGATAAGTTTATTTGACTGATTTAAAATAAAGTGTTTCTTAGAGCTTCAACATCTTTGCAGTACACCATTAGACGTTTGGGTTCTTGGCTAAGACTTTGGGATTTACCTGAAATTTCTCAGGTGACAAACAAGTCAAAAAGATACTTTCCAAGTGAATCAAATTTTTCCCGGAAGTTTTTTATAACTACTTGCTAGGAAGTTACTTTATTAAGTGTTGAAGCAAGCTTGTTCATCCCTCTATCTGAAAGTCCATTCTGGTTTTAAACTTGTAGAAGCTGTTGAGCAGTCAAGGTAGATGTAGCTGCTGGAAAAAGTTCTGTTTGTTTTGATAGTCCAGGAAAAAAAGTTGACATCAACGTAACACAGTTTCTCATATTATAAAGTTTTTTTGTTGTAATAAAAAAGTCGCCTAAACAAAGGCATATTAAGCATATATAACAAAAAGAAAATATTGTTTACCTGGAATAACTGAAGGATGCCTTTCTATTCCTTGATTAAGACTCGCAGTGTCATGGGGTGAAGGAACCTTGTTAACTATTACAGAAGCAGTTTTCTTTCTGCGGCAACTTAAAGCAAGATCTGTCAGAGCATTACTTTTGTACAATTATGTGGAGCCCCTCTTCAAATCAGTGAAAAGGATGCTCAATAATGTTTCTCAATAACTGGCTATTCTTTCAGTTGACTGGTTGTGTTTTCCAATTGGTTGAGGGCATCCAAACTTGGCTTTTACCACATAATAAATCATTTAATCACACAGTGATTGCATGATTTGCACAGGGTGTAGTGATAAGGCAAATATTGTCTTCTTTTAGCCCCGGTCAAGTAGATTTATTTATATAACACGACGTTGTATTCTTTTTTTTAATAACAAATAAATGATAAATAGAATAAATAAATTCTTTTATTACAGAATAAATCTTTATGTTTTGGCAGTGAAAGTAAGGCAGTGAGAGAAGTTAAACATCTTCATTATTGTTTAACTTTTCAAGGCCTACTTGAAAGTTTTCGCAGATATCAATTGGGACTCTTCAAAGTTGGTGACTTGATCAAAAAAGTCTTGACAATGCTTAACCATAAATCAGTCAGTTGTTTGTTAGCTTTTTTCAAACAGAGAAAACAGACAGTTTTTCTGTTGTCATCATGAGTTTTTGCTTGATTTGGCATTTTAAATAGTTTTACACTTGTATTTTGCTCAAAAGACACAATAAAACTGTTTGCAGGCTTTTCCCAAAATTTTTAAAAATAATAAAGGGTCTAGGATCTTTTTTTTAGTAACTTATGTGACAAAAATATTTCTTTCAGGGACGATAATAAAAAATTTCAAAAAGCCAACTCTAATGCACTCATACATACCTATACTATCATACCCCCAAAGGTTTTTTTCGGGAAAAGAGGTTCAAATTAAAAGTAATTTTGTGACACAGTGTATAGCGATTCGTAAATTTCTTTTTAAAACAAAATGTTATTCTTTGTAAACAAAGTCAATAAAAGATAAAAAAGATGAAAAATTTTATAAATCTGCCACTTAAAAAATATTTAACCAGACTTTCTTCTTGCTACCTTACACCATGCTACGCCACAAAAACTAGTCCTTGCAAATTTTTTGCTTTAATTAATGTTAAAAATGATATAAAGATTTAAATTCTTTTGAAAATTTTTTATTCAAATTCAATTAAAATTCTATAAGTTTTCAAATATTTATTTAAACTCAATATTAAATAATAATTGGGAAACAATAGTTCCTAATGGATATTTTCAACGATTTGTTCAACTCTCCTCTTACATTATTAGCGATTGGAATAATTTCCCCTGGACTAATAATAAAAATGATTGGTACACATAAACTTCTTTGGACATTATTTCTGCATGAAGAAATTCTTGTTAAACGAACCTAAAAGTTTAAGTGACCAAAAGTAAGAGAGACAAAATGAAGAACAACGAAGAGTTATTTCATACTACTCCTTCGAATTAATTTTAATATAAATTCAATTTTCATTCTTTATTTAGGGGAGAAACAAAATGTCGAATAAAAACTTTAATCAAAGTAAAGTCTAAAACTGTTTTATAAAAAACAGTTAATCTACAACTACAACGTGTAAATATAAAGATACTTTAACAAGCAAAATTCGCAACAAGGATCTAAAATACAATAAAAAAAACTTGCTCAATGGCAAACCATTGTATAGTAACTTTATAGCATTAATATTTAAGAGTCTAAACTTCCATATTTAACAACTGGTCATGTATCCATCAAATCTGTATTTGTAAACTCTCACTTATATTGTTTGCAGAAATATAAAGATTTAGAGTAATCTATGTTTAACTTTATTTTTTTAACAGCTCAACCGCTGTCAATTGATGATAATAAGTATTTTATCAAATCTTTGCTTTGTTTTATAATAAGTACAAATTGCCAACTAGACAAATGTTTTCGTATAAAAAAGTGCCACTTTAATTTGAATCTTTTAAAGTAAATGTAATGCATCTTTCAAATGAAGCTGAATTTTGCCATCTAACAACAAATGGACGGACATCACAAGCCTTGCATTCATATACGGGCGCCACTATATATTTTGTTGACCAGTACTTGTTTGAATTTGCATTGCAGTAAAGCATAGCCCAAAAGCTCATATCAACCTATATTTTAATCGATTTAATTCTTTTTCAATGAGAAATAATCTTTCAATAAGTAGTGTTACGAATATCAAGCCTAAAAAAGAAGCGTAAAAGTTATAATTAATAAAGTACATACCTTGTTTTTGTCATGTATTAAATTTAACTGTTAAAGATGTTCATAAAAGAGAAAGAACTATCAACTGAAGAAAACCATTATGTTTTCATAATTTAAAAGAAATGTAGGAAACTGGTTAACTTATTCAAACATAGTATCATAGAAATAAGCTTTCTACTCAGCTAGTATTTAGTTAAATAATACTAAAACTGATAATTTGGAAGATAAATTTTTAATTAAAAAATTAAAACAAAACGTGTCTATTCGCTGGAGTTCTACCTTTTTAATATTGCAGTTTTTAAACTTTGCAAATCAAAGACGTTATAATCAATAAAACAAAGATAATAAAAATTTGTTATTAAAAAGCTGGAAACATCAAATCATTGGCGAGCTAATTGATTTATTGGAGCCAATACATGATTTTACAAAAATTTTGAGCGGATCACAATACACCACTTGTACAATTAAATTACCGACCGTATATAAATTAATTGATTATATAAACTAATTGATTATTATGCTAACTCTAAAAGTGAATTAAATAATCGTACAATTATGAATCTTTCCATTAAATTCAAAGACAATTTTATTCAAAGATGTGAAGATTTTTTCAAAGTTGAAAAGTTGTACGCAACTTCATATTTAGATTCTCGATTTTTTATCTTTAAGTTTATATCGAACAGAACAGAGAAAATTGTTTGTATTAAAAAAAGCTTATTCTTCAGTTATTTAACTGAGCTACGAAATACAGCTTACACCAACAAGTCTTGATTTGTTTAGCCAAGAGTCGTCATCTAGCCAAAGATTTCCATCAAAAAAAAGAAAAATATTGTTATCCAATGAAACAGTGTCATCAGAAGATTCGTTATCAATAGACAACAAATACATCAACTATTTAAACATAAATATAAAAGTATCGCAAAATTCATTTCCCCTTGAACTTTATACAGATAATTCATGCTTTCCGTTTTGTCAAAAATAGCAAAGTAGCTCTTTTGTATAACTGCTAAATCGACGCCTTTGGAAGAGCTACATCATCACTTCCAAAAAGACTGCAAGCAACCACTATTATAATTGGAAGTTTCTGGAAGAGAAAATATGTTTTGTTAAACCAAGACACATAAAATGCTATTTTTTTTTTTTATTTACTTTACTATTGCAATTTCTTTTTTGTTTTGTTTGTTTATTTAATTTAAATTAAAATTTTTCAATTTAAAGCCTAATCGAACAATTAAAATCAATCAAACAAAAAAAAAAAACACAAGAAATGCTAATGTTATAACAACAATACGTGTTATCAAAGTATTACATAACAGCTACCCAGTTAACCAGCCCAACTGGGTCCTAACTGGGATTGACTGGGATTGAGCTGGGATTAATGGGATTGGGTTCGGGCTGGGATTTGTCCTGGTGCCTGATGGGTTTCATATGGTGTGAAAATAATGCCGAAAATAAAATCTGGATTTTTACTGGGATTGGCATAGGGCTTCCGTAAATGATTTACGGCTGGTTTGAAGATGGGACGCGTGGTTTAATGGTAGCGTGTATCTAATCAAAGCAGTTTTTTTGGCATCGTTTTTATTAAAAACGTTTGCTGAAATAAAATTACAAAATTTTTTAAAAATATCATATACAGTAACGCAGCTTGATTTAGATTGAATATACACTTGCATTTGGAGTAAATATACACAGGAACTTAATTTTTATTTATTTTTTCAAATAAATCTTAAAGACTTTTCGAACTTGCTATGTTTTGTAAAGTGACTTTAACAAATTTTTTTTACAAAACGTAACAAAGTTTTACTATCTAACACTGCCGTATAAATACATAAATGATTTAATAAATGGTTTATGTATTTATAAATAATATGTAAATTTTACAAAATATAGTAATACCATGTTTTGTAAATTGATAATGTTTGTTATTTGAGTTATATTATAAATACTATAACTTAAATTTTAGATTGTAGTATAACGTTATATAAAGAAATATTTAAATAATTTATATTGTGAATTATTAGTAAATAATAGTAGTTAATAATAAAATGATTAATTGCCCAGTTAACCACAACAACTGGGTCCGAGCTGGGATGTAACTGGATTACTGGACTAAGTTATGGTTCAGGTTTGAATTCGGTAAACGATGGGTCCCTTATGGTGTAACAATTAGGGCAAAAATTAAGCTTAAAAATATGATAAAATCTTCTAAAACAACATATACAGTAACGCGGCTTGATTTGAATTGAATATATACTTGCATTTGAAGTGAACAAGAACTTAATTTGATTCATTTTTAGAATTTTGTAAAAATTATTATTTACATATCAGTTTTAATTCTATAATAAAAATATGAATATTTAAAAACCATATTTAGACATTCATTTAACAAATGATTTTACAAAAAAAAAAAAAAAAATATAACAAATAAACAAGGCATTCTCTTAAATTTTTTAAATGCTATAAATTTTACAACCATTAATAATTTTAAGAGTCAACGTTTACTTTTTTACAGATTTGCAAAATGTTTTATTAAACTGAAGGCATTTTTATATTTTTTATGCGATAGAAAGATTACATTATTTTACTTATTATATATAATATACAACATTAATATATAATATACAACATTATTATTATTTTATACAACATTATTATTATTTTATTATACAACATTACTATATTATTTGAAATTATGAACTTAGAACTTAAAAAGGTTTCCGACTGGTTCAAAGTAAACAAACTTTCAGTAAATATTGACAAAACTAACTGGACTCTATTTCACCTATTTTCCATAAAAAAAACTAATACCACATGAAACGCCATCTATATTCATTGATATTATTTAAGTTAAGAGTAAAAACTATTCAGTTTTTAGGAACATATATTGATGAAAATCTTACATGGAGACAACACATCGAAAATTTAAGCAACAAAATTTCAAAAAGTATTGAAATATTATCATAGCCGTCTTTACTAACAGGCCTCGTAAACGTGTATAAAGAGGCCTGGGGCTGGGGGCCAATGTTCTAAAATTATTTTTTTTAATTATTAAGCGTTGTGTTATTACTACTTCTTAATTAAAGTACAACAATTATCTAGTTTATAGATTTAAAAAATGCCTGAAAAATATTGTGTGACGAACTGTAATGGTAATTACAATAAAGAAAATAAAGAAAAGTTTTTAGGCTTCCTCAATAAAAAGAAGAATTTTTCGTTGGGTGAATGCTATACCACGAGACAATATACCTGACAGTCCAGATACAGTTGTTTTTGAAAAATACTTTCCATCTGAATATCCAACAGTTACAAAATTTAGCCTTAAAAGGCCTCGTGATCCTCCATCAGTTTTTAAATGTATCAAGCCTAGTTTAATACACTTCCACATCCATTAAGAACAACTTTTAAAGCATCTCCATCTGTCCGTAACATTATGCCTGACGAACTTGATATATTTTCAGCTGCTGATAAAATTACATTCTTTAGCTCATTACGACAGAAGTTACAAAATAAAGAAATTGATTACAATACAGTTAATGTAACTTGGTATTTAGCTGATGAATAGTTGCTGATCGTCCAGTCAACAGATTTTGAAGAAAATTCTTCAATTGTCAAATTTATGCTCAAAATTAAGAATGATCTTAATTTTGAGGGATAATTTTGTGGGATTAAACATAAAATTAAATCTCTATCTAAAAACAGGATTTTCATAATCAATTCTTGTTCAAAATTACAAGAAGCTACTAATTTTTTAAATAACTTAACAAAATTCAATAAAATAATTAATCTTTTGCAACACATCCGTGATAAGAGTTTTATTACAGTTAGAAAAAAAAAATACACCACAGAAACTATTGTACGAGCATTTGAATACTTTGCAATTTCAAGATCATTATATGGAAGATCAAGGAAAGATTATAAACTTCCAAGTATTTCTCTCCTAACAAAGCTAACTTCAAAACTGGATTCTGCAATGGACGATACAGAGTTTTTAAACTTAGTTTTTTCTAAACTTGAAAATGAAATGAAAAAAAAGTGTTTGCTATTGATTGACAAAGTATACATCAAATTATCTCTTACTTAACATGCTGGCTCAATATTTGGAAAAGCAGTAAATAAACTTGACTCTTTAGCTTCTATTGTTTTAAGTTTTATGTTAGTTTCACTTTATGGAGGACATAAATATTTTTGCAGAATTTTACCTGTTTGTGAGTTTGATTCTAAATTTCTGTTGAACAAACTAAATTTGTTTTAGAAGGAATAAAGAGTGCTGGAGGGATACCAGTTGCCATAATGTGTGATAATAGTTTTGTAAATCAAGCACTATTTAAAATGTTTGAATATGTTGTTTCATGGTTGACCAAAGACAATATGTTTTTGACTTTGTGCATATATTTAAATCTGTTCGTAATAACTGGATTACAGAAAAAAGCCAAAAGTTACTTTATGAATATAATGGGGAAACTAAATATGCATGTTGGTCTAATATCTTAAGTTTGTTCAGACTCGAAGAAAATAATATTGCAAAATTGTCTAAACTTACAAGTGTGTCTGTTGCATCAAAACCTATTGAAAGATAAAAGCTGTCTACTTGTCTACAAGTCAGTAGCGGGTTGAGGTTTAGGGTCGAGGTGTCACATTACCCCTAGAAATGATTTTTTGAGAACCGCACTTGTGTTAAATATATTTTATCAATGCTTTTATGTGCCTTTTATTATAACTATTAAGTACATCTAAGACACTAAACAATCTAAAATTTCGATTTTGGTAAGTTTACTTAATATACAATTATTGTCAAAAAAAATTTTTAAAAAGATATATTTACACATTACATATTAATGAAAGCAAGCTTTAAAAAAAAAACTTACTCTCCTGCTAGTTTATGCAATTTTTTTTTTCCTGCGAGATCATCATAAGGACTAGTGACATTCATAAAGCGTTGTATAGACGTCATACGGATGCCTGTGCCCTCTGGGTTGAAACAAAATGATTGTCAATGTTCTCAGCAAGCTCACATTCAATTAAAGTTAATGTTAATGCAAAAAGACGTTACTTTGTCATTGTTGATTACAGATAATTTTTGATCTTCCGTTTACTAAAACTTCTCTCATCATAAACATATGTAAAAGGAGGAGCCAATTTGTTTTTGTAGAGTATAAACAAGTTAGGAAAACATGATGCCATTTATTTCTCAATTACGAATGGATGTATGCCGTTCATTTATAGTTCAGTCGTCACTGCTGGAGCTATTGATGCATACACATATTTGAAAGAGGGCCGGAGCGAGTAGCTTTTAAGTGGGGAAGGAATGCTAGACGGGTTTTTGCTAAAAATATTTTTAATTTATAAAAACAAATCTAAATTGCTCCACAATGCTGAAATCAATTAGTTTAAAAATATTTTTTCCCCTCCTTTTCGCAGTTGTTTTAATACACCAAGTCACAGTTGTTTTAATACACAAAACTATGTTTAAAATCCATTGAATGTGTACGTTATGATTACAAAAAATATTTTCTAAGAACAAAACATTTCTGTTTTTTTTTTGCCACAAATGTGGGAAAATGTGTAAATGGTTTTTTGATACCTAGTTTTCTATTTCTATTTAAATAAATGCAGAATTTTGTAATAAGAAATTTCTATTTTTGGAGATCTCCCCTCCGCAATCTCTAAGTCAACGCCAGTTGACTCAGAGATCGCGGAGGGGAGAGGGCAGCTAGCCCCACTCGCGCCCTATGATGAATCCGCCACTTCTACAAGTTTTTTATGATGAAACTGTAACTGCTTTAAAATCTAATATTAATATAAAAGAAGCAGATGACACCATAACTTTTATTGAAATATTTGTTAAGTTCTGGAAAATTGTTAATACAAAAGGACTGTATACTAATATTCGATATAAAGATCCAGATAGAGCAGTTATATCAACTTCAGAAGATGCTAGACTATCATTTTTACTCAGTCTTGCAACAACGGCTGAACAAATGACTAGCAAACAAGGCAGCGGACAATATTAGTTCACCAGAGATACAGGTGCAGCCTTAGATCATACGTGTGATTAGCCCTTATGCCCTTACAAAATTTTTGCTGCAGAATTCTTTTAATAATATAATACTGGGAAAATTTACAACTGACCACTAGAAAAAATGTTTGGAAAACTCCGACAAGGATCTGGAGGCAAATATTTTATCAATGTGCAAAAAGTCATTGAAAAAGTAAGAATTCAACGAGCAAAACTAAGTCTCAATATCAGTATAGACATTGATTTTTTTATCTGCAGAAAGTGGACATAACTTCCAGAAATGTAAATATTTTCTTAGCAGTAATGCTATTGATATATTTGACAGTTTGCCTGAGTTAGAAAAGAGTGTGCAAATAGATACAAAAGCAGGATTAGTATATATAGCTGGATATATTGAGCTAAATGAAGTTGAAGTGCAAAAATAAGCTAATTTTATTATGAAGAATTCGGCGATTATACTACTAAAACTAATCGTGGAGGTTTAAAAATACCAAATGACAATGCTTGTCAGTGGACAATTTTTTCATATATTTTGTTTCATGAAATTGTTCATAATGTCTGCCGAAAGTCACTCTGTAATATTTAAATGTTAATATCAGAGTTTTAACTTTAATAGAGAAAAAAAACATACTATCTCACTTTCAAACATTTTTTTAAAAAGCTATGTTAATTTATATGCACCAAGGTCATCTAAAGAGTCACAACAAAAAATCTTAAAGCTTTCAAAGTAAATTATTATGTGTGTTTTTTACTTATGAAAACTCTACAACTCTAAGTTACTTATATTTTCTATTTGTTTAGTGTCTAATAAAACATTTAGTATTTTAATCTATATCTGAAATATTTTAAAAACTTTGTTACATATTTTATTGTTATTAAAAATGTTCAATTACGGTTTTTTTTGAAACTTCAGCATTTTAAAATATACTATAAAATATATTTTTTTGAATCCTCTGATTGTGTGATTTTGTGAAAGATTTTGCATCTTATAGCTCAGGAAAGTTTTGTTTTTATAGACAAAGTTTTATTGTTAAGGAATATTTTTTTATCTTCGTAGGAGGCTTGTTATGAGTAAATAGGTTTTAATTATTAAGTAAGATAAATAGATTAGCTATAGTTCACTCACACTAAATGAAAACACTTTTTTACAAGCAAATGATATGCCTCACTTAACTTTTTCTTAGTTGTTGTTGTTTTTTATTGACCCCCAGCCCCAGGCTCTGATTTACGCGTTTACGAGGCCTGTTAGAATAGACGGCTATGATTATTATACAAATTAAAAAGCTATTTAAACATGCGGACTTTAATGCAACTATATTATTCACTTATTCACTGCTATGTTAACTATGTAAATATTGCGTGGGGCAGTACTAAAAAAAATAAACTAGAACCTCTTTATCATCATCAGATACATATAGCACGTTTAGTTAATTCTTGTGATCGACGAACTCATTCAAAGCCTTTCTTAAGAAAAATGAATGTTTTGAACATATACCAACTTAACGTATATAATACTCTTTGTTTTATGTATAAATGTAAAACGAAATTATCCCCGTCTCCTTTTCATAGTTTATTTATAACAAAACAAAAAAATAAATGCGATCTACAAAATGATGATATTTTGAAGCAACCATTTTCGAAAACTAATCATTATAAATTTTGCATAATTTCGTCGACCGTATCTTTGGAACAAAATTGTCTTAAATAACTGTGATTTTTCTTTTGAATGGAAGAATTACATATATTTAAAAAAAAAGTTGAAAGAAGTAGTTTTTGAAATTCACGATATACAAATGTACTTGTAAAACCTTTTGAAATTCTTTTTATCTATTATTTATATTGGTTTATATGATATGTATGATTTTTCTTGATATGATTTGCAACTCAATTATTTACGATCTGCAAGCCTATTTTGCTATTATACTTTCTGTCAAATTATCTTTAAAAAATTTTTTGTGAACTTTTTATTTTTTTGTAGTTTTTTTTTAAATTTAAATCTTGTTATTCTTTTGTTATTGCATAACACTTTTTTATTTACTACGTAAAATATTTAACTTGTAAAAATGTAACAACGTCTTTTTACAGCGGTACTCGACGACAAGACCTTACGGTCTTCTACGAGTTTCCGCGTTCTTTTTATATATATATTAAATATCTTCACTTGTAATTGTTTATATTTTTTTATTTTAGCTTGTTTTCAAATATTAAAAAAAAAAAAAAAAAGAAAGAATAATAATCTTTATGCGATAGAACTTATTCAATAATGATTGTTATAGGTTATAGCAATAAAATATTTTACTAAAAAACATTAAAAAAACATGTCATACTAAAAAGGAACAACAAAAAAATTGTTTCCTAAATCAACAATAACCTAAACAGTAATTATCCTATAAAATTCAATTTTTTCTAATATTAAATTTTAATACCCGCCATGTTTACCATGCGTCCTTTGAGACAGTGCTTTAGGAATTCAATGTCCTCTTTTTGAGCCTCTTTGTTCCTCATTGAATCACTCTTTATCAAGCCAAAGATGTTGGCCTTATGAATTGAGAATAAAAAGTTGCATTCATTTAGAAAGTTGTTTATTTTATTGCAGTAACTTCCTTCTGGTAAACTAAGAGTATTGAGCCTTTTTAGGGATTCGTATTCATTGATCTTGTTCTTAATTTTGTTTTGAATTTACTGCTCTGTGAGTATGAAACTGTTGTCGAATCCAGCTTTGCCGCACAAGTTTACTAGATCTCTCAAAATGCAAACACCTTTTTTTTTTCAGTTTATCTTGGTAGTGTTAAGAAAATGTCAATTGGTTAAGTAAAAATAAACAGGTAAAGTTCAGAAAATTTTCAGACGTTACCTAGTTTCTTTTCTAATGTTGAGCCAGTAGAACCTTCTGAGCAATTCTCCAGTCGTTGGAAGTCGATTTTGAGCAAAGCTTTGCTGTGTAAAGCCTAATAAATAAAACTGTCTACGCTTTCTTGCAACAAGTCTCAAATCTTCAGCTGGCTCTAGTATTGTATTGTGGCATTTTTTCCTGAAACCATTGACTGAAAATATAGCTAACAGCACAATTTATAAAATTATATATATTTATAAATTTATATTATAAATATAGCTTACTGTAGAGTAGCTTGTTTCGTAACAGCAAATAATACTATTTAAAAATAATTTTTTTTGCTAAGCTAAAAAAAAAAATCTTAGATAGAATACACGTGTTGTTTTTTATTATAATTATCTTCACTTAAAAAGTTATTCGCTTAACAAAGAAAGTCACTTAAAAATTGAAAAATATTCTTTAATGAAATAAAAATTTACTTATAATGTAAAACTTTTATGTCTGCGCGCAGTTTGATTGTTAGGAGAGTTAAGGATCGTCCATAAAACACGTACGCTTGGAGAGGAAAAAGGGGTCTACAAATGGGGTTTCTGAGATAAGTAGGCAGTAGGCCAATTATAAAAGTATGGAGACACTAAATTAAAAAAAAATATCATAAAATGTTGGGATGGTAAGTTAAAAGCGTATGTACTTTTAGTATTCAAAAAAGCGTATGGCAAAACGTGGGGGGGGGGGGGGGGTAGGGGAATGGGGGTCGATCCCTTTTATTTTATTATTATTATTATTTTTTTACAACTATAATAAACTTATACATCGTTACGTTATAACTACATCACATAATATATACATGTTGTTGTAAAGGAAAACTCGTAGAAGTCTTTGAAGACTTATCATCGAGTACCTCTTTAAATGGTTAAATAAAGTCTATTATATTTTTATATATAGTCAAAAGTGGTTAAACAATATACAGTCAGTGATACGCATAAATATTTTAGTATAAATTTTAATGTTAAGTTTAATACATGTCGATATAATTGTTGGTATTAAGTATGAGGTGTTTTAATTTATTTTTCAAGTTGGCAGCATTATTTAATACTTTCAGTTCTATATTTTTGGATATGATTTTGTTATATAGTTACGGACCCCGGTAGGAAATAAAAAACCATGAGAACTTTGTTGTTCTTTTGGGCAGTGTGAAGTTGCCTGTTACTCTTGTCATATACCTATTAGAGTTTACTTGATAGAAGTTATCTAAAAAATGCGATGGGACTAATCCAAGTTTGTATTCAAGCATAAATAGTACATTTTGGTAGATGTTGATTTGGTAAAAATTTAGTGCATTCAAGGTTTTTAGAAGGGTTCAACGTGGGTGTGTTTATCTTTATTATAAACTAATTTTGATGCAAGTTTTTGACTTATGTAAATAGTATTCAATTTGAATTTGTATGTACTTGCCCATGTAATATTAGCGTACGTAAGATAACTTTGGATGTAAGAAAAATAAAGCGATTTAAGATTATGTTGAGATAACATAGGTTATCTCAACATAATCTTAAATCGTTAGGTTTTGAGATAACATTAGGCTTTGTAGAGTATCCCAATATTTTTTGAAATTTTGGTGTTTATTGTACTTATATGGGCTCTCCTAGATATACATATTTTTGTCAATTAGTATGCCAAGAAATTTAGTTGTTTCTGTTCTTTCAATGTTTACCTTATCTATTTTTAGTGAGGGAAGGGTAGTTGGTATATTACTTTTTTGTTTTTTGTAATGAAACAATATGCATTTTTTTTTTTGTGTATTTAGTGATAACTTATATAATTTCAACCATAAATTTAATCTTATAAACTCTTTGTTCATATATTCATAAAATCTTTGATTGAGTTCGATGAATAAAATAAGTTTTTGTCATCAGCAAACATAATTACATCTCGTTTTTGAAAAATTAGGCAACTTAGAATAGCAAACACATATGCTTATTTTTAATATCAAAAAAAGGAAGTCAATTGCACCTAACAATTTACACGCATGTACGCGCATGCTATGCAATAATGTATGCAAAACTTTTTAAAGTATTTCCATATCATTTTATTTAATAAACTAAACTATTATTTTCAAATACTTGGAATTTTATTGCTTGTATTATTTAATTATTTTACAAAATAATCTATCTTTTTAATTTTATTTATTATTTTCTAGGTTGTCCATAAAAACAGACAGCAACTATCCAAGAAAGTAACAAAAAAGTACCTGCAGAACATCTAACAAGTATTACAACTCATCACGTTTTTGTTGCTTTTCAACTCAATTTAGAATTATTTTCTGAAATAAAATTGTCACACAAGATCTGTATCTTGCTTATTCTATTAGATATATTTTAAATCGAAACCAGTGTTTCTTGTGAATGTTTTAAATTTAAAACTATCTATATTCGGAACTTTAAAATAAAATATTCAAGAAAAATTCTATTATATAGAAATTGTCTGAAATTACCTTCTTTACCTTAGAGTTGATTTGGGTGGCTGAAGTTTTACTATAAGCTACTAATACATAATGATAACAATTGAACTTTTTCAAATTTTGATTTTTGAAATTTTTTTTTTGAGACACTCTATTGTGTATTGACTCCAATTTAACTAATTTCAATGAAAACTTAGCAAATTAGACAGTTTCTTTTAATATTTCACAAAGTACAACTACGCATTTACTGCAGATTTTAAAACCACTTGTTCCAAGTGTATTAAAAGATGCCATAATAAAACTTAAGTTGCATGTTAACATTGATGGCCAATTTTTAAAAGTTCTAATTCATATATTTGGCCAATTCTTGGTAGCTTTAAGAAAATTTCAGATAATGTTTATCCAAATGCCATATTTTGCAGTATCTGTAAACCTCATCCAGTATCTGATTGTTTGAAAGACTTTGTTGCAGAATTGAAGTACCTAGAAAAGTTACCATTTGAGGACAATAGAGGTCGTAAATTTATTGTAAAACTAGATGCAGTAATATGCGATGCCCCTGCAAAAGCATTTTTGAAGGGGCATCGCATTTTTGGAAACCAAATTGCTTTTTATTTAGGATTCTATTTTGGATTAAATACTCATGCAATCTGCAATATGTTATAGATTATTCTTTCAAGAAGCTTAAAAAAGGTAGGGAGTACCAAAATAGATCTATAGTTATTAATTAAGTATGATTCACCTGTTTAAAATATTGGTACTACTTTAGATACTTTTAACTTGTCCAATACAATTCCTGTTTCAATCGAAAACTTAAAAATTTGAAATATAGGTTTATTTATTGTTGTCAAGACATTTGCCACTACCCTACCACAGATATTATCTATACCTTAAGTTTTATTTAATTTTAAGGAATTTAGAGCAACATTAAGTTCATGGTAGTTTAGTTCTTTGTATTTTAGTTCGCTCTAGGTATCAATTAGGTATGATTTAAATGAGTTATTAGGAGACTTAATTTTTGAGGCAAGATTAGAGCCAATGTTAACAAAAAATTTTGTCACTGTACTCTATATTGTCTATGACGATTTGAGCAGGTAAACTATTTGATTTAACTTTTTTGTTCCCAATTATTTATGTTTTTTTAATGTCACCAGTTGCATTCTTTATTTGGTTAGAGTAGTAATTTTTCTTCGAACTTTTTTTTATTTTTTCAAATAAATTTTTGTACTGTTTGTAAGTATTTAGATATTTTTCATTTCTATTTTTTAAATACTTGATGGAGAGTTTTTTTTTTTTTTTTTTTTGATGATTTTTTATACCTATAGTAATTCATGGACATTGTAAGTATTTTACTTTTAATTCTTGTTCTATTATAGGGAAGTGATTATCATAGTGCTTTAAAAATTTTTCTATAAATTCATTATAAGCGGAGTTGGTATGCCCAAGGTTGCATTCTTGGTAAACCCTGTCCCACCTCGCTGCCGATAGTCTTTAAACTGTTGAATAGTAAAATTACTCATTTTTCGTTTAAAGACTTTGATTTTAGAGTTATTATTTTTTGTATCTTGAAAAAAAGTAAAGTATATTGGAAAGTGATCGTATATATCCGTTTTGATTACATCTGCTTTAAAGAAGAATCATAAAATGAATTAGTCAATATGTTGTCTATTGCAGTGATTGAATTTAATGTTACCCGGGTTGATTTGTTTATTATAGGAAAGATGTAGCGTCGAAACATATCGTCAAAAAAGGTTTTGGTAACAGCATCTTCTTTGTACAGTAGACAGTTTATATTTATGTCACCAATACAGAATAATATTTTGTGTTCTTTGTTATTTTTTAGAAATAGTTACTTTAGGTGATTTGAAAAGTTTTTTATATCACCTTCGGGTGGTCTGTAACAGGTGGGCACTAGTATATTTTTTATTATTTTAATTGTTAAGACCTCACCATCGGCATCAGAAACCGAAAAATCGTCTCTAATTTTAGTTGTCAGATCATTATGAATGTATGTTATAATTCCACTTTAACTTTTTGCTCATAAGATAATAGTTTGTAGTTTGGAATTGTTAGGTTTGAATTTATTCTGGATGATTCGTCAGCACATTAAGTTTCTATTAAGCAAATCATACTGAACAAATAACTACATTCTATATGTAGAAAATGTTTTAGTTTATCAATATTCTTAATTATACTTCTTATATTTATGTGTATCACTGTAAAGTTATTTTTTAATGATTTTAATTCATTTTTAAATGTTCCTAATTCAAATAACCGCGAGTTAAATTTATTTTCATTAAAAAAATGCAAATCTGGATCGTAAAAAACTTCAATTTATACCAAAAATTAAATTACAGGAAGTCACATGTCTTAACTACTGCAATTTTTCACACATTTGTGTAATTTGCTGACACTATTATAAAAAGAATTCTTTAGAAATGATTACTTAAGCTTTTTTAAAAAATAATATATTTTTTTCAAAGGGAAGTTAATGTAACTATTATTTGAGCTTACTTATTTTTATAGTTTTTTTAGGAGAAAGGAGAAGGATTTTTTTTGGTATAAATTAAAGTTTTATTAATTTGATCATTCATTTCTGATAAGTCTTTATTGATGAAACACAGTGTTAAATGAGAAAAAATTTTGCTAAGTGATTTTCTACTAATTTGTAATTGCCCTGTTCTTTTAAGAACATTGAGCACTCTTTTTTTAGAATACATTTTAAATTGTTTATATATATATATATATATATATATATATATATATATATATATATATATATATATATATATATATATATAAATAAATATATATGTATATATATATATATATATATATATATATATATATATATATATATATATATATATATATATATATATATATATATATATGTATATATATATATATATATATATATATAAATATATAAATATATATATATATATATATATATATATATATATATATATATATATATATATATATATATATATATATATATATATATATATATATATATATATATATATATATATATATATATATATATGTATGTATGTATATATATATATATATATATATACACGATATATAAGTAAAAAAATAAAAACTTTTTCTCAAGTTCTTGACTGAGCCGCTAATGCGATATCTGAACATCAAAACCTTTAAATTAAAAACTGTTTTCAGATTTAGATTCAGCACAAAGAAAACTATTAAGAAAGTTTAAAAAGACTTATATCAAGAGAAAAAGTTTAAAAAGAGAACTCTCCAAATCTTTGTCGATTCGACTAACAGCACTATTGCACCTTCTAACATCGTGTGCAATTCTGTCCGCTTTCTTTATGCTATCTTTCTAAAACGACTAATTCTGCTTTTTGTTCTAACATATCTTCGTTCTTCTCAAACTCACCTTATTCTTAGTCCGTAGAGCGGGTTATCACGTTTCTTTAGGAGCCGAAACAAGTCTCTGCGGGCCGAGGTAATGTGGCCTCCACAAAACAGTTAGCTGGCGGAGGATAAACCACAAAACCTTTTTAGATTTGAATTTTTTTTAATTTAAAGTTATACTAAGCGAATGCCACTAAAACTTGTTAATTTTAAAATATAGGAGTTTCGTTCTGTAAAAAGATTCGAAACGACAATTTCCAGATTTTTGAATAAAGGCGCAGATTTGACGATTCAAGCTGAATTTCAATAAATTCATGCATTTTATCAAAATGAATTTGAAAGCCATTATTTTTGAGAATTTTTTTTTATTAAAAACATTTTTAAATTAATTTAAATGCCAAAGAAACTCTGCTTAAACCTAATGTGAACAGATTTAGTAAATAAAACTTATTGGAAATATAAAGACATTTTTAAGAAAAAGATTTAACTTATTAATGGAGTAATATGATTGTAACACTTCAAGAAATAAAGAAACTTTTAAAAGTTCAAAGAATTAAAAAAGGAAAAACGGAAGAAATGTCCCATAAGCAAGAAAAAGCAATTCTTGATATTATTGATGCTAATATCAAAATAATAAACGACAGATTTGAAAAAGTAGAGAAAAATATTGATGGAAATGCAAATATAAATAAATTAACAAAAAAATTTGAACATATAAGGGCACGCCTTAATTTTAATGAAGAACCTCATTAAAACCATTAACAACAAATATGATAATGTAACAAATATGAAAATGATAATGTTAATAAAATTTATGAGACTTTTTTCAAAACATTTTTTTCCGTATACGATTTTAATTTTCTAATTGCTGAAAATGAAATAGCAACTAAGAGTTGCAATACGAATAATCAAAGGTTTCAAAATATCATCCAAGATTAAGCAGAAAACATGAATAAAAATTTTAAAAACAAAAACACCTACAAGCAAAAAAGTTTGCAAGGGCTACAATAATCTATTTAAAAAAATTGGCAGAAAAAAAAAATTATTACTCTCAATTACTTAATATATTTAAAATGATACAAAACGCACATGACATATGGAAAATTATTGGAAAACATTTAAAAAAATTTTGGAAAGAATTTTATATAATATATTAAATTTAAATATATAACTGAGTATACAAATATTTTCACGATAAAAAATTACTTTACATTATCCAATTCAATTTTAAAAGTATAGCTCAACTGAACATGCAATTATTCAATTTTTTTTTTAAGATCTTTGCTTCAAACAAGGCTGCAAGCAACCACTATTAGAGTTGGAAGTTACTAAAATTGTGGAGCAAGATAACGATTAACAGATGTTTTAAAAGATTACAAATTATATGAATCATGAACGCAAGCAAAGGAAGCGAATTCCAAAGAACTAATGTTTGAGGAAAAAAACTGGGCAAATAAGGATTTTTAGAGCACTTAGGAACAGTCACAGAAAAAGGATGAGACTTAACTAAATGACGAGTAAGACGAGAATAAACTTTAGTAGATGGCACAAGAGACACTAGCTCTTTATAGCAGTGCCCATACAGAGAAGCAACATTACGACGATTTGATAGTGGCTGGAGGTTGGCTGCAAGAGCAATTCTAACTATGTTTTCAATGCGTTTTTGCACCTTGTCTAAAAGAGAAAGGGCATCATAAGAAGATCCGCCCTAGATATGGAAACAGTATTCCATGCAAGGACGGATTTAAGATTTATAGAGATAAAGAATAGAATCCGGAGTACAAAAGTGTCAAGCTTGATAAAGAGATGTAAGCTTAGAAGATTCTAATTTTGCAATGGATTTAATATATGGTTTTAAAGAAAGATTGGAAGTAAGAGTTAACCCTTGAAGATGATGGGTAGATGACTTATTGAGTACATTACCGTTCATAAATATAAGAAGATCTAAATTATTGCAATAACTATTAGCTGAAAAAAGTTGACTTTTTGCTAAATTAAAGTTTACCAGCCCGTGTAAGCTCCTTGCTGAGTAGAAGTTAGATCCTTTTCCAGCTCAAATGCCCTATCCAAGCAATCAGAGAGTGTTGGCTTCTTATCATGACAAGAATAAATAGTAGTATCATCAGCGAACAATACTATCTTAGATGTGAGAATATCTGGAAGATCGTTAATATAAATTAAAAAGAGTATAGGGCCAAGGATTAAACCTTGATGAACCCCTGAAGTTACAGAATATGAAGAAGAGTACTGTCCGTCGAGGACAACTTTTATACTAAGATTGGAAAGGAAGGATTCAATAACCTTGAAGATTTTACCAGGTACACCGAATGAGGCAAGCTTATAGAAAAGACCAACATAGCAAAGTTTATTAAAAGCTTTAGAAATTTCAAGAGCAATAGCCTTAACTTCTCCACCTCTATCTTATGCACGATAAAACTTATCGGTTATTACTTTTAGCGATTCAGCTGTAGGGCGAGAAGATCAAAATCCAAATTGCTGATCAAAAAGTTATTAGATTCAAGATGAGAGATTTAGTGTTGTTAATTATAGATTCAAAAACCTTGCTTATGATACGAAATAGACAAATGGGACGGTAGTTATGATAAATCACATGACCCTCCAGATTTTTTGAAAATAAGGATCACAGATGTCGTTTTCCAGCAGCTGGAAGACAAGGCTCTAATAAGCACTTGTTAAATAGTTTTAAAAATATAGACGACAGCTCCGGAAAAAAAATTCTGCAATAGTATAACAGGTTTTTTGTCCGGACTAGCAGTAGAAAAGTGTAAGCAGGAAATTACTTTAGATACTGAAGCTGGTGTGATACGAAGACCAAGAAATGGATCAACCTGTTTTGACGGCTAAATCAGGCAGAACGCAACTAGTAGAATCAAGAGATGATATTGATGAAAAGTTCTAAACAAACAGTTCAGCTTTGTCCTTAGGTAAGGTGATAAAGTCTGAATCATATAAGAGACCTTATTACTGATACTAATAAAGATTCTCCAAAAGTCGCGAGAATTTTTGTGATCAAATATGAGATTTCAATTCAAAAATCTCAAAATCATTTGAAGATTTAAATTATACGCGAAATCTCAAAATCATTTGAAAAATCTCAAAATCAATTCGAGATTTCAATTATACGAGAAATCTCAAAATCATTTGAAAAATTACAAATTACGTTGGGACTTTGTATTGATCTATCAAAAGCTTTTGATACAGTCGATCACCAAATTTTAATCTATAAACTTAAATACTATGGAATAGAAAATAAAGTTTTAAAATGGTTTGAAAGTTATTTGTCAAATTGTAAGCAATTTGTTCCGAGTAATGATGGTTATCACACTATTTGTCTTTCTATAACATGTGAAGTCCCACAAGGCTCAATTCTGGGACGACTGCTTTTCCTAACTTATAACAATGATTTAAGTAAAGCCTCAAAACTAACAAGTATTATGTTTGCAGATGATACTAATTCCTATCTAACAGTTACATCTTATAACTCTTTAAAATAATGAACAAAGAGCTTAGACATGAATTGAGTTAGTTTAAGTGTAACAAGTTAACTCTAAATACTAATAAAACAAAGTAGACCTTATTCCCTTTGCTTTCCAAAAAAGCAGTTTTCGCCATTAAACTTACCTCAAAGTTTTATCTATCAAATTAAAATAAAAGGGAATTCCGTAACAAAATATTTAGGTGTTTATATTGATGAAAACATCACTTAAAATCATCATATCGATTACATAAGCACTAAACGTAGGAGTTTTATATAAAGCACAAATCTATCTCAAATAGAAAATTGTAATCAAACTTTATTATTAATTTATACATAGTTATTTAAACTATGCTAATATTTCCTGGGGTTTCACAGAAAAAAGTAAGTTACAACGTCTTTACCACTGTCATAGGCATGCAATCCGTTTAATCAACTTTGGAAATCGCTTTTCTCACACAAAACATTATTTTATTGAAGCAAGGATTTTAAATATATATGAGCTAAATATATATAATGTTTTATGCTTTGTATACATGTAGAAAAAAGACTTGTCCCTATCTGTCTTCAAAGATATTTTTACTCTAAAACCTATCAATAAATACAATTTAATAAAAACTGATTTTTTAAATGAATCTTTTTGTCAAACGAACTTTAATCAATTTTGTTTTGCCTATCGGGCACCACACCTTTGGAATAAAATTGTTTTGCCTAATTTTTATTTTAATCTGCTCATTACTTTTTGTTTTTTTAAAAGTAAATTAAAAACCCTAATTTTTTCATTAGATGACATATTAAGTTATTATTAATAATATGAACTTATTAATTTGCCTTTACTTATTTACATTTATAAAAAGTTCATTCTTACTTATTTTGTTGATTTTTATACTTTTTACTTAACATTTTATTATATTTTCGTATTTAAAATATTGGTAAGTAAACCCGCTTGATCTCTCTTTTGCTTATACAGTATATACTTTGGAAATTTGTAGAAGTTTAATACTATTGTTGTAACCTTTGTTAAACGCTTGTTTGAACTTATTCAAGGTTCTAACGCTAAGATCCTTTGATTTTCTGTCAGATACCTTGTTTATTATTAACTATATTGGTTATCAAAAAATTTTTAAATTTAATTATTTTTATTTTTGGCAATATATAATTTTAATACGAGCAACAAATGTAAAAAAAGTTAGTCAACCACGGATGTTTAAGTAAATACATAACTAAAAAAAAACCCCGTTAATAATTAGTTATCTTAATAAACAAAAAAAAAATGTTTTATATTCAGTTGATCAGAAGTTCTTTTATATGAAAAATGTGTTTGATAGAAACTTACTTTTTATTCACTCTTTAGCCAAACGAAAATTTATATTTACTTCAAGATTTTACAGCAACAAACTGCGATACTTTCGTTTACTCATTTAATA
This sequence comes from Hydra vulgaris, assembly GCF_022113875.1. NCBI lineage: Eukaryota > Metazoa > Cnidaria > Hydrozoa > Anthoathecata > Hydridae > Hydra > Hydra vulgaris. Next base: position 31,906,312 of record NC_061167.1, on the reverse strand, counting down.
GCAACAAACTGCAATACTTATATAATTGTAGAGGTACAGGTATAGTGCCCTTAAAAAGACAACAAGTTAAAATTGGCTTGAATTATTTTGGGAAGCCTATTTTTTTCAAAGTATTTTTGTTTTTATTTATGTATTTTCCATATAATTTCTTCCTGGCAGTTGAAAACAGTAATCAAATATTTTTTTTAATGTTTTATTTGTACTAAAAATTTGTCTATATTGGACAAGCTGCCCTTCCAGACAAACGACAATCTTGTTATTGTTAATATCTCCTTAACAATTAACTCAATTGGGGAGATATTTTGCATGCTATTATCTGCCTAGTATAGGTATCTTATAATAGAAAAAAATCTGGAATAATTTAATGGTTTTTTAAAACAATAAGAAAAATCATGATATTTTACCCAAATAATGCATTTCGCAATATTTTCTGAAGTTATTTTAACAATATTGTATTTTTTTTCTTCCCTTTAAATCTTAAAGTTTGTTTTGAAAGATAGTAGTACTTCTTATAACAGTTTCATTTCTTTAAACAGCTACTTCATCACTTCTTGTTTTGCAACATTAAAAAAAAGACTCAAAAATAAGTAAATTTCTGTTTTATGTTTTTACACTACTTTAATTGTACAAATATGTACAATTAAAAATATTAACATGTACAAATATTACTTTAATTGTACAGTAATTGTTGTAGTTGTTTAAAATGTTTGTTATTTAAAAACAAAGATGAAACAAAATTTTAGCTTAAGAGTAGCAGCGAATGCGAATTCTGTTATTAAAAAGCCAGATAAACGAAGCTGTAGAGTGGTGCAAAACTAATGAAAAACGTGGGTATTCTGCATTATCAACAGGTCAGTTTCCATTAATAAAAAGCGATGATGTTATTGATAAGCGATTAGATAACATAGTTCTTAAGATAAGAGTTCTTAGATAAAAGTTCTTAATAAACCATATAATGATACTGACCACAGAAGAAGATACTTTTTTTGAGTATGTACGCTGTAAAAACCAAGTAAAAAAAACGTGCAAACAGTAAAAAAACTACAAAATCTTATTATAGATGTGTTAAAAATTTAGATAAACAAGATCATGCCGACAAAAAGATGAAAGGAGGAAGAAAGTTTATTGCTTTGACTTCTAATAGATAAAAAGCACTTTTGAGAAAAAGGTAAAAATTTTCTATTGTATTATTAAATATAAAAATTGTAAGCTTCTGTGTCCATGTCAGTTTCAAACAAATTTATAAAAAAAAAGAACATCAAATATAATTACAGTGCTCTGTTATGTAAAACCCTTATATATAATACTTGTATACCCCTAATATACAATCCCTTATATATAATATTTTACTTTTCAATATCTAAACCCCAAACAAAATTTGATTTTAAACACTGTTATTTATTATTTGTGCAAAGTCTTATTTGTTTTGACAAATATAATTCTTTACAACAGCATTGAAAAATAGTTTTATTATTATTATATTTTTATTTCTAGCTTAAGTAAGTTGTTTTGGAGACGATGGGATGCCAAACATGTCAATGTTTCTTTAAAAAGACCAGGAATCATCACTATAAATAGAGCAATGAACTGCACTCGTGAAATGGTCTGTTCTCATTTAAGTAAAAACAAATTTGAATGTCACAAAATGTAAACAGTATGTTTTTACTTGGATTTGGAACTAGATAAAATGACTTTATTAAAATAAGTGAATGTGTTACAATAAATCCAATGGTGTGCATTATCTGAAACATTATACTAAAAACAATTTTAAACTTAAAGTTATTATATTATGCTATATAGTACTAGATATTGAAACCAATTTCATAAATTTTATTTTCTACATATAAAGATATAATCAAAAATTGATAAATTTGAAAATAAATATATTTTAAGACAACACATGTAATTTATATTTGAAATTTCAGACACATTATCACTGCTTAAATTATTATTTAGGCGAAAAATGCATCTGCCATGTAATATTTGGTACTCAAAATGCGATGGTCACATTTCTCGCTTTAACTATACCTTACTTTGATTTCTTAGAAAGAAAGAAATACATTTATATATATTACCTTCAGACTTACTGAAGGTAACCCAGCTTCTCGATCAAATCAACGCTTCATCAAGACGCCTCATGAGCATTGTGCAAATGCAAATAAATTTTTTTTTCAATAAACAATCAACATCAACATCAAACAATTAATAGGGAGGCTTAGTGGCGGATTGAGATTTAGTACCGCAGGTTGGGGGGGGGGGGGGCAAGTCAATGAATAGGGAGCGACCGGGGTTGGGTGTGGTATTTTAAACCTCAGAAACTATATTCACGACTAAAACACTTTTTAAGTGTTTTTATGAAACTTTTATTATACACAATATATACTTATAAGACACTAAATAACATTTTTTTTTTACACAAAATTTTTTTATGAGTTTCTTTTGTTTATTTTTGAAACATTTAATATTACTGAAATAGTTCGGTCATTTAAAAATGTATTTAACTAGGCTTAATGCAAAAGTTAGCATTTGGAAAAAAAAAATCACTTTTCAGGTAGTTTACACAAATTCTGCAAGGTTTCATTGAAGCAAAACGATTTATCGACAAGTCAAAGTCAATGTTTTCAGTAAGCTCACTTCAATAGAAATTAAAGCTGATCCAGGAAGACATTTCTTCGTCATTGTTGATCTAAAATAGTTTTTTGTAATCTTTAGTTCACTGAAAAAATTTTTAACATTAGCAGGTGTAACAGGAAGAATCAAATAGATTTTGTAAAGTATAGACAAGTTATGGAGACCGAGTGCTATCTGCTTCTCAATTAAAAACTGAAGTACATCTTTCACTTGTATGTCAGTTGTCAGTGATGGGGATATTAAGGCATACACATCATTGAAAGTCTCATACCCTACGACTGCTTCTTCAGTATTTATGACGTTACAATAAATTTGACATTTTTTTCAGATAATTTTGACGGATCAAGGCAATCAAAATGTTTAAATGAGTTATTAAAGTTGTGTAATCGTTTATTTATCAGAGTTATAATTGTATCCAAAACATAGAAGTAGGTTTTACATGACATGACAGCTTTTACAACAGCTTTTACAACAGCATTTACCACGCATGACAGCTCTCCTGTCATGCGTTTCTTTTTGGCATGATGTTAGGTTAACTGAATTTAAAGAAAGACGAGTAATCTTTAAATTCAGTTTCTACATTTGGCACATTTTTCATCAATGTTTGGCACATTTTTCACTTATAAATGATTTGACTGCTAAATATAGAACTTCAAAAGTTTCATCATTTCTGATATCTACAAACTTTTTTTTGTAACATCAATCAACTGTTTTGCAGATAAAACATTATAATTTTTCTCGTTGCAAATAGTTAGATAACACAAAAAAATTAATTAACAACTTTGGCAAAAATAACATTGGAAAAACAAATGAATGTTTTTTGAATTAAAACTGATAGTCCTATACCTTCTGCTCTAACATTTTCAGTATGTTCTTTAGATTCTCCTAGATTTATTCTTCTAGAGTAGCTAGATTATCAGTAAAAGATTCATCATTAGCATCATTTGCATGCTTCCTATTTGCTCATCTTGTATCAGAAAGTTGTTTCAGAGTGTCTACTGTTGATTCATTTAGACGTTTCTGGTGTTCTTGGAGAATTAACTAGACGTAAGGTACATATACAATTTTTCAGCTGCGTCTAAAAAAAACATCTGAACATCGCTGTTTACAGACATTGCTTCGATGGTCACCAAATTTAAAACATGAGCAAAACAATGACCATAGATAGCATTTAGTGAAAGCGATTTTATTCGAGTTTGAAGACCATTTTTAATTCCAAACATTACATAAACACCATCATATGCTTGTCCTCTGCAGAGTTTAATATCAATGTTTCAAAATGAAATATTTTAAAACTTCTGTTTTAGAATAATCTCTCTCTCTCTATCTCTCTCTCTCTCTATCTATCTATCTCTCTCTATTCATTTGTACTTATGTTTGTTCTTTTTATTTTGTTTTTCATTGATAATTTGAATTTATAATTATGAATGTTTTAGATCGTTTTAGGGGGCGTGGGGGCCAGCTCGATTCCCCACGCCCTATATTAAATCCGCCACTGGGGAGGCTTTTATGCATTTTATGTCTCTTTTAAGAGGTTATTTAGAAAATCTGTCAATGAAAAAGACAATATTAAAGATTTTCAAATCTATAGCTCCATTAGATCGATATAATCTTTGTTATAATTGATATTTTGTTTGTTATTTCAAATTTTTTTTTGTTTCTTTAAGGGCACTGTCTTTTTAAGGGCACAATACCTGAATATTAGAATTGATTATTTTAAAGCGAATAATCGAATAACGAATATGTAATATAAAACCTTTTAAAAAAGCAATCCTATATTAACATACGATAGTATTAGTTTAAAACTTATAAAATCACTTTTTTATTTTATTTAAAACTTATAAAATCACATTTTTTATTTCATTGATATCTAAAAATTCTGATTTAAAATCTTTTTATTTTAAAATTAGTCTGATGATCTCATACAATACTTTTCTTTCAAACAAACTTTTACTTTTTCTGTAAAACGAACTTTTACCTCAGAACACACAACACACTTTTTCACCTTTGCAGATTGAAGTTTTATTTCAACTTTACTGTGCAATTCAAAGCGCTTCAAAATAAGACGCAGTTTCGGCTCCTGATTCCTAACGAAATGCAACTCTTTATTCATCATTTACACAGTTATGCAAACACTATCCCTCCTCTTCACTTAACAAACCAATAGTTTTATGTTTTTAACAAAAATTAATACGTTAAAAATGAGCTCATCCATCTTTTGAGTATTACTTTTATGTGTAAAGCAAGCATGAAACTCTTTAGCTAGTTTTTTATATTTTTTTATGATCCTCACATTCTATCTGCAATCGATTACAATCGATCTCTAAAACTTTGCGCTTTTATAAAGACAAATTTTTCAGAATTATAAATATTAAGACTTTCTATATTTTCACCCTCACATCCTATATACTTATAGCTCTAAATATCACACATTACATTCTTTTCAGAATCATCAATAATTTCATTGTATTGATGAAACCACCCAAGGAGCATGCCACAATACATCCTATCAGTATTGCAGTCGTATTTTGTTATTAAACACGTAAAGCTTGCCACAGGTTTCACAGGCAAATTAAAATCATATGACAAAATAAAGATTATAAAAATAAATCTTTTCTTAATCTAATTACTTTCATTAAAATAGAAACGATATTGTTAGTGACGTGAGACGTCTAACAGACGTCCTCCAGACGATGCGTGCCCATTGGGTGTGTTTCCAGATAGCACCAATACGTTGGCCCAACATTGTAATAAAGTCGAAAACATTGGATAATATACCGATAACGCGCCAACGTTGGTTCAACGTTGACCTACTTTTATTTTAGGTTGAATATTGGAATATTGGTCAAAAAGCCATCATCAAAACAACGTCGTCTAATAACGTTTTCAAACGTCAAATCTCCATTTAAAACTAAAAAGACGGTATTTTATAATATGACTTTATATTATGTTAGTTGTATAAAACAAACATTGTAGATATTCTTAACTAGTTTTTGCATGTTAAACATATTTTTATATATTTTTTCATATTAATATATCTACTAATATTGCTTGGTTTATAAAACACTTTATTAATAATTTATTACTACTGAGAATACTATTTATATTTTGGAAATATTTATATTTCTAGAAATATTTCAGCATATTTAAATAAGCAGAGTTCTGCTCATGTTGTTTAATCAAACATGATAAATAATGAATAACCAATGTTACCCCAGGTTTTGGGGTAATATCGGTTATTCACTATTTATCATCTTTGATCAATAATACACTTGCTATGGGGTAAAATTGGTCACTTTTTGGAGTTTTAAAAAATCACCAGTTCTTAAAAATTTAAAGAAACATGAAATAAACATTGTTTAAGCACAATAAACCTTGTTGTCCATTCGACATAGCAGTTCTGCGCTTTATAAACCACCATTGGTGGGATAAAAGTTCCATCTGCACTGCCATAATACATGATGCTTGTTACGGAATTGAAATATTGTATTTTTTTCTCAACAAGCTTAAGACCTCTTTGACAACTGTTTTTGAACATAACTGTAAATATGACTAGCAGATACATCTTTAACTACATGTTGCCATCGAGGTAAAGGTTGATTCATCGGGGTAAAGGTTGATATTCAATGCGTTGATCTCGGCACGTGCTGGTTTCACATTGTCTGCCAACTCTGGGTAAAATTGCTTCGTTTTATAAAAGATTTGAACCAGTCGTCACCGGGAACGTTATTTACGAACCGTGAATTATGAACACTGATCGATCCAAGTAATCTTTCACTACAAAATTTGATATCTATTGAAGTCAATGTAATTTTTCAGTTGGAGAGGGTGTTGATTGAAGTTACAAGATATGTTTCAGTCTCATTACTTAGAATCAACGGTGTCTACTTTGAATGTCGATTTTTACACTTGTTCTGTAGTGTACCCAATGGAACTCCAAACTGTCAACTAGCCTTTCGGATGCTCATTTTTCCAGTTAAATATGCTTTCATAGCATTGGTTTCTTGACTATATGTAGTTGCATATGCTCTTGAACCTTTCACTTGTTTTTCCTCGGCATTTTCACCGACTAAGAATCTAAATAGTTTAATAAATGTATCAGCAATGTCAAAAAACACCAAAATACATCAAAAATGTCAATGTAGTTTACGAAGTAACTGTGCTATATTCACAAAAATTGTTGGTATATCAAAAATTGTTGATATTTTCTTTAACTAATTTATTGAAAATTAAGTAAATAACAAACACTTTATAATTAAGCATAACATAATTAAGTAATAATGTAACATAAACAACAACAAATTTTACACAATTTTAAATTCATTTAATGAAATAAACAAAATGTATAAACTACCAGAAAAATAATTTGTTTTCAGTAACAACTGATTTTGACAACAAAACAAAAAACTGTCATGACAAATGATAATTTCCAAATATTAAGATATTATAAAAGTTTATATATGTAATGAAAGTAGTGTATTATCATATATTATATTGGCAATAAAAATATTATTTAACAAATACTGATATAGTTGAACACAACATCAAATTTGTAATGGCAATGCTGCCTTTTACTTGTTCCAGAAAAATTTGGTCGAGGTAGCAATATTTTAGAAGTTATTGCAGTTTCTCTACTACTTTTTCCTTTTTGGATTAAATGTAATGCATCTTTCATATCATTTCTGGAAATTTTTGCTTTTGAAGTTGTCCTTTTATAGACTCGAGGCATAATAACATCTGGTATAAATAAATGTAATGTTGCACAGGAGTTTTTTAATGATATACTAAGATATAATAGTCAAACGTAAATATGTTTTTACGCTGAAGTCAAAACTTTTTTAACAAGAGGTATCAGTCAGCTCATTCCATTGTTAAGCTGTAAAACTGGACTAAAACTTTAAATGTGCAATAAGTACGTGGTTTATGCATGTAAAATACTTTGTTCTAAAAACTACTCTGTTTATTAATAAATTTTGAACCACTAACTAATGTCTCGAAACAACCGGTATGCTTGGTAAAGAAGTTTCAAAAAATACAAAAAATTTACTTTTGCACAGAAAGAGTGGACGACAACGTAAACGCGGGCACCCGCACCAAGAAGCGGTACAAAAATTGAATTTTGTTAACAAGTAGGTAACTACTTGGTGAAAATCTTGAGTTTTTTTTTTTCCGTTTTAGCTGTAGGATCAACAATTCACTCCTATCCTTGGCTCTCTCCTACCCATCCTCCCTTACGTTATCTTTGTTAAATTTTCGGAATTTAAAAGAAATTAACAATTGAACAAAGTTACCCCGGCGACCAAAGTTAACCTAGGGTTTTAAAGAGATATAAGGAGATATTTTCCTATAACTTTAAAGAGATTTGGTCCCTGAAGACAATTTTTTGAAAGAAAAAGTTAGGAGAAAACGGTTACATTAGAAACAGAATCTTATTTTTCAATAAACTTCAAATATAAACAGAAAATTTATTATAAACTAACATCTTACTATATAAAAGAAAAATATATATATCATATATAATAGTAGTATAGGTTTACAAATATCAAAAAAGTATATATTTTCTTTATTATTATTTCTATATTAATAAGTATAATCCATTCACTTTAATAAAATTTTCAAGATGATTAAAAAAATATAGAGAGAAATTAAGAAGAGCAGTCAAATTTTACTTTTTTTAAGACTTTTATGGAGATTTTTTTTAAGGATATTTATAACTTTTAAGGAGGAGCGGGAACTCTGTCATATAATAAATTGCATCAAAAACCCTCTGGTTTTTTCTTCTCAACTGTACTAATTTCAAAATGGTTTTAGTTTTCAGCCTACTATTGGCAAACTAAGTTAAACAAAAATTTTCATCCTCAATTCATATTACAGTAAATACAAATGCTAAAAGCATTTTGCAAAAACAATTTCAGACTTCAACAAGTTTTTATAGTTAATTTTCTAAAATAACAAATTTAACTTGCTAAAACACAATTTTTACTTATGTCAAATTCCTAATTTATTCATTTTAAAAAGTAAAATTTGTTTATTATTATTCAATTTTTACTTCAAAAAGAGCATAATACTCTAAAGAAGAGTACGTCTGGTCACCCTATATATATATATATATATATATATATATATATATATATATATATATATATATATATATATATATATATATATATATATATATATATATATATATATATATATATATATATATATATATATATATTTTTGTATAACAAATAATAAAAATCACACGCCAAAATTCCAAAAACTTGTCATAAATTGGGTATTTATTTTTTCATGAAAAGCTACTATATTATTTTCAATTTAATAATCAATCTAAAGATATATAAGTCAATACATTAAGTTAAAAACCTTAAATAAAAAAGGTATGCCTTACAATAGGGAATAACAAAGATATTTTTGAATATGGTATAAAAGCAACAAAAATATAGTTTTAATACGGTATGATTTGCAATGAATATTAGTTAATTTGTTTTAACTTGCAGCTGATTTTTTAATTATTGAACGATAATAGATGTGAAAAATATACTATAAATATGTTTTAATTGCGGACTTTGCGTTTTACATAGATTTTAAATTTACCAAAATATGAAAAAAAAAAAAAACGAATATTTGAACTACTTTTAACAATTTAGGTAACAAATACGCTTGTATAAAGAAAAAAACAACGTTTTGAATATGTTTATTTAAAGAAATAAAACAAAAATAGTGACACCAGTCTTTTGATAACATAAAAAAGGTATATTTTGGGAGCTTTATAGTTGGTTTAAATTATTTTATTTGCAGCTGATTTTTTTTTTTAATAATATATGGATATTATGCTCTCTAATAATATATGGATATTTTACTAATATATGGATAAAATCATATCGATCAAGTCCATTCATGCGGATATAAGTTTTCGGAAGAAGTTGAAATTAAAAAAAAAAACTTTTATTTTATGGTTTCAAACATAAATAACTTATGCAAATATACAATAAAAAAAATTATCATTATTTCAAATTAAACTCTATACTATAAAATTTGTTTTAAAAAAAAATCTACACATATGTGCATATAGTTTTAAATTTATACACAAATAAAAAAAAGGTGTATTTTTGAAAGAAATTATTTATCGGTTTTTTATCGCTCTTGGATACGGCTATTGACTTTAAAATTATGAAACCTATACATTTATGAATTAAATTATTAACCCTTAAAGGACGGCGGGGTATTTTACTACCCCAGAAGAGTTTACTTTTAACTGCCACATCAACAAATTTTGTGTATTTGAACTGCCACTTCAGAACATCTTTTATTATCATTAAAGGAAGTTTTTAGTGTAAAATGTTTTTGTTTTACTAATCAATTGACAATAATATTGTTAGTTGAAAATTTAATTACGTTAAAGACGGTTGGGGTATTTTTATACCCCATGCAAGTTTTCTCATTTTTTAGTAAGTGAATCAATAAATAGCTTTATAAATCATGTTTATTTTAACACTTGTTTATGTTTTAGTTATTTTTTAATAGATATGGGGTATTATTTATCTTTTTTATGAGTAAATTATACCATATATTGATTAAATATATACACTCACTGTAACAACAGTAGTCTGCTCATGTTGCATATATTTTGTTTTTATGTCAAAAATATTTATATTATTGGTACAAAATAATAATGCCTACAATATTTGTTATATATTTTTCACATATTTGGTTTAATAAAGACTGAAATTATTTTTAGAATAAGTATAATTTATATAATGAGTCGCCCAAGAAGAAATGCTGCAGTCGAGACTAATAATATTATTTTTGGTTTAAATGACTTATCTTCAAGTGATGACTCAGCTGATGAAAACCTTACAGACGATGAAGAAGATATTGTTACAATTGACGATGAATCAGATGCTATCATCTCTGATCAAAGTAATGAAGAAGTTGTTCAGGAAAATCACATTTTAAATCAAAACATGATTTCAAAGAATGGTGAGGAAATTTGAAGTAAACTTCCATCTGTAAATGCTGCTCAGCCACGTGCACACAATATTATTTGACAACCAACTGGCCCAACAAGCTTTGCAGCTTAGGTTTGCGACCAAGGTGTGGATACTGCCTTTAAACTTTTTATAACACCAGAAATGATTAGAATCATTGTCAATTGCACTAATGCTGAAGCTCGTAGAATAAGACTAGAATGGGTTGACACGACAGTAAATGAGCTTTATGAGTTTATTGGAGTTCTTCTTTTAGCTGGAGTGTTTCATTATAAAAATCAAAGCATAAAAGAGCTTTGGAGTAAATTAGATGGCATACCGATATTTTCTACTTCAATGCAAAGAGATCGCTTTGTTAACTTGCGACGATGCATTCGATTTGATGAGAAAGAAACAAAAAATCAAAAACGGTTTGAAGACAAATTTGCACCTTTAAGAAATATAATGGAAATGTTTACTACTAAATGTAAGAGCAACTACAATCCAAGTGCATATCTTACTGTTGATGAGCAATTAGTTACATTTAGGGGACGTTGTCCATTTAAGATGTTTATACCTACTAAGCCAGGAAAGTATGGAATGAAGATATGGATATTATGTGATGCTGAAACTTCTTACTGCATAAATTTGCAACCGTATATTGGTAGAGTAAATGGAGTACGTGATGTTGGACAAGGTACACGAGTAGTTCTTGAACTAACTGATCACTTAAATGGAAGTGGTAGAGACATAACAGCTGATAATTTTTTTAACAACATTCATCTTGCACGTGCATTGCTAGGACGTAAAATGACATACACTGGCACCATTAAAAAAAATAAAGGAGAAATACCAAAAAAGTTATTGCCAGCCTTCCATCAACCAGTTTATTCTAGCATTTTTGGTTTTCAAAATGTCTCTACTATTGTTTCTTATGTACCTAAGAAAAACAAAGCAGTAATATTATTATCAACCTTCCATCACAGTAATGACATTGTTATGGACCATAATGAAAAACCGTGTATTATTTTCGATTACAACAAATATAAAGGTGGAGTTGACACATTAGACCAGGTTGTCAGGTGCTATTCAAGTCGCCGAAAAAGTAACCGATTGCCATTTACAATGTTTTGTAATATTTTGGATATTGCAGCATACAATGCTTTGATTTTATTCTTGTCAATTCACCCAAATTATAAAAATGGAGCTTCTCATAGAAGAAGAGAATTTTTAAAAGAATTATCAAAAAGTCTTATTAAAAAGTTTGATGCAAATGACAATCTTCCACAAATAGTTGCAAATAATAATCTTCGCCAAGTAATTGTACAAAATAACCTATTAAATCAAGGTCAACCAAATCAAGAGCAGCACATAAAAAAGTGCTATATGTGTCCTCGTGTTCAAGACAGAAAAACCCGTCTTCAATGTGCATCATGTAGCCATTCTGTTTGCAAGGCTCATAGCAAAATTGTTTGCAATAGTTGCCTTATTTAGGAGTTATATTTTGTTTTTATTTGAATAAATTGTATCAAATATCACTTTTATTTAAAACAACATTGAGAAAATTGATATTTTTGTTGAAAGCACGCATTTTAAGTTAAAAAGCTCAACATGTTTTCTATAAAAATCTATATTTTTAGTTGGGGTAGTTTAATACCCCAGCCGTCCTTAACGTAACTTTTTTTTCCCGTCCTTTAAGGGTTAAAAACTAAAAATTATGAAACCAATATATTTTTGAATTGCCTGGACAATGTTGTATTTAAAAATAATAAAAATAACAAAAATTACAGACTTTTTTTTTTTTTAAATATTTGCCAAAAATAAAGTTTTTCAGACCACTGTGCGATGGTGAGATTGAGCATATGATAAAGTTGTGTCTAAAATATGCTTCAGATTGTGACAGTGGACAGGATGCTCCAGAAATAGGCTAAAAGTATGAGGTTTTCATCAACCCAGGGTGAGTGGGAGAACGACCCTGATGATTACAATACTGTAAGTGCTTGTCATCAGTAGCCACTGGTATCTACACTGGCTTTTTAAATATTTTATAAATGACTTGACCAATTTGTTTAATTGTAAATTTTAAATTAGAAAGATGAAAAAATACTGATTTAAAACTGGGGTGACCAGGCTTGGGATTAAAGTTAGACAACAAATCTAATTTTGGAAAGAACCACGACACATTCGTGGTTCTATCCAAAATTATATATATATATATATATATATATATATATATATATATATATATATATATATATATATATATATATATATATATATATATATATATATATATATATATATATATATATATATATATATATATATATAAAAATATATTATATATATATATATATATATAAAAACATCACTGATATAAAAAAAAAAAAAAAAATTCATCTGTGATGACTAATTTAACACCAGCTCAATTAAAGCAAGTCGAGGACGCAATTAAAAAACTTATTCATGCTGAAACTGCGAAATGGTCGGCCAAAATATCTGAACTAGAACAAGTAATAAAGCAACAACAATTAATAATAGATAAGCTAATCCAAAATCCTAATGAGCTAACTAATACCACAACCAGTAGTATCGAATCCAGCTGGGTTACAGTTGCAAGCAAAAACATAAAAAAAAAGCAGCCTATTGATCAACTAAATATTATCAACACATTTGCCATTGAGCAACAGCAAAAAAAGAAGCGTGAAAAAAATGTTATTATTTATGGCATTAAAGAATCTGCAAAGTTATCAGTTGCTGATAAGCATATCGACGATAAGGAAACGGTTCAGAATATCTTAGTTACTATTTCATCTGATGCAAAACCAAAATCTGTCAAACGTATTAAATCTACGTCCTCTAAACCAGGACCAATTATCGTCGAACTTTCTGATGTCTCCGAAAGAAACCCATTATTAACAGCAGCAAAAAAATTGAAAAATTCAGATAATTATAAAAATATTTTTATAAGCCCAGATTTGACTGAGGCTGAAAGATATTTAAACTATCAGTTAAGAATGAAGCGTAATGAATTAAATAGTAATATCAATTTAAAAACATCGCCCTTTAGATACGGTATACGAAGCAGCGGAGTCGTCAAACTCAAAAATATACAAACCACTACATAAACATTACTACCCTTCTTCCACTCTTTTACCAGCAAACTTAAAATACAAAAGTAAAAATCTTCATAACAAAAAAACAAACTATAGCGTTAATTGTTATTATACTAATGCTACATCTCTCGATAATAAAATGGCCGATTTAATTTCAATATCTAGAACGTTTGATTATCACGTTATTGCTATCTCTGAAACATGGTTTCGAAATGACTCAGTACCTAATATCGATGGGTATAGCCTATATCGTAAAGATCGTCAAGACGGACGTCGAGGTGGCGGTGTAGCTATCTACATTACAGACGTATTTAACTCTCATGAAGTTAACCAATTTTATACAAATCTTCTCGAACAAGTCTGGGTATCTGTAAAATTTAACAACAAACATATACTTATCGGTTGTATATACAGACCAAATGATGCCAGTTTAATAAAATATGTCGCTGAATCCTTCAAATTAGCTCATAGTTTAATTAAAAAGCCCTATGATGACTGTTTGATTGTCGGTGACTTTAACTTCCCGAATATAAAGTGGTCTAACGATGGTATTGAATCTTTTAACCCAAACAATCCTACCGAGTATGATTTCTGGAATATTTTCCAAAACAGCCTTTTTACTCAACATATCACATTTCCTACTTTCCAGACTGATCATGGTTCCTCAAATAATATGTTGGACTTGTTATTTACCTACAACAGTAATTCTATTTTAAACTTGTCTCCTAGTACTATACTAGGTAACACCACTAAGGGTCATTTTAGTATCACTTGGAGATTCTTAGTTTCAGAACTGTTTACCGAAAGTGAATCTCAATCGTTTAATTACAAAAAAGGTGATTACGATTAAATATCTAACTTTATTGCATCAATCGACTGGGAGTTTTTATTCCTGCATAAAACTGCAGATCAAATGTTCAATATACTAATTTCTAACTATCGCACTGCTTGCACATATTTTATTCCCAAGATTAATAAAACAAAAAAAAAGTATGATCCTTGGGTTACCCCACATATTAAAAACCTGATCCGAGAAAAAAAATCCGCTTGGCATATAAACTGCTCTACCAAATGGGAGAATAGTGAGCTTAAAATAAAATACAATCGCCTTAATCGTTCAGTAAAAACTGAAATATTTAAAGCAAAAAAAGCACATGAAAAAGAAATAATATCAAAATCCCAAAACAACCCAAAAATCGTTTACAAATATATCAACAAACAACTAAAAATTAAAGATAGAATTCGCTCTCTCAAAGATACTTCAGGCAGAATTATTGAAGCTCTTCCTGATATAGTTGATCTTCTGAACTCTCAATTTAAATCTATGTTTACACTTGAAAGCTCTGAAAATTTTCCTTTGCTAAATAAAAGTGGTATTCTTTCTGAATGCATTTATAATGAAAACTTGGATTTCTCTATCTCAGATATTATTCAGGAACTTGCCGATCTAAAGCCTTATAAATCCTTCGGATCTGACGGCTTGCATCCCTTAATACTCAAGATATGTGCCAAAAGCTTTGCAATTCCATTAACAAAAATCTTTCATAAATCCTTTAATTCTGGAGTAGTACCCACTCAATGGAAATTAGCAAATATTAGTCCGATCTATAAAAAAAAGGGAGATAAATTACTTGCTGAAAACTATAGACCTATTTCACTAACATCTGTTGCCTGTAAAATCTTTGAAAAACTTGTAAAGAAAAAAATTTTAAAGCACATTAACGATAATAAAATGCTCTCTGCAAATCAACATGGCTTCCTTTATCATAAATCATGCGTAACTAACCTAATAGAAACTTTTGATATCATCTCGTCCTCCATAGCATCTCACCAATTTATTGATGTAATCTATCTTGACTTTGCCAAAGCGTTTGACTCTGTACCTCACAACAGACTTTTGTTAAAATTAAGATCTTTCGGAATAAACGGCAAACTCCTACAATGGATTAAATCTTTTTTAGTGGGCAGAAAGCAACGCGTTACAATTAACAATACCAGCTCTGCATGGGTTGATGTTCTCAGTGGTGTTCCTCAAGGTTCTGTTCTCGGCCCGCTCCTCTTCATTCTCTACACAAATGATCTCGCAAAACTCACTGAAACTTCTGAAATATTTGCCGATGATACTAAACTTTTTTCTAAAACCTTATCGCAATCTAATTTTGTTGATCTGCAGGATCGTCTACGCTTGGTATACGAGTGGTCAAACACTTGGTTACTTAAGCTAAACACTTCAAAATGCTGCGTCATTCATTACGGTCGAAACAACCCCCATTACAATTACTTTCTTCAAAATAACCAAGGAATCAACCAATCTCTAAGAAGCTCTACTAAAGAACGTGATTTAGGAGTCATTTTTACATCTAACCTCAAGTGGAGCGCTCATATTCAAACAGTTGTCTCTAAGTCCTTACAAATTCTCGGTATGCTGAAAAAGACATTCACTTTCATTGATGAAAAAATGGCTCTCAAATTATATAAAGTATTTATAAGACCACATCTTGAATATGGAGTGTCCATTTGGGCTCCTTTTTTAAAAGCTGATATGGCTTTGGTTGAATCTGTTCAACGCAAAGCTACAAAATGGGCTTACAGCTTGAGGCATCTTCAATACTGCGAAAGGCTAAAAAGATTAAACCTACCATCACTTGAGTTTCGACGCCTTCGATGCGATTTAATCCAAATTTTTAAATTAATACATCGTTTTGATATAGTTAATGATAAATATCTACCAAAATATATTAACTCCGTGTCTCGTGGTCACCATTCTAAAATAAGGCGTGAGTATGTTCTAAACTGTCTTCCAAGATATAATCATTTGTATAATAGATCAGCAAAATACTGGAACAATCTACCAGAGCAAATAACTTTGTACTCCACTGTACTTTCTTTCAAAAATAGACTAGACTCCTGGTTGTGGAAAAAGTTTGCAACAAATATTTATAAAACTGGTTGTTTATAGTGGGGTGTTTCCCCTGCTCGCTGTATGTGTACATTCTATGTAAATTTACGGCTACAACTATAATAATAATAATATATATATATATATATATATAATAAAATGATATAACTCTTGTAAAATATATACATGTTAGATAATTAAATTATGCAATGTATGATAATAAAATGAAAAATTAGGTAAACTATATCTTGATAGGCTTTTTACGTTTTTTCTTGCGTAAACGCAAAAAAACTATCCTAAAACTATCTGATGGTTTATCATGCAGACCAGATACTTTTCAAAAATGTCTCGATCATTTATATAAAATAAAAACCCACTTAAGTTTTTTTTTGAAAAGAACCATAAATACGCAGTATAGTTTACCAACTTTTCAGCGTAAGAACTTACGCTGAACTTAGATACTTTGGTAATTAAAATTAAAATTAAAAAAAAAAAGTTTTATTAAAATCAAATACAACAAGAAATGTCAATCAAAACAAATAATGAAATTATTTTTTTTTCCGTAATACAAATTCACGTGACAAAAATCCATATACAATAACAGACAAACAATAATGTACAAAATAAACATAAAACTAAATTTTAAAAACATGCTGATGCTGCGCGATGTTTGAGGTATAAAATGTTTTTAAATTTTTTAAAAGCAAAAGATCGTAAATTTTAATTTTTATAAATGCGGTGCCGGTGTATTAATAGATTTACAACATTAGAATGTGTTACTATTTTCGCAACTTCAGTCGTGATTTTAATTTGCTTTGCAGTTATTAACAAAACATTTTTGAAAGATGTCATCTTTGCCGAAAACCGATATGATTTTATAGAGGAATATGAAACAGGTTTCGAGTATGTATTATTAATCATATTTTGTTTTATAATATACAAATATTAATTATAGAAATAGTAAAAATAAAAATAATAACAGCAGTTATGAAAACAAAAAAACTAATAAAAGCCATAAATGATTTACTTAACTCAATATTTTAATATCTAAACAGTAAAAAATGTTATTAGTTAAAAATGTGAAATGTTTTTATTCAGATTCATGTACTCTTTTTTTATTTTTATTTTATTTTTTATTTTTTTGGGCGACTTTATCTTTAAAATAATCATTTATTTGCACTAAAAAAACACTGTCTAAAAATTTGCAAGACTTGAGTATTTAACAAATTAAATTAAATACTTGCGTAAATATTTATTTTTTTAAGTTCAAATTGTGCGTACGATATTCTTAAGTCTTTACTTGGAATATTTTTGGAATACTTTCAGAAATATAAAAGAAGTTTCAGAAATATAAAAGAATAGTAAAAGTTTCAGACTTAGGGTGGAATGCAAGAAGTGAACTTGAGTGAAGTTTAACTTGAACTTTGAAGCTGACTTTATCAAGTTAGACTTCAAAAATAAGCTTGAGCAAATGCGAAAACGAAACTTGAAAATTTCAAGATCGCGCTTGAGAAAGTCAAACTTGAAAAACTTGAAAAAAAAAGGCGTTGGTTTGAAGGCGGAATCTGAAAAAAAAAAACAAAATTTGCGTCCAATAGCGGCAGAGTATTTGAAAAGGGAAAACCTTTTAATTATAATAAATTAACCACATATTTTAAAATAATATTTCTGAGTTTTATACTTTAAAGTATTAAGTTACTAAAATAAATTAAAAGGTACTAAAATAATAAATTTAACTTGTGTTTTTTTTTATTATTTTTAAACTTGGTCATTTAATAAAAAACACTGGATTTAAATGAACATACTTGTTTTACCTTCTATTTAGTCCAAGGCTCCAACTACGACGTAACAGCTACTTGACATTCAAATGGCAAACTCAAATGGTGACAAATTTTTATGTTTTTGTGCTATTTGCAGTAAAAGCATAAAACATGGCTAACATGTTGATTATATTGAAATAATCATTTTAAGACTCACTTACAAATTAGTTTCACCTGTCTCCGTGGTAACCGGATCATGTCCGTAACGAAAAAAAAAAATCTTAAAAAATGGTCATTTATGATGCTGGTTTCCCCAGTTCCCCAAACCATATCCATAATAATTCTAAATAAAGATTATGAAAAACTCCTAAAACTAAAATTAGAAAACTATGATCATGAGATTTTTAATAAAAATTATTTTCTTGAAAAGAAACATTTTCTTACTTAAAGATAATCTAAAGTATAGATAATTAGTTTTACCAATGACAATAACATCAGAATATACAGTTCTGATCATGGCTTTTTTGAGTCCACTATTTATAGCAGCATCATATGAGTGAAGAAATATACGAGTGTTTGCTTCTTCTTAATTGCAAGGATCAAGATTGGAATTGTTGATATTTTGGTTTGATATCACTGAGTCCATGTAGGTCACAACATTCAATCTATTTGTTTGAAGACAAGATACTTGGACTTAAATAAATAGTTTTGTTTTGATCGACGCGAAGAAATAACTACCAATTACTTTGAAGAAGTTTTTGGGTCGGGCAACACATGACAACGAATACTCTGTACTCTTTTGACTCTTGCTGATTCTCTAAGGCTGTTCTCTGTGTAAACTTCCCAAACGATATCAACTCTTGGGTACAATTCGAACTGTTCCAAAATGAATTTCTGGAATACTTTGGTTGAATAATTTTCAAAAGTTTTACAATTCTTGGATGACAAAATATTTATAACTACAGCTCCATCAATAATCAAACATTTAACTATAAGTTTAAGTGCGCTGTGCAAATCAGTTTATCTATATTTAACAATAAGTTTATCTATATTTAACTATAAGTTTATCTTTAAGTGCGCTGTGCAAATCATTGAAACAAGTTAAAAGATCTGATTTATTTCCGCTCCGCAATAGTCCATCTTTTGAAAGAGAAGGTAGAAAAAAGTAAGTTTTCATTAGCAAAAAACTTGTTAAGGTTGCCATCTTGTATCAGGCAGGAAATGTATAGTTGAAAAAACAATTGGGAAGTCCTTTTGAGTACTGATGTTTGCGATTGATCTTATAACTTTCTTTTTGTATTGACGTAACTAAAAAGTGGTAGCTTATTTCGTTTTATTGGATTGAAGATAAAAAAAAAACTCCTAACAATCCTTTATTCTGGCTTGGAAAAAATGGGTAATATTTTTTCTCCAAAATTCTCAATTGAAATAACAGTATTTACCACTTCTTTGTCTTTGATATCATGGGTATCAAGCACCAGAAGATATAGGCTTTCTTCTTTAAATGGATTATCCATGTTTGAAATTACATCAACTGAATTTGTAACTTGAGACGCAAAAAAAACTTGAAACCGATTTTGATGGCTTTTATTTTGCTCATGATGTTTGAAACTCGTTTTCACGATATCATCGTCAC
The DNA here is from genome assembly GCF_022113875.1 of Hydra vulgaris. Lineage (NCBI taxonomy): Eukaryota > Metazoa > Cnidaria > Hydrozoa > Anthoathecata > Hydridae > Hydra > Hydra vulgaris. The sequence continues at coordinate 31,886,297 of NC_061167.1, read as the reverse complement.
CATTTTTTGCATATAGTAAATTTGGTTCAAATTCATTTACGCATCGAGCTAACTCAGGTCAACAAATCATCTAGCGAAGCAGTTCTTGGGAATTTTCCGTCAATCCATTTACACCTTGATAAAGTTTGAAACTATTTATTTTTATTACATTGATGTTTCGTTTATAAATAAAAAAAAATTATTTTCAAAACAACTTTAATTAATTTTATATTTAAATATTAGCTTCTTAAATGGACATTTTATTGTTATTGTAATAAAAAAAACAACCTTCTTATATGACGCATTTGTTATTTTGTTCATGTGCACGGTCTAAACCAATTGAAGAAAACTTGTTCTTTGTTTTGTTGACAACAAACATGCCGCTTTTTCCAGTTGAATCATATCTGGTGAATGTACGGATAACCAGTACACATCTTTCATCTCGAATCACGTAGTCTTGATAAGCTTGTTTCATCAAAATACGGAATTATTTTCTGAACAATGATGTTATTGATGTTCTGAATAATGATGTTTAATTACTGTTTAGTAACTCATCCTTCCTAAAAATGAAAAAAATAGACTTTTAAATTTACCTGATGCACATTTCTTGTTTTTGATCGTTAAGATGTTGATACGTTTTGATGCCTTAAGGCATGATTCTGATTTCGCTGCTGATGAAATCTCTGCTTCAACTAAAGCAGAACACCACCCAGAATCTTTCAACCAACCTCCAATTGTTTTAGGCGCCGCAATTGTGTTATGAAGTGGTCCCATCATAATGACAAAAGCTTTATCTCCGCAGCATTCTTTCCAATTAATTAATGTTTATTCAATTTTTAATAATTTCAGGAGGTAAAAGTACTATGGGCTTAATTGTCATATCAAAGCACAACTCAGAAAAATATTATGCTTAGTTTCTGTTGCGTGTTTAAAACCTTCTAAAACAAAAAGAATAACACGTGTCAAAAATGTTTTTCATTCCATGAAATAAACTGTTACTATTACCATTTTTACTAACTATTTACCATAATTACCAATTAAAATACTAATAGTTTTACCGTTACAGAAACGTAGGATGAAATGCAAGAAGCGAACTTGAGTCAAGCTCGACTTGAACTTTACATTGCAACCAATAGCAACAGAGTCTGGGTTTTCCCCTTAAAAATTACTCTGCCACTATTGGTTACAAAGTAAAGTTTAAGTCAAACTTGACTCAAGTTTGCTTTTTGCATTTCACCCGTAGTATTATATTACATTAACTTTCTGTAAGGAATGTGAAACCACTGATAAAAACATGTGAAATTTAAATTTGACTCCAAAAACACGAGTTAAACTTGAGTATATTTCTGCCCGTTATATACACGTTTTTTGGTTTACGTCTGGATCGTGACAAAGACGTCTCCATAGAGGTTTTAATTCCGAAAAAGAAACTAGATGTGTCGTTTGCGATTGATGCAAAATGCGCTCTAGAAAAAGTTAGTAAAAGATGTATTCTCCTATTACCCTTTTTTAAAATAGTTTTTAAATAATAAAACCTATTACCAATATTTGAAATAATTTCTTTTAAATATGCAATATGGCTATGTAAAATGTCTGCATCTGTAATCAGTGTAAAATGTCTGCATCTGTAATCAGTGACAGATGCAGGATTTTTAATGTTTTAAATATTACAATTTTAGACATTATCAAAACTCCAATCTTAAGTGTTTTCATGCTTATGTCCAATAAGGATGTTTTGCAAAAAAAAAAAAAAAAAAGTATTTGGAACCTGGAAACAAAAATACTCTAACAGATTTACCAACGCATGCCAAAATGCAAATGTAATAAGTTAATAATATATTTTAAATTAATAATATAATTTAAATCTTTTACAATATTTCAATTTATAAACAATTAAAAAACTTTTTTTTCACAGGCTTTAAATTTCATTTAATTATCTTTAGGAGTTCATTCGTTACGTTACGTCATTTCGTTACAGCCTATCATAATAAGAGTTCATTCGTTACGGTCCATCATAATGAGAGTTCATTCGTTACGGCCCATCATAATGCGAGGGTTGTACTTTATGTAAAAGTACAACCCCCTCATTATGTTGGAGGTTAAAACTTAACATGTTGAAAAACTTTCAAACACTAAAAGATAATTAAATGAAATTTGGAAAATAATTTTCATCATTACGTTTCAAATTTCATTTAGTTTAAATTTAGAATTAGATAGTGAAAATATTTTAGAATCTGATTGTGATTTAGGTTGGGGGTGAATCTTTTGTAGTTTTTTTGTTCCCAGGCTCACCAGATCCAATTATACGTTCATTATCTATACAAAGTATCCGAAAAAGATCAAAATAAAACAAATATGCTTTCGAAATTATTTGCTGACTTTTTATACAAGAAAAAGTAGACTTAAAGTCGAAAATGATGACGCACCAGAGGATGACGTCAATATTATTCAATTTAATAAAAATATTAATACAAATGTAGATGTTGATGATGATTAAAATAAAAAATGATAATAAAACAAAAATTTTTATTTGGAAAGTAAAATAATTTTGCAAATTTTGAAAAAAAAAAAAAAAAAAAAAAAAAAGAAACTTGTAATATTTTCTTAAAAATTACTGGTTCAGATAAAAATAGTTTATTGCGTGATTGAGGAGATAACTCTGATGTATAATCTTGCTTTACTTTTTTAAAGTTTTTTATTGAGCGTCTTATACAGTTGCATTTTATAATAAAATTGCCACCGAAATTGAAAATTCGTAGAAACGCAAAACGTAAAATAAAATATCCCAAATAAAACTTCAATGGTTTAATTATTGAAAAAATATATAACGCCTTTAGCAAAACGATTTTCAATATCATTAAAACGTACACTCTTCAGAATACGAAATTTTTGAAAAGGCTTTAAAAAAGCTTTATAAAAGTAATTTGAAACATTGCATAAAAATTGGTAATATACGTGTATAAGAATGTTAAAGTCAGTCCTTGTCACTTCACTTTCACTAACGTGACTTAGAGGATATGTCAAATGCCATATCCTCAACTTAAAGGTCAAGTCAAAATATTGTCAATACTAAAAACGATTCAGGTTTTGAACTGATTATATAATCTCTTCCTATTTTGTTGTAATTAAAATCTGCAGTTTTTTTCCATGTTTATATATATATATATATATATATATATATATATATATATATATATATATATATATATATATATATATATATATATATATATATATATATATATATATATATATATATATATATATATATATATATATATATATATATATATATATATATATATATATATATATATATATATATATATATAAATATAATGAAAACAAAATTATTTTTCAGTCAAAATACAAGCCCTACCTTTCCAAACTCAAATCCTCAGTTGATGTATGTACTGATGTAATTTTCTTGCTCGAAACAATTCCTCTTTTATTTCTAAAATGATTTCTTTTTTCCTGAATTCAACTCATCTTTACAAAACTTATATATAAATTTTTGTAAAATAACTATTAACAAAAATTGACAATAAAAAAAATGCTTCATGCATGATTACAATTAAAATAATAAAGAACTACTGATAAAAAAACCACGTAATTGCCAAAGAATATTCTAGAATATTTTACACCAAAATTACACTTTTCCTTAATCGTTAAGAATTATACAAATAGTAACCGTCGTATTTTTGGAGCATGCGCTTTTCTAGAATACTTCGTGGCGCAGACATTTCTATTTCTTTGAATCCAATTTTGGCTTCAACATTTGGTTCTACAGTCTTCTTTACTTATCTCCAGCACAATTTTACTTTGCTCAACATGGTTTTTCAAGTTATCACAACAATTGTCCTTGTTCTTTTTTATATCGACTTTAGGGTTTTCGCAAAAGGTTTAAGTTTCATTTTGAGATCGAATGTGTTATACGTGACGCGTAACGCCATTAGCTTCAACAATTTGTTTCAAATATTTCGAGTTTGGCTGGCTGCCATATAGCATAGCATTTTGTATTTGGTTGTTTCAGCCATACATTATTGTTATTTTTAAACATTTTGTTTAACTCAGATTTTGCCGGAGGGTTATCATTTCTCAATCCGTTCACATTAATTTAATAACTGTGTAGTTTCTCCATTGGGCTTTCAATGATTTTGTTGGCTGAAATATTGAACCAATTTACAGCTTCAGGTTTAGACATTTTTGATCTTTCTGCGATTTTCTCAATCGCACCATGGTTTTCTTTCCACAATTTCATTTTCTTCGGGATAATAAGCTGCTCGAAACATTATGCGCACTCCCCAACCATCAAGAAAACGTCCCAGCTTTTCAGTTTTAAATTGCTTCGTTAGCTGTAAAAATTTTAGTTGAAGTTCTTTGCTCACGAAATGCCGGGTGGAGTATTGAATTATGGAAACACTTCTGTATAAATTTGGAAGTTGTTGTGTCAGTACGTATCTTAAATAATAAGAGTATTTTTTTTTTAGTTTTAAGTGCCCCAAGAAGTCCGGTCTTATTACAAAGCACCGCGGAAGAGGATTTGAAAAGAAGTTAACGTCTCATTCCTTATCGACATTAAAAAACTTTCCCTGAGGCGGCGTTGAATTAAGACACTCTAGCTTCTGAAGCGCGCTAACCACTACGACTGCTCAATTTTCTTTTCACCTATTGAAAAGGTGCTGGATTTTTTGACTGACGTAGCTAGCAAAATTTAATTACACCTCAAACGTTGTTTTTGATAGCGACTGGAATTACTTTACGAACAAAGTTTAACGTTTGACTTACTCCAAAGTGTCCGGTTCTTTTGTGCATGTTAGAAATATATTTAGCCTCTACAACTACAATTCCAACAGATCAAACGCTTCGCCTTTGTCATTTTACTCAACCATCTGCTTCAAACTCTTGTTAATGCGTCAACTAAATTATCTTTCGAAAGAAAACCCTTTAAATTAACATTCACACCATGTTCTTCAATAAGTTAATGCAAATTGCTTATTCTTCTTCGAATCAACATTTCACCTATTGCTTTTTTTTTCAATCTTGACTTACCAGTAAAAGCGTCATAGACCCAGCGCACTGCTCTTTTTTAGAGGTTTTAAGTTGAAGTTATTTTTGCATCAGATTTTTTGTAACCACTCTTTTCAGCAGGTTGACATGAAATAGAAACCGTTGAAAACAAATTAAAAACTGCATTTTTCATTTTTTGACCTTTTTTTCGGAACATTTAAAACCTTCAATAATGAGATCTAATCTAATCATTATATGGCCTTGTCTTTTAAGTGCAAAATATATTTTGATAAAATTGCTAACCTAATTTGAATGTATAATAAACTTCAAGAAAAAGATTTATTTCAAAATTTACTTTTGTTCAGCCGGATGGGGAGGGGAGAAAACAGGGATCATTTTTCAAGGATGTATCTACTCTTGTTTGCAAATCACGTAGTTTGAGCCTCATATTGAAGTTATCTTTTTTAGAGACATTAAAAATAATCTAATAGCAAACTAATGGCATAAACACAACACAATTTAGACGTATTAGTCTCAACAAATTACGTTAATCGTCTGTTAATTAGTTTAAATTAAACAATTTGTTGGAGTATTGATTTATAAAATTTAAATAATCTAACATATAAAATACTAAACAAAAACAGTTTGGTACAAAAATGAGTCTGCAAAAAGCAAGATACCATTCAGAAAATAGAAGATGGGTATGTTTCTGCTGTGTCAACAAATACAAAAAATGAGAAGAAGAACTTATTGATTTGTCTGATTTTTGGTCCACAAAGTCTTCAATCATCAAAGACTTTATGGATCCTGAATTTAGCATGAACATAAGTTCTTTTCCGTCTAGAATTTGCCGAAGCTGCAACACAAACTCATATTTGAAACAGTTATCAGTAAAGCTGTGAGGACTTCCTGAATAAATTGTTATGATCAAGTTGAAAAGTTGGGAAGAATAAAACAAAAAGATGGCATTCGCAATTGTGCTATTTGCTGCCTTGGACAATTTACTAAAAGTAGTACTACACTTAATCTGTCTAAATTCACCTATCGCAGAATATGAAAAGGTTACATTTGAAAAAGAAAATCATTTTGTTCAAAAGGCTGTCAAATTTTTAGTCCTGGTATTTGTTATCCTTACAACAACTAAAAAGCTGTCCAACTTCACGCTTTAATTACTTCAAAGAATCAAAATATTGCTAGCAGAGTTGTTTCTTGTACGCTAAATAAAGTTTCTCGATCTCTTGTTGGTGAAAACAAATAAAAGCTATTCCTGATAAATTTTACCGAGACCGATCACCTATAAGGCATAAAGAAGTGAAACAGTGAAGAGCTTGAAGGAAAACCACGATCTTCCAAATTGTGCAGTGTTAGGAACATTGAAGGTGATTTAATATAGATAAATCAACGTTGATCCAATGTATGTAAAAACATCGCAACAGTTTGATTTTTTTACGATTAAACCCAACGTTGATGTTACTAATCTGTCTACTGGATGTTACTAATCTGTCTACTGGATGTTACTAATCTGTCTACTGGATGTTACTAATCTGTCTACTGGATGTTACTAATCTGTCTACTGGATGTTACTAATCTGTCTACTGGATGTTACTAATCTGTCTACTGGATGTTACTAATCTGTCTACTGGATGTTACTAATCTGTCTACTGGATGTTACTAATCTGTCTACTGGATGTTACTAATCTGTCTACTGGATGTTACTAATCTGTCTACTGGATGAGAAATTGATTGAAAAAATTATCAACATGATTAGACCACCTTGATATCATATTTATGAACACCATGTTAGTGTAATTATTGATTTTCTCTTCACTGAAAAAAAAAACTGTGCCAAAGTTTTAAGATCATTGGAAAAAAAAAACACTTCATTCTCTAATTTAATATTTGGAATGTATTGAAACCATGAGGTTTAAAGAGGGTACATCATTACTTTTAAATTGTTTTTAACACTACTTAAGACGTTTTTAGTTTAATTAGTTTTTTTATATGATATTTATTTATGCTTTGTGTGTCATTAGAGACGGAAAAATTGTTTCAAAAACAGCTGGCACATTTACATTGGTCCAACATGTAAAAAAATTGCAAAAAACTGATTGTTTTTACGAAATAAACCCTACGTTGTTTCAATGTTATTAACCCGACGTTGGTTTAATGTGTATAAACCAACGCTGAATGTATGTATGAAAAAAAAAGAAAAAAGTTGATTGTTTCTACGATCTTAACCCAAAGTTAATCCATTGTATATAACCCAACGTTGATTTAATTTAAATAAATCGAATGAATAATATTTGTTTAATCAGATACATTAGAATGGCATCAACATACCTAATTATTAATATTTTATTAATAACTATTAACATTCTATTAACCCTATGTAAAATAAAATACAAGGTAGAAAACACAAACTAAGAAGTACAAGGTAAAAACACAAACCAAGAGATAAAAAAAAACTATTATTTAGGAATGTTTTCTTCAAGTGTCTTTTTAAAAATTGTTCGCTGTGCTTTTACATTCCAACATTGAACCGCGTGTGCCAAATTATGAAGAGTAGCTTCAGGAATTACATCCTCTAAGACTTAAAGTTTTACTTTTTTTTAACCAGCATTAAGGTTTTCATATTCAGCTTATGATTATCACATAATTCTTTTATATCATTTAAAAAAGAAAATTTAGATGAACAGTAGTTAAGTTGGGAGTTGATGATTTCAAAGGTTACTTTATTGTTTAAAAGGCGGATAAATAGATTTATTTTGTTTTGGTGTATATAATTTGACATCTCCTTAATTTTAAATAGAGAGTGTATATAGTTTTTACTATACTTGGAGACATTAAAAATTGATTTAACTGCGTTCCTTCCTAATGTGTCGAGTCTTTTCATTGTTGCATCTTTATTTTCACAGAGCTCTAGACCGTGGGTTAACGTTGGAACTGCTAATGATTTATATAATTGGATAATAGAATTTCTGTCCGCTTTCTCTATGCTATCTTTCTAATACGACTTCTTCCAATTTTTACTCTATAATATCTTCGTTCTTTGCAAACTCACCTTACTCTTGATCCGTAGATCCGCGGGTTATGAAGCTCCATGAGCGATGTGGCCTCTGTATAGCAACTACCCGGAAGAGGGTAAACCACAATATCTTAGTTCGCAATCAAAATGGCGGAAATATGTATGTATAAATATATATATACAACTGTATATGCGTATAAATAAATAAAATTTTATTTTTATATATATGCTTAACATAAAACAAATTAATTCAATTCCGATAAAAGGTAAATATAAAGTTGTGCAAGCGTAAAATATAACGTTGAATCAAATTAAAATACAACCTTTTGATAACGTAAAATACAACGTTGAATCATCATAAAACATTAAGCAATGCCGACTTAAAATACAACGTAACCAACGTTGTTTTTTGGTTATTGGCGACGTCGCATTTGTAACCAAAATGATATTAAAACAACGTTGGTGGTTGATATTGGGCCAACGCAGCGAACAACATTGTTCTGACGTTTTATCAACGTATGTGTGCTAGCTTTTACCATCCATTGCATACGTTAAAAAAATTTTGTCGACGTATACAAGAGAACAAAAAACCCGCATAACTTTTAATTACAATTTAAACGATTAAGAACTATTACTTAAAAGAAACCACGCAATTGATAAAGGATATTCTGAACTTTCTACACCAAAATTACAGCTTTCTTTCTTTTTTTTTGCTTTCATGTTTTACCGTATAAATATACAAACATAATTAATATTTTAATATAAAAATACAGATGGCCGAGGCAAGACACATTTAGTCTTATTGCCGTGCCCAAAAACTCAAATACCTGCAGTTGGCAACTTCGTTTTTATGCAAAGTTAAGTACGCATAGTTAACACACATGCTTTTGATTAAAATACGAAACCATAGATATTATATTGAGTAAAATACTGAATAATACAGAATGAAACTTTGAAATGCACATTATAACTATTCCATTTTATTGTTAATTTATATTTTGAATCACAATAAATAAAAATTTTATATTTGGTTATAATATTTATAGTTTTTTTATGATTCTTTATAGCATTTGTTGTTCTCATTAAATAACATAAAGTAATGTAAATTTAATATTTACGATTAACCTAAAATAACTTAATTTAGATCTACTGCTTCAAAACTACTTTCACTGGATAAAACTGGTTATTTGTTTGCTCAAGAACAAGCTCGCTTTAATAATGGTAAATTAAAGAAATCTGTTAGGGAAAATAAAAAAATCCTTCCAGAACTAGAAAATGAAACACACTATACTTTTATTGACAACTCTATAATTGAACACAATCCAAATATTGATGATAATTTACCACCTGATTCTTACAAATGGTACTTAAAAGATCAAAAATATTCTGTTGACTGTAATTTGCAGTTGCCTAAGAAATGGCTTGTTTACCTTCGTTCTCATCGAACTGGTAGTCAAACTCTAAGTAATATTTTTTATCGTTATGGAGAACTTAACAATTTGTATTTTGCGTTGCCAAATGCTCCTACATTTAAACATTATTGGCCACTTCGGTTTCATCACTCACATGTTGACAAAAGTTTAATAAATAAAGTTGCTCCAAATTTTCTTATTGATGTTGCCCGAACACAAGTTTCAAGAATAAAGTCCTTTGTTTCAAGGGAAACTGTTTTTATTGGAGTTGTCAGGAACCCAATAGATCATTTCCAATCTCTTTATGATTACATGGATATTTCTTATTTTATGGCTCTTATTTCAAATGGCACTGATTTATTTAGTGAATTTGCAAGTAACCCTTTAGAGAAGACATCTCAGTTTGTAAACAAAACAAAAAAATATGAGCCGATATTTGATTTGATCAAGAATCGTAAGAGTTTTATTATTATATGTTTGTATTCATAACTGCCCGGTGGGAAATGAGCTGGCGACTAGCTAGCTATGAGTTAGGGTAAAAGACGCGTTTAAGACGTATAAAACATGTAGTAGTACGTTTTAGATGTTTTAAACACGTCTTTTTTTATCAAGCAATCTTTTTCCCACCGGGTGTTATGGTTTATTAGTATTGTAATGCCATTTTTTATGTATTATTTCTTGCTAATTAACAATTCTCTCTAATGATTTAAAAGGCTATAGAGTCAAAAATAATCAAAAGTGCATCTGTTAAAAATAATAAACAAATTTCCTCTGCTGAATCTTGCCTCTTACAAATATTTAATCAGACTACTGAATTAGCAGAATTGATGTACCTGAAACCCGCTTACTGGTCTGTCTTGGTATTTTACTAAATTTAAATTATGTAATTTGTTAGACTATGATGTGATTGATGAGGATTGTGAGTTATATTATAGGTCTTTTGTTATTTTATGAGTAAAATAAAGTTGTTTTTGTTTTGTAAATAAAAAGGCGGTTTTAATTGTATTTTAAAAGTAAATTTTATGGTAATAACGTTGTACAAAGAAGAAATCAAATTGCCTTTTAATTATAATAAAAAAAAAATTTTTTAGTTAAAAACAATTTTAATTAGAATAAAAAGGATAACTCCCTAATAACGTTTAGTATATTTACTTATGAATTGAGTGTATATATATATATATATATATATATATATATATATATATATATATATATATATATATATATATATATATATATATATATATATACATACGTATTTATATGTACATACATACATATATATATATATATATATATATATATATATATATATATATATATATATATATATATATATATATATATATATATATATATGGATATATATATATATATATATATATATATATATATATATATATATATATATATATATATATATATATATATATATATATATATATATATATATATATATATATATATATATATATATATATATATATATATATATATATATATATATATATATATATATATATATATGGGTTTTGTGGTTTATGTATTGACATTTTTTACGTTGTTAATCTTGTAGTGACTTGATCATTTTAAAAAAACTCATGTTTTTTTTTATTGTGGTTTGATATTTTAACAATTAAGGAAAATTTTATTTAAGTTAGATAATTTTGCAATAGCAATGTTTGGTCACATACATTGGATTAACGTTGGGTTTAATTTGTAAAAACAGTTAACTTTTTGTGATGTATTTACATACATTGGATCAACGTTGGTTTATATACATTTAATCAACGTCGAAATTAATACATTGAATCAACGTTCTGTTTAAATTGTAAAAACAATCAACTTTTTGCGATGTTTTTACATACATTGGAAAAACGTTGATTTATATACATTGAATCAATGTCGAGATATATACATTGGATCAACGTTGGGTTTAGATCGTAAAAACAATCAAATTTTTTCGATGTTTTTACATACATTGGAAAAACGTTGATTTATATATATTGAATCAACGTCGAAATATATACATTGGATCAAGATTGGATTTAGATCGTAAAAACAAATAGCTTTTTGCGATGTTTTTACATACATTGGACCAATGTAAGTTTGCCAGATGTTTTTAGTTTGTCGGTAATAATTTTATCATTAACCAAATAACATTGGTTTTTCATTGGAAAAAAGAGCGATGTTCGCGATGGTTTTACATACGTTGGCCCAATGTAAGTGTGCTAGCTGGGTTTTATCCATGACGGTTGGTTTAAACCCTACTTAAAGTATTGGTATGCTTAATTTTTCAGCATAATCCATAACTTAGTTTAATTCTCTTGGAAGTATAATAGGAGATGTCATTTCTCTGAAAGCCTAGGTTATTAGGATCCTAGCTAAGGTAATATCTTAACACCACGATCTGTAACTTAATCGGACAATTTCTTTTTTTGTTTGAAGCGTTTTATAGGACTTCTTTGGCATTCAGATATCAAGCTAACCAATATGATACCCATCCCGTTAAATGTGTGGTAATATTGTGGTTTACATAATCAGCAACCCACTGAACATTAGGTGGCGGCAGCTTTTCTTGTTGATGTACGATGTCCTTTGTCTCGAGGGCAGATTGTTTGAAACAAAGTATTTCATCCAATGAGAATCCGGGTTTTTGAAAGTTGATCAATCAGCCACTTAGAACCAAAAAGATTTGTCTAATTCAACATCGATTACAAACGAAATTGAAGATATTATTGATATCGGTCTTGAAGCTTGCACAATTTATTGTCCAATACTTATTTGATTCAGTTTGGATGGAATTAGGAATTTATGAAATGTTGTTAAGCTACTTGGAGCCCATGTGTTTGGATCATCTTTGCAATTAATTATAACATCTGTAATAAAGTATTCATCTTTATTAGAGGCATTTTTTTTACATCCGATTTTAACAACCTTTGCTGTTGCTGTAACTATATTATCAAATGTTTTTATTGTCTTCATAATTTTATTAATAAGATAAAATGCCATATATTTTTAAAACAAACCACATCGGCTCGACCTTTTAACTTAAAAGAATATGTTGGGCCGTAATAATCTTCTAATTTCTTTTTAAGTTATTTATGTACCATTAAGTTATTTTTTTTTTTAGATGCCCCAAGTTAAGTTTTTATTTTAGATGCCCCAAGAAGACCTAATTGACTTCACAGAGCACCGCGGAAGAGTATTTAATTAGGAAGTTCACGCCATATCTCTTACTATGTGCGCAAAATTTGCTCAGAACTCGCTTTAAACCCGGGATCTCTTGCTTCTGAAGCAAGCGCTCTAACCATTGCGTCACGGTCGCCTCAAAATGGTACATCTTCTCATGAAGCTTTTTCAACCTGTATAACTCACTATATGCATCCTCTTTCAACCAATTACAAATTTTTAAAATGATTCTAACATACTTAGATCAAAGGTTTTTCTTTTATATCTTCAGGTTAAACATGCAGTCTTAACTTTGCTATACATGTGTTTTAGTAGACAGCACCTACCGCGACAAGATCGATGTAACTTTCTAGATGTCTGTTTCTAGATGTCAATTACTGTTTTTTCCAACGCATCATTTCTTTCTCAAAAAGGTTTTTACGAATTGGTAAAATTGTTACTTTAATAATAGGACTTTTTTAATTTTCATCATTTTTTTAGCAAAGAAAACAATATTTTTTTAGTCAAAAGAGTTCCCAAGAACAGAAGATGATAATTTAGGTTGTTATTTTGTATACAGAGTTTTGTAATTTTTTGTGTACTTCTCTGCAGCTATAATGAACTGGAACTTTACCTCTCGGGTTTTTATTTTTCATAGCTTTTAAGTACGCAGTTAAATCTTCCATTTCCTACTTTTTGCTGAACTTTTTTTGTGTTCTTAATCTTTTTAACTTGTCAATGACATGTGACTCATTTTTTTTTTTTTTTATTATTATATATTTTTTTGTGTTTTTCGATTTTATATTTTTTTGTGTTTTTCGATTTTATATTTATATTATATTGTGCGGAGAGAAATCGGAAGATTTGAGAAAGTTAAAGATGGAGATATTTCAAAAAGAAATCAAGAAATTTTTATATAAAGGAAGGATATTATAATAACATAACAGCAAAAGTTACAAGTCTTTAACACAAAGATCATTATATTACATTACGTACGCTACAGAAAAACATTTTAAAAGTGAGATTATAACTCATTAAATGGCTGGCAGTGATTTTTTAATCATAAATAATAATATTTTGTTGTAAAAATAATATTCTCATTGCGTAATGTTTTGTCAATAATAAATTGTTTTTTGCATATAGAATATGGACATGACTTATGATAATGTAGGTATTCTGCATTTTGCACATTGTGGTTGTAACTTTTTTCTCGTGACGATTACTTATGAGTAATCGTCACCAGAAGAAAGTTATAACCACAATGACGAAGCAAACTAAAACCTTGTTAATAACTATTAAAATCATTGATCATTTAATGTACCATTAAAAATTTAAATTTAATAATATGCAAAAAGTGTTTATTTGGAGTAATTGAAATTCAAAACAAGGAAAAGTGTATGATTAAATAATGTTTTTTACCGATTTTTTTTAACTTAGGCGTGACACTTTTTACACCTTAAATAAACATTGAATACTAAAACAATCATTTAATTTTTAATTATTACATGATTAAGTAATGAATAATTATTAATTATGCATGATTAAGTAGCATATAATGTCGAATGTTTTAATGCCGATTGGTACTGTAAAATTCATTAAATCAATAAAACGTTGCGTTAAAGTATTAGACATTTCTTATTAAATTTCCATTCTCAACCTATAGTTCGTATACGAATATAAATCAGCATTAAAATATATTTTCCATGATATATGAAAAATATACTTTTGAAAAAAAAAAGTTTGTCCATAAAAATTATTAGTTCTTTTTAACTAGTCTAAATATATACCTTCCGATGTTCAAACTGATGAGGCTTTTTTTTTTGGTGAACTATTTTATCTTTATCTTGTTTACTTGTGCAAAGTTTTAGCTTTATAGTATTTCATTCTAGGCTGAGGTGATTTTAAAGCTAATATGGCAGACTAAAAAATTAAGTTATTTTTCTAAAAAAAATAAATTAAAATTACGCATTGTCAAAACATAAGCACAAACCTTATACAAAAATTTTTAACTCTTATATAAATACCAGATATAGTGTTGCTATAGATATAGTGTTCCTATAGTTATAGTGTTGCTATTAAAAATAACCTAAACTCAGCATTATATCTTTTAGCTCAGCTTTATGACTTGGGTTTTGAAAAAAAGGATTACAAAACCAAACTTGATTTAAAGTTCCTTATTCGAGAGATAGATGAACAATTTGACTTTGTTTTGGTCAACGAATATATGGATGAGTCACTGGTGTTGTTGCAGAGAAAGTTGTGCTGGCAACTTTCTGATGTCATCTATTTGAAGCAACGCGTTCGCAAAAATAGGCAACCTATCTCTGAAAAAACAAAGGTTAATTTTACACTAAACTGAGTTGTTGTTTTTTTTTAATTGAAGCAATTTATGAAATAAGCTGTTGTCTTAGTAAATTTATGTGAAACAAAACCTTTTATTTTTAGAATACTATATACTTATTTGGAATAAAACCTTTTGTTTTTAGAAAGATATTTTGCGCTGGAATCAAGAGGATGAGTTTCTATACAACTATTTTAATGAAAGTCTATGGGAGACACTTTTTAAACAAGATAAAACATTTTGGGATGATGTCAAAAAATTAAAAAGCCTATCTGCTCATCTCAATAATAAATGTGTAGAAAGTGAGGATAAAACTGTTTCACTTTCAAAAAAAGGTATTTCAAATTTCTATTCATATTTACTTTTAAATATTGGCAATTTTTTAATATATTTTTTCCACAAATTGATAAAAAAATATGTGACCCTACGCAATAAAACTAGTCAGATGCAGTGGCGGATTAAGACTTATTGGGGACCAGGGCTATTTTTGTTTTTTGAAAAAAAAGGTCCTCTAAAATTTTTTGGGACCCTAAATTTGCGGGGCCTGGGGCTATAGCCCTCTCTAGCCCCCTCTTGATCCGGCGCTGGTCAGATGTTTGACTATAAAAAGTTATTTAGTGTTGCAGAGCTTCGGGCCTGCTATTATAGTGTTATTACTATTGCAGTCGTAAGTATTGTTTTGTTTTATTTAATAACCTTTTTTGATAACAGATTTAAGCTTCATAAAAACAAAGTACACGGTTTTGCATTAATTAAAATTTTGAAGACCAGATATTTTTCCAGATATTGCAAATCGTGATCGCTTAATTCAACTCTTGCTATATATCACATTTTAAATGTTTTCCAGTTATTTTTTATAAAATTTAAGTTATAAGAATATTACAATTTAAAATAATATAAATAAATATAAATAGATTATATAATAAGTTTAAAAAAAATGTCAAAACAAAATAACGGGTTTGTTGATTATTTTTACTTTTTAATGTAATTGCTGATTAGTATTGTTGGCCACATTTAAAGTTTTACTTTTGAAAGCTAATTTTCGTTGTTGCGTTGATATTATTGTATAATATGTTTTATATATTAACAAAAATTGTCATCCAACTATTATTGTTTAGAAGGCGTCTGGAAAAGAGATACCTTTTACAGCGGGAAAGAAAGTAATTCTGATAAGGTTTTTATTCCGCGCAAGCATATCTCAAAAGAAGTATTATGGATTTGTGAAAGAGCGTTACTTAACGAAATAGAATATATTAGCTTATTAAAAACTAAACAGCGTCAATTAATACTAAAAGAAAATGCTGAACTTTGGGGAAAGAGTTACTTTGTTGATAATAATGAAAATAAGCATTTTGATTACCCTATTAAAAATAAACGATTTTTAGTCGAAAATAAAAAAATTGAAAATGACGAAGCATTAACGGTCAAAGAAGAGACTGACGAAGAAAACACAGAAGTTTTACTTTAAATTTAGTGGGGTTTAGATAGTGTTACATTAAAAATTACATAAACATCAAATCTGAGAATATTTTTTTAATAAGATTTTTTTAACTTTATTTTTTAATAATAAATATTTAAATATTTAAATTGTAATAATCATAAACTTGTTTTACTATAATAATATAAACTTATTTTTAAAGATTTTATAAAAAAGTTTTTGATTACAAAATCTGGCCGTAAATCTTTGATTATGCACGAGGAATTCATGCTCATTTTAAAAAAAAAAAAAAAAAATTCTGCAAATCTTATTAAGTGAAACGAGTGTGAATTTAGTCCCAGTTGTCAATATTTATACTTTTTGTGCTGGAGATGTATTATCTAAAGCTCCATCTTCTTCAATTATTTTACATATATCGAGAGCGCACAATAGGCCAGAACACCAAAAGTTATCAAAAATAGGAGACATTTGCAAATAGTCAGTTATGAGTGTTACTGAAATTAAGTGCATTTTGCCTGTCCAATAACTTTAAACATATATTTAGAACATTTTGCATCACAAATATTATGATCTTATGTTCTTAAACAGCTACTTATACAAATTTTAACCATTTTGAGGAGTTTCATCTTTCTTAAATTTACTATTTTAAGGTTTTCTGAAGTTGAAAGTGGCTTGAGGTTTCAGATTTTACGTGTCCTTGGTCTTAATAGTGCTATGTTTCGCATAAATGCTCAATAAAATCTGACATTCAACTGTGCCTATGTCACCAAAACTAATGCTGAACTCCTTAATTGACAATATTACATTTACTCCTTAATAAACAATATGTCTTATTTGAATATTTTAATTATATTATACCCTACTGGCACATCTAGTTTCTTTTTCGGAAATAAAACCTATATAGGCACGTGTTTTTTACGATCCAGGCGTAAACCAAAAGCACGTGTATGTTAAGGGCAGTTTTACTAGAGTTTAACACGTGTTTTTTGAGGTTTTAAAGTCAAATTTAAATGTCATATGTTTTTATCAGTGGTTTCACATTCCTTACGGAAAGTTATTACAATATAATATTACGTTTCCATAACGCTGAAACCATTAATACTTTAACTGGTATTTATGGTAAATAGTAACAGTTAATTTCATGGAATGAAAACAATTTTTGATACGTGTTATTCTTTTTGTTTTAGAAGGTTTTAAAAACGCAACAGAAACCAAGCATAACTACTTTCTGAGTTGTGCCGGCTAGGTAAGATCGCATGTTTGCTGATTAAAAGTCCTCCATTTTACTGTCATGTACGTAGCAGTAACAATTCACTGACAAAACAATAAATACCTTGGGTATTTTACCGTAAAAAAATGCTTTATTTCATTTTAAAGTATTCTCGAATTATTATGAATCTATATATGAGCGGTAATTAAAGCAAATTTTATCGCGTTGTCATTTTATAATAAAATCGATTCATAGCGTATGTTTTTGACGTAACGGTTGAATTTTTATTATGGCAAATATTTATATCTTTGAAACTTATATGATTAGATACACTATGTTTTTATTTATTAAAAAAAATCATAATTGCATTGAATTGACTAATTCATGAACAGAAACATCTTAAAAATGTCAAGTACGTAACGTAACGGTCATGTACGTAACGTAATTAGGGACGTGACAATAGCGTTACGTATTTGACAAACATGTTAAGTAAATGACCATTTATGTAAAAAAACAGTTTATTAGTGTTTTTTAAACCATCATTTAATAGTTCTATTTTGCTGCTAAGCCATCGATATTAAAGAACTGATATTATATTTGTTGCTATCAGAGATCCGTTTTACAATTATGGCAAAGAAGACAATATCAAAAAAGGAAAGACAAGCGTAATTCAAAACCAAAATAAGAAATGATCCGCAAAATTTAATGGTTATAAGAAGAAGGAACGAGAGCGTCAAATGCAAAGAAGAAAAGCTACAAAGCCGAAGACTGAACGCGAGCAGCGACTTCAACGGAAACAGTTGCGAGAAACACAGCAGCGCACTAGAGCAAATGCAAAGACACGATTGTCATCGGTAATTTATGTATAGAATATCTACCAGATACATCATTTTCTTCATTACTAATTTTATCAGCTCCAAAGCACAATAAATCTAGGAAGTAAATTCAAGGCAGAAAACGCATTAGAAAGAAACACAAAGCATATCGACTGATAAACAAGCTACGAGTACAGATAATGAAGCTAACTAAGCAAGTTCAGATAAGCAAGCAGATAATGAAGCTAACCAAGATTACATATAATGAAGCTAAGTAACTAATTACAGATAATGAAGCTAACCAAGCAAGTACTGATAAGCAAGATACGAGTACAGATAATGATGCTAAACAAGCTATGAGTACAGATAATGAAGCTAACCAAGCAAGCCGATAAGTATCAAAAGCGAGCAGAAAGATTAAGTAAGAAACCATTAAACAATAACACGCCACGCAGTAAAATGCGAAACATGACCCAAGGTTTGAATGGGCGCCCTGAAGTCAAATGAGCACTTTTGTTTTATAATGTTTTATGTGGTACCTAACGCGAGAGGTATTCAGCTACCAAACTAGACAGAGAAATATTTGTGATTTCAAAAGTAATTAAATCTGAACGGATCGAGAAGTATAAACTAAAGAAAACATTTCAAGATTTCACTGGTATTAGCACTTGCCGTCTATCAAAATCAATTTGCACACAGTATCGTGCAAGGTATAAGTCTATGGTGTTTCGCTATGCATCTGCTGCATTCTATGAAAGAGATGATATAAGTAATAACAGCAAGAGAGACATTATCAGGCGTAAAGGTGACAAAAAACAACAAAGACTTTTGCTAAGTACACTTTCAGACCTGCACAAAAAGTTTGCTGTTGAAAACCCAAACAAAAAAATTTCATTTGCTACATTTTGTGCTTGTAGTCCATTTTGGATGGTAATTCCATGAAAAAGGACAACTTATTATTAACAATCTTGCTCAGCTGAAGATCTTGCCGTCAAATTGTATGACTGTTGGTAATTGTGTAAAAAAAATAGAATGTAATGAATTTGATGGAGAATAACCATGTAAACGGCAGCAATGGAACACAATTCAGGAGAACAGACTGATCAAAGATAAAGACACAACCGATAAGAGAACTGTAAACAGGAAGTTAACGGGACTGTTGGAGAGCTTGTAGGAGCATATTTTGAAATTATTCCGTCATTATGTCTTCACGAATTTACTATTAGCCACCAATTTAATAGTTATTGCATGCTCAAGTCTAGTCTTTCGGATAGCACCGCAGTAATATTTGTTGACTTTTCAGAAAACTATACGTGTAAGTTGGAGCGAGCAGTGCAATCATCACACTTTGGTGCATGCTACAATCAGTTATCCCTACACGCCGGTGTTGCATACTTAATAAAAGAAATTGTATCATTTCGTACAGTGCCAGATTGCACCAAGCATGAGATCCTTGAAATATGGGGTCATTTGCTGCCAGTTCTGCGTCATTTAAAAGAACATCATCCAAAACTTACAGGAATAAATTTTTTGAGTGATGGGCCAACAACACAGTATAGGAACAAGGATCATATGCTGTTAACTTGTTTTTATTTTAACCATGAAGGATTCACAGATGGCAGCTGGAATTACTTTGAAGCTGGCCATGGCAAAAGCACAGCAGACGCAGTTGGAGGCACTCTAAAATGTACCGCTGATTAAATAGCCGACCGTGGTGTCATGATATATTCAGCTGCAAATTTCGTAGAAGCTTTACACCAAAAAACTGTTATCAAGCTTTTTCTAGCCAGCGAAGAAGATATTTGTGCTATAGCTAAAATGATTCCCGAAGGAGAGAAACCTGTTGCAGGAACAATGAAACTAGATCAATTACAATTCATTGAAAAGGGATTTGTAATTTTTTATGCTTTTGCCAGATCCCGAGCACATGTAATTGCCATAAAGCACGGAGGGTTCAGTTTGGTCCGCTGAAAGTGGTCGCAGATTCAGAATAAAAAAGAACATGTTGCTAAGATTAAATCCGATCTGCTCAATACAGCAACAGAAATTGTACAACTAATTGCAGATGGGCAATCTCAAACAGTTAGTCAGCCACGCGATCTAATAAATGCTGAAGGTGCTTCAAAAGTCGAACAACATCCAAAGACAGCTGTGCTTATTATGCTCAAAGTGTGCGACTAGTGTATTGTTCAACACGGCAATAAGCGTTACATTGGGGATTTAGCTGAACATGAAGTATCCACATTACAAATGACAGGAATGAACAAATTCAAATACCCAACTCGTGAAGACAAAATATGGTATAAATGGGATCAAATAATCAAAAAGGCTTCACCACCGGTTGCAGTTTCTAAACGTGCGATGGTAATTAGTGAAGAAGATTGGCAGAGCATCAATGCAAACGATTAATCGGTGTTCTTCATGTTTTCAATATATCGTTGACTAGTTTATTGCAATTAATACTCTAAATTTTTTTAATTTGCTTATATCTAAGCCACTGTTTGCTTGAGTCATTTGAAAATTGTCTGAAATCATCAAATAACAGTCATTTAAATCAGGTCATGGTATTTACCTGAATTTCGTATGAAAAGTTTTTAATAACTGTCATGAAAATGATTGCTGCTGACCACAAATAATACAAAATGAAAAAAATAAGTGTTTTTTTTAATAAATTGGTACCTTTTTCAACTAACTTAATGTAATTTTTATGTTAGCCTACTGCATATATAAAGTAGTGATTTCGATAAAGTCCACCATTTAATATTGTTGTGTCATGTAGGTAACGCACAGTCATGTACGTAACGCGATTAAAATTTTTGTTTCAAAATTAACCTTAAGTAGATGAAATTAAGTTTCGTTGCTTATTTGTACTCACATAGGAGTAAGTTAAAAAAAAAAAAAAGTATTTCTCCTAAAGTTTTATGAAGTTTATCTTTATTAAAACTTGTCTTTTGAAAACGCGCCTAATTATGGAAATACTCTTATATTATGCATCTAATCTTATATTTTTAGGATCAGTGAATTTATTTTTTGACATCAAAATTGACCACTCTAATCAGTGCTATATATAAGACTTTTGGAATTACAGACTTGACACTTTTTAGGTATTTAGCTATTACTTTTTATCAGTTATTTCTGAACATTTTACTGACACAATTTTCATTGAAATTTAAAGTTATAGACAATATGATTTTTGATATGAGAATATCAAAAAAATTGAATGTTCATTTTTTGTTTAAATGTTCGCTTTTCTTTAATGTGGTCTTTTATGATTTTGAGTATACAATTGTAGTCTTAGATGAAAGAGCCCAGACAGTATGAAAATTAGTTGAAGATATTTTAAATAGGTTTGAAAACAACCAACATGCTTTTGGAGTGTTTATTGACCTTTCAAAAACCTTTGATACTGTGGACCATGATATTCTTCAGTGCGAACTTAAAAGTTTTGGGGTCAAAAATAAAAACTTTAAATGGATTAAATTCTATTTTGAAAATCGCAATCAATGTGTATCTTACGATAAAACCTACACTAAACTAAAGAGAATTACCTGCGGAGTTCCAAAGGTATCTATTCTAGGGCCTTTATTGTTTATTCTTTATATCAACAATATTTACTTATCATCTAATATACTAAACTTCAATCTTTATGCTGACGACACTTTTTATACCCACTCTAACATTAAGAGAATCTTACCACTATGAATCGTGAACTTGACTAACTTAATGAGTGGTTTAAAGTCAACAAACTCTCTCTGAACACAATTAAATGCTAATACACTCTCTTTTCTAAATCTTCTAAATTTGACACCTTGCTTTTAAAACTACCATTTATATTAAATTAAAAAGTTACAACGGACGTTCTGTATTAAATTCGTTTTAATTGATGAGCAAATATGTTGGAACGAGCACATTAATCTAATAAAAAAAAATATTTCGTAAAATATTAGAATTATGTATAAAACTAGATATTTTTTCGATAAAAACTGTTAAAAATCTGTTTACTTTTCACTTATTCATAGCTATACTAGTTATTGTAACATCGCTTGAGCAAGCACTTATCCGTCAAAACTAATGCATATCACACAAAAAAAAAAAACCTAGCGGGCATTTCGACGTCCTAAGGACGTCCATAAGACGTCTTATTTTTTATTCATAAGTCATTAGTTTTGTCCATTAGCTATTACTGGTGCGAGTCTGACAAGCGATTCAAGTAACTTTTTATGTACGGTAATTCATCGCAACATAGTCATAAGAAATATATATTCCGGAAGCAAGGGTCGTTTCTATTGTTTTGCCGTTTTAACTTGAACTTTGAATTTCGGCCCGTTCACCCTGCGCAAGTTTTTAAAATGAGCACTGAACTTCATGTAGAAACACAGCTTGATGATTTGTATATGGCTCTAACTGATGGAATTTTTGACAATAAAATGGAAATTGAACAAGATCTAGATAATTTATTATGTGAAGTTTCTTTTAAATCCAATTTTTCGTGCCACTTGTGTTATAAAATTTATGAAACGAAATATGGCCTGAAAAGACATAAAACTTCGAAACACGAACAAATCAACTCAATTAGCGAAGATAAAGACTCCATACAATTTAGCTTTCTTGATCTTGAGAAAATTGTTGAAGAATGTGCTTGTAAATTATCAAATGATTTATGCTTGCCTAAAGAAGTTTTTCTTTTAGTTCTGAAAATTTTTTTTTTTTTAATTTTTTTTTTACAATAATTTTTTTTTTCAGTTTACAATGTTAGTCGTGTTACAAAATTTATAAGTCGTAATATATAATCATATGTCGTAATACATTTAAGTCCTACTAACAATATAAAACTAGGTTTCCGAAAGAAGATCATAAGGGTCTTATCATCGGAACTTTAAAAAGTAAAAATATTTATTTATATCATATATATATATATATATAGAAAATTTAACGTGTTTACATTATGCAAAATACAACACATTTTAATATATAATAAGTTGAAGATTTAACAAATACATTTCACATACATTTTTAATAGAATTTATTTATTGGTTTTAAAGAAAAAAGGTCGTTAAAAACAAATAAAGATAAATCGTTTTTCCATATAAAAGTAAAACGTAACACATATAAATATGTTCAGTTTATAAACATCTAGAACCTTCATATAATCAAAAAAATATTTTGAATGTGAAAAGCGATCCGCATAATTAACTACGCGTTTGCATGTTTCTGACGGCGATAAAGATGTTGTAATTTACTTTTATCCGTACTTCCCCAGGCGATGATCGCATAATTTATATAGTTATGTATAAATGAATAATAGAGTTGGGTTAAATTTTTTTTTTAGATAATTTCGGGCTTTGTATAAAATGCCAATATTTTTGGAAATTTTTGTGCTTATATGATCAATATGTTTTCTCCAAGTAATATTCTCATCAAGGTAAACACCTAAGAATTTTATAACAGTATCTCTTTTTATTATCGTTTCATCAATATAAATTTGAGGCATATTACTTGGTAAAAAACGTTTTTTTGCGCAGAAGTGAAAGATAATCCTTTTTGTTTTGTTAATATTTAAAGTTGATTTATTAGCTTTAAACCAATTAGAAATGTCATTTAGTTTTTTGTTTGTAGTTGAAAAGAGTTCATAAATAACAGTATGGGATAAGAAAAGATTAGTATCATCAGCGAACATTATACTTTTCAATTTGGAAGCTTTGTTTAAGTCGTTTACATAGATTAAAAATAGCAGTGGTCCGAGAATAGAACCTCGTGGAACACCACAGGTTATGCTCAGGGGTTCACTTTGCTGACCATTATTACTATAAACAAGTTGTTTTTGATTTGTTAAATAGCTTTCAAACCATTTTAAGATTCTATTGTTTAAACCATAATGTTTAATTTTTTAGATTAAAATGTGATGATCGACCGTATCAAAAGCTTTTGGTAGGTCAATAAAAATACCTAGTGTATATTGGGATTTTTCAAAAGATTCAGAGATGTTATGTATAAATTGAATAATGGCATGTTCAGTTGATCTCCTTTTTCTGAAACCATACTGATTGTTATGAAGTAAGTTGTTGTAATTAAAATAATTGTATACCCTAAATTCAATATCTCTTTTCGAAAAATTTCAATTTTTTATTTCGAAATACAATGGTGATGCAGAAAAATTTTATTTTCAATTTTATGGACTTCTTTATAAAAATTTATTGTCATCAAAGTTTGAAAATATTTTACTGACCAATACTTTGCTTACTGAAGTTGGAAATCACATACTTCGAAATCTTTCAGAAGGTAAACATAATAATTCATCTAATAGCAAAGTTTCGTCATCTTATGTTTTTTCTGATAAAGATTTAAGTATAATTCAATATTTGTCCGGCTATGTTGTTCAAAAACTTTACTCGAAGTTCAAATTTTATAAATCTGATGAGCAGTATAAAAAACAATGCACAGAAATATTATCAGCATGCAAAATTGATTCAGATGATACCCAAAAATATGTTAATACTAAGAAAAGAGGTAGGTTATTTAAAACTAACATCTATACTCAATATATCTTTATCCAATGTGAAATAATTTTTCGTAAACAAAGATAAACCTTTTGTAACATCTATTAACAGCAAAGTTCTGGTTAATGAAATGCTTAAGGACTCAGTGATTATAAGTAACTTGAACAATATATTTTACAGTACTGAAGTGCAAACTGATAAAAAAATATCTTTCTCTCTTCTTGAAAGTATGCTTGTTTCGTTTACAAGAAGCTTTTCCTATGCTAGAGATATTCGTGAGAAACATCAAATCAACAAGCAACAAGCACGCAAATCTTCTATAAGAACAGAGATTAAAAAAGCGACGTGCAGCAATGTAGTTGATCCCTAATTTTGGTCTTAGGTTCATCCCTGGTCTGCTTTAGAAGATACGAAACGGTTATTTTTATAGTTAAAAATAATCGTTTATAGGTTATTTTTAAATAAAAATATTGATATTTATGTTGTTGAATAAAAACAGAGTATTAGTTTTTAACAATTCTGATTTCTTTATTGCCCATTTTAAACATTTCTTACTGATAATATTTTTCTGGTAATTTTTTTTTCTCTGATTATGCCCCATAAACGTGTTGCCAGTCGGAAACTGACCCAGATCCTCCACCCTTGTATACACAGACACAATGTGTAAAAAATGTCACACCCTAGTAATTTTTCAAAAAAAAGGAATTTTTGTATGCTTTAATTTAAATTTTTTTACTTTACCTAAATTTAAATTCTTAATATATCATAATTATGATATATGAAGAATATTCTTAATATATTATTGGGATCATCCCCTAACCCTTTTTTAACTTTTCTGTGATATAGGTTAGTATAATTGGTGGTGGAAAAAAAAACAAACAAATTTGATTGTTATTAAAACAATTTTTTTAGCAAAAAAAGTTCTTTTTATAAACTCTTGATAAAACAATCATGATTAAAAGTTTTATTTAGTAAACGTTACACTTTTAGGTTTTTTTACATTTAGTAAATGTTAAGTCTAATAGTGCAGGAAACTTCGGAAAATATAAAAAAAATCCTATATATTTCCGAAAAAATAAAAACAAACAAAACATTAATTTTGTTAATGCAATTTTTTTTTTAATTATTTTTATTAATGCAACTTTTTTTTGTACTAAATTAAAAAGTAAGCTGTTCAATGTTGCCAATACAAAATGACCCAGAAAAAAGATGCATTGACTTTGGTTAAAAAAGAGGGATGTCATGCTTGTACTGTTGAGGGGAGTGGTTGTCAGTTGCAATCGAACCCCTTTTTTTAGCAAATTTGTCACAAATTTTAGTATAAAAAGATATATATTTGCTATTCCGTGTAATTACTTTTTGTTTTAACACCTCCTCGTTTTGTACGCACTTGTGGGTCCCTCCTACATATGCACATAAAAGCTCTCTACTCTAGAGGAAGGTTTAACAGTTTTGGGGTAGTTCTCCTCCCCCATGCTTAAAAAGACCCCTCTCTTTCATTATTTTGTATTTGTTATCAACAAATAAAAGAAACTATATATGCATTCACTGTAAATTGGCCTTAAAAATTAGAAAATATAAACTCACTAAAGTAAATGAAAACTTTTAATGTAATCAGGCTTTAGTAATCATTAGCCTATTAAAAAAAAAACCTCCAAGAAAAGTTTACTAGATTTGATAAAAAATTCCCACTCACCCTTTTATTGAGACCCAGTTTTTTATTAGATCTGGAAATTCCCACCCCATTTTATATTTAGCACCTGAAAGTAATGTTACACAAATACTGTTTAGTTTTGCTATTTAGTCTGATTTTTTTCTTCTTTTTGGAAGTGCAGAATCAATTATCTCATTAAAATTATGTGTTTGACCGTGAACGTAACCGACAATAGATTGTATTGAATATTGTGACTTAATAGTGTTGTTATTATACCTAGCATCTCTGACTGAAGGATTATCACGTCTGCTGCCAATGGCACGCTGCCTTCCAAAGTAGTTTTCTAAATCGTCTTGACAAAATCTTTCTGAAAGAATGTAAGGAACACCATGTTTTATGAGAAACTTACAAACTTCTTTGAATGAATGTACTGTTATCTGGATACCTTCATATGTTTGTAAAGAAATAAACATATTTGCCTTAGCATTAGCAGTATAATTCCGGTCATTTCGATTGTCAATAGACTCTTTCCATTTCTCAAAGTATGAAAGAAAACTGTCAAGCCACTCAAAATGTACATCATTAACAGATTCATATGGTTTTAGATTTTCTTTTAAATTTTTAGTAGCTTTATTTTTACTTAAAACATTTAAGCAGTAAAAAAATTTATCCATCATGAGACAAAATTGAGAAGTTCCTGCGCATTCTGGTGGACCAAATTCTTTTAAAACATTGTCTACTGTTTCACTTAACACATGAGCAGCCAAGTAAACACGCATCACTGAATATGGTGTTAAATTAATGTGATCACTTGTAAGTTTATTTACTAATCTTAAGCCACATTCTAAGTCCTCATAATAAAGTTGAGAAATATGACTCTAGAGTATGTGTAAACCATTATTCAACATGTAACGAGTACCTCGTCCAGAACCAGAACTTGCAAGGCAGTTGCGAGCAGTTTTAATTAAGTGTGGAGCGTCTGAAAAAAAATATATGTAACATTTTTCATTAGAGTAAATATTGTGAGCTCTGTAAACTAAATTATTACACACTTTTATATTTAAGTTCTTATGCATTCTAAAACATTTTCTGTACGGAGAGGCACCATCAGTTGTTGCAGAAATTACTTTTAAATTTATACTTACAAGGTAACAAACAGCTTTCCAAAAAATAGATATCAGCTGAAATGACGTAATTCCAGTAGTTGAAAAAGTAGCTAAACTAAACGATAATGGATAAACAATACTCTTTACGAAACACAAGTATATGAGTAGCTAATTCTCTAACATTTTTTAAAGTAGAAAAATTGATTTCTTTAACACCTAAATCAACAAAAACAATAATCTCTCTTGTATATTTGTCCCAAACTAAATCTGCTTGGACCTTCATTTCATCGATAATAATTGAAACAAATTTTTCACGAGGAAGAAAGTTTTGTGTATTTTTTGCAAGTTCCCTTAAAACGGCTGGATTAAATCCCCTAGTAGGTCGGATGTAATTTTGTAATCTCTTAAAGTTTTAAAGCTTGGAAGAGTTAAAATGCCTACACCTGTCTGTGGATCATATCGCAGATCGCTATAAGCAGATGGTGATTTAGCAGTAAGGTTTAGACAATATTTTATTATTGCAGGGTGGTATCTAATAGACGAAAGATTGGAACAACTCAAATACTTTTTTTTTTTGGTGCCCCAAGAAGTCCTTACGGTCTTATCACAGAGCACCGCGGATAAGCATTTAATCGGAAGTTCACGCCTCCTTCCTAACCGATGTCGCAAAACTTGCCCAGAGGTGGGGTTTGAACCACGGATCCTTTGTTTCTGAGGCAAGTGCGCTACCACTGCGCCACGGCTGCTCGCTTACTTCTTACTGCTCTTCCCAAAACAATTTTATACTTCTGCTGCTCTTCCCAAAACAACTTCATAAACAGTGGGATGTTTTTTTGATCACTAGCTGAATAAATCGAGATTAAGTCTTTACTAAGTTCTGAACAAGTTTTCTTACTACATATATTTAAAGCAGATTTCATTAGTTCAATTTTCTCTTTGTATTGCTTGCCTTGAAGTCTGCATTGCTGCAAAGTCAGTTTAAGTCTACTAGGTGAAGTTATAGAGATTGGCGCATTTAATTTAGCAGGAGTTTTAAGAGTAGATCTTTAGAGTGTATACTAGAACTTACTTTAACATTAAGTTCATGACAAAATCTGCAAGGCTGATTCTTTTCTAAGGCTAATAATTCACAAGAGTTGCTGCGAAAAAATTCAATTTGATGCAGTTTAGACTTTGATAAAGAATTATTATATACAAAATAATCAAAAGTTTTAGGAACAACATGCTTCTAAAAATTTAACACTTCAATAGGATCAGGAACTTTAATTCCATTGCAAAATTCTAAAGATTCTATTTCAAAAATAAACTGTGAAAAAATCACATTTAGAAATGACTTTTTATATTTTAAATATAAATTATGTGTTTCAGGTAACATCCATCCATACACACGAATAGTAAAATATAACGAATCGTCAACAAAAATTTCAAATTTTGGAATCATTTCTTCTAATAACTTGAATGAAGTATAACAAAAATTATCAAAAAGTTCAACCTTTCTTAACTTATTTAATGAAGACAAATGCAGAAGACGTTTTTTAAAGTCAGTAAAGTTTCTATAACAATAGGGCTGGGTTAAAGAAGAACTTTCAAGAAGTAATTGAGAATTTTCTCGCTTAGATATTGACGATGAGGATCGAATAACTGAACATGAAGGTGACGATTCTAAGCTCTTATTTGGTAAATTTAACGATG
>NC_061167.1:31589447-31851947 GCF_022113875.1 Hydra vulgaris | reverse complement strand
AATTTTAAAATGGATATGAAAAAATCTGTTTTAGATAAAAAACTTGCTCATGAAATGCTCGGTATACAAAGAGTACCAAGCCTAATTTTTTTTGAACCTGAATCACTATTTAAAGATCATGGTTTACAAAATTATGAACTGCTAATGGAACCTCTCGACGACATTTTTAAATATATTAAAAACTTTATTGAACTACCGTCTCATTTTTTAAAGTCAGAGTGTAACAACTTGAAAAAGTAATTAAAGCAGCATTTGACGGAAAAGAATCAAGTCGAGCCGCAGATTATCGAGCGGCATTGGTTCTAATCCTAATATTTTGACTAAAAGGAAATTCAATGGAAAATAATTTCACTGCCTATTTATGCATACTCCAGACCAGCTGAGAGTTATTTAAGGACGTGCCGACAATGCTGAGAAAGAAGAAATAAAAGAATTCAAGTATCTGAGGAACTAAAAGACAAAAACCCAAAAAGTCAAATTGAATCATCAATTTCCAAACTTTACAAAAATATTTGTATTCAAAACAGTGGCAATACTATCATACCATTTTCAATGATAAAGTCTCATCCAGATGATTATGAGTCACTGTTGAAGAAAAAAGCTGATTACCTTGTTAAAGAGAACGTATTTTGGCAAACAAAAAGTGATAACAAGTAAAAATCGATGTCGCCATTTTCGGTCAGCAACCATAAAGAAAGAAATTGATTGTGTTAGAAAATGCTGGGAGGTATGTTTACTTAATGCAAACCTGTTAATACCAGCTTTTCAAATCAAAGTTGACAGTGCAGATGGTTCTATTATAAAATTCTTGGATATAATTAAACATTTTGAATAAGAAATTTCGGCAAATGAGTAGCCTTTTCTTTTTGCGTAGTTACACAACAACAAAAAATTCTGTTAAAAAAAAGTCTTTGTATTATTGGTTCAAGGGTGAGGCATGGGTTTTCTTTATTATTTAGTCTGATTTAGATTCTTTCTTTTTCTTGTTGATCTTTGACATAATAAAAAAGTGTTATGTTTTTCAGTAAGCTTAACCTATAATGGAGAAAAATTTATCTTAGTTTAAAAAAAATAATTAAACATTAGTCTTTTATTTTAGATTAGATTTAGATACATTGAAACTTTTCTTTATGTAACGCACGGTTTAGGGTGTATTTTGTTTTTCTATTTTTATAAAAAAAAAAAAAGTTATATTTAAAATTGTTTAGTCTGACTTTCCAAGTTGTATTAAACAACAAAATGATGCACTTTTCAACCTTATATAGAAAATATTATTCTTGATATGGTTTTGCATATATAAAAATTATCTTCTAAGATCCACTAATAACAAAAATTTCATCAGAAACCTTATTTCATACAAAGCATAACTTAAAAATTCAATTATGTGTTGTTATATTATGAAAAGTAAGAAAAGTTGTGGGATAATTTATACTTAAAAAAAAGGCGATGGGATGACATTCTTTTTAATTTCTAGCACTGCACAGGAATGCAATGATAAAAAAAGATGAGTAATCGAGAAGTAAAAAATTTTAAATATAAAAATAACTTTTTATCTATTTTATGTTTTTGCCAAACATCTGAAAATAACTAAAATATTTGAATATAATATTATTGATTTTCAAATAATAAAATTATTATAAAAAAAACATTGTTTTTCTAAAACCTTTCTTTTTAACATGCGGCTTTAAACATGATTTTTATTGGTCATTGAAAAGCAATGACTATTTATTATATGTATTTTTTTCAAAGTAACGTTTTTTTTAAAAATTTAAATATTGTAATAAAATATTATAAATGATATAAAAAAAAATCAATAACTGGAACTGCTAAATTTCTAAAGCTAAGTCTTTTCTGCTGATAATCTAAAAATGTTTAGCTTATCTGCAACAGCATATATGCTGCTGCAGATAAACTAAACATAAAAAAATATGATCACAAAATTTTGTTCTCTTTTATTATATATGAAAAAACACATTAATTTGAATGAATGTATCGTATATATTTATGATGTGTTACATACATACAGTATGTGTTGCAATGCAATTTGTCATCATGTATGAAGATATAGTATATTTCTTCCTTACCTTATTTGTATCGAATCAATGTTAATTTTTATGTTCTTTAAATAATGATTAAAAAAGTAAATTCCAGTCATGTAAATTTACTAAATTACATCCATTTTTCAACTGTTTTTGCTCTAAAAATAAAAAAAAAAAGATAATAATAACTAGAGTTATTACAAAAATTTTATTAATGTAAAAAAAAATACAAAAAATACATTTTGTATACAAAAACAAAGTATAACCATTTGTGTGCAAGTACTATATGTTTAAGTATTCAATGCATATTGTCTAGACAAATTGCAGACGTCTGCATATATACAATTATGTTATAATATAGAATTACTATTTAAACCTTGATTATGGTGAATCAATGTTCATTTCTATTTTCGTTAAATAATTATAACAAAAATAGATTTCAGTCATGTAGAATTACTAAAAACATCTATATTTCAACAGTATTAGCTCTAAATAACAACATGAAAATATAATAGGAGATTAAGTTATTACGTTTACAAATATTTTGACAATGTAAAAGAAGTTACTTGTGGGATAATAATTAGCACATAACTAATTATCATAACATAATTAGCACATAACTAATATAATGATCAACTGGCCTGAAATAAATTTTATTTGACAAATAATATGTGTCATAATGTTATACGTATCTTATTAAAACTGAAGATACATATAAAAATATACATAAATAAAGAACTCTGCTACATAGGGCAGAAAAAATATACTCTTCTCTTATATAAACTATATAATGCAAACTTATAATAAAAATAAAGCTATAATGCTAAATAATATAAAGGATTTGACAAGAACGGCAAAATATAAAAATTCATTTTTACGATTTGTCACAATTCAAAGAATTTGTCATAATTGTCATAAACCATATCATTTGATAAAAACATGTTGTGGTTGGCAAAATATCATACAGACTCTTTAATATTTTAAAACGGCCTTAACTACACCGAGTAACCGCTAATGTGTAATAAATTACATCGTTATGGAATCAAAGAGCCATTGACTTGAGTAATTATCAATTAGATTGTCTAAAAATGTGAGCTACTTTTGTTTTGTTAAAAAATTTTCTACATTTTTAGATTGTTCATCACCTATCAGACCGTACCAGTAAATTTTGTGTGGATCATTTTTGAAAAATGAGGAAGTTTAGAACACCAAATAAATATTGTTCTTGATTTATGTAACAAAACTCTTTTATAACTTTGCAACTAGATGTCCAGTTACTTTGTGAAACACATTCAGCCATAAAGCCGAAGGGAAACAAAAGACAAAGTTATATTAGAGTAAGTGTGAGTTAAGTAAGTTTCGAAACAATTGGATAGGTGCCTAATGTAAAAGCAAATAACTTAGTGGAATAAATGGTAGAAGTTAATTATGTCTATCCCCAGCACTAAAAGAAATACAGGCCCGATTAAATTCACTTTTACAAAGCTATATAAAGTTTATAAAATAAAAAAGAAACAGAATCAATACTTTTATATTAGTTGTTCCCTATTTCAAGGTCACTTATTTCAGAGACTGGACTGTTAAAAGATTATTAGATTTTGACCCTAAAATAATTTTTTTTACTACAATAACAATATATTGTTATTATAAAGACGAATTACAATACAATATTTATTGTTATTGTAGTGGGTCATTACAATACATTTTTTTTTCAGATATTGATATTGTTTTATAAAGATGATTTGAAATAAAATATTTATTGTTATTGTATTGCATTATTACAATAGTTGTAAATCACAAGTATTGTTACTGTTTCTAAATTAAGTTAATACAATAACAATAGTTATTGTTACTGTTATTGTTTTCATTACAATTACAATAGTTCTAACCCTAAGATAAACAACAGGATATTTAAAAACTTGTGCAGGGTTGGAGATCTGGAGATAGCAAAAATTGCATGCAATAAGTTAAAACTATCGGTTATTGTTTGCTTCCAGACTATCTATTTCTTAGGACTATGATCGCTAGAAATCGGGCGAAGTCGTAAGCCACTACGACAGCATTAGATTTCAGACTAGAAATGGCCGATTGCGGTTTTACAGAGTTTTGGCCGAATGTCGTTTTGCAATAATTGCCATTATTTAAATATTTTTTTCGTTATCCATGATGGTACTATAAAAGCAAAAATAAATTTTACAAAATGTATTTTGTTATTATAACTAAATGTTATAATATTTTGGTTTGTATAAATGTTTGTATAAATGTTAGGTTATTATACTATCGTTTGTATAAATGTTATGCTGATATCATATCAGCAAACATCAATCAGGCTTTCCGATAACGGACCGCTGTCAGCACTTATGCCGCGCCGACGTAGGCCGCCCGTTACGTTGCCGCGTTGGCTTGCACATCGTATTTACATCGGTCCGTTAGCGGAAAACTGAAGGCGGTTTGACAACGGACCTATGGCGGCAAATTGACAATGTTTGAACAACGGTCCGTCAGCGGCTAAACGATGATAAAACCATAGCGGAATAGCATAAGATCTATAAGTTTTGACTAAGATTTGAGTGCATTGATATAAATATAATTATTTTTTTGTTTGAATAGAACGCACTTATTGTTAGCAAAAATCTTTATATCTCTCGGCTAAAATTTTTAGTCATAAAAAAATGCAAATCCTGCCAATGCCTGGAAGACACATCAAATATCTTTTGACTTTGTGCATAGGTATATAGACAAAATACGAACTTATTATACTAAAATTCTCCTACCACCGAAAAACACTACCCTAACTGTAAACTATTAGGTCATACGTGGCAAGGCTTAAGCTTGGTGAACAAAAAGACTAATCAGAAGTTATAATAAAAATCATTTTAAGATTGCAATTTACAATTACAACATGAATATAAAAGTAACAATAATTTTTTTTTAAACTAAAACAAAATATAAAGTATATTTGCATCTATAGATTATTGCTTCACTTGCGTTTAGCGAATGTTTAAAATATAAAATAGTTAATTTTCAACATATCTATAAGTTCAGTTTATTCTCATTTTAATCGAAAACTAAATATATTCAGGAAACCATGTGTTGAAAATTGATTTACGTTGCAGTCTGCAGACTTCTAACTTTCACCTAAAAACAGGCAATGATATATAATGAAAACATTGAAACAGTCAAGTTTAGAGCTATTACAACAAAGATAATAAACTAACCTTCTCAGCCCTTATAAAACGTATTCGTTTGAAATAGTCTGATCACCAGTTATTGACAAATAACTTCAGATACTAAGTGCATTTACATTGAATAAATATAAATTTAATTTTATTATTTAAGCATAATTTAAAACATAAAAAACAACCAAAACATTGTTTAAATTGAAAAGCTATGGAAATAACTTTAAAAAAAAGCTATAAAAAAATAAAGTCATATTGCGTGCCTTTTTAAAAAAACAAAACTTCATGTACAGTAACCTACCTGATTATACCTAATCCTATAAATATGGTTGAGGGGTTTATAAACAATAAAAAAAAATTGTTATTTCATTAAAAAAAGTATCTTTTAATTTAATTATAATTTAACAAATAAAATAGTATTAGAAAATGAGATACTTATATGCCAGGTTGGAAGTAAAACCGTAAAATCCACAGCAACTTAAGGGCGATGGTGAACCTTTTGCAAAGCATAAGCCTAAGACACAAGTGCACATCTGAAAAATAAAGAATCAGAGGAAAAACACATCAATAAAAATATGTTTTGATAAACTAAAATATAGTTTGTAAATTGAACATAGTTTTCACCATACAAAAAAAAAAAACATAGCCCAATATAATATACTATAAAAACTCCTTGAAAAATATAAAAAAGCAAACAATTGATTGAAATAAAACGGTTTAGTAAATAAGAATATAATTTTTTCTAATAAATTATTTGAAAGCATATAAAGAGCAAATAAATATGTTTAAAGAAAGTATGATTTAAATCCAGTTTGCAAACCAAACATCTATCTTATACCCATGGCAATAGTTGGATCATGGTCAACATAATTCTATGAAATATAACTCTGGTTGAGGTTTCCTGTAAAGAAATAATATTAAATCATAAATGTAACATTAAATTACAAGCATGTTTTAACGGAATTGTTAAAGCAATCCTTTAAAATAATGGCTTGTAAAATAAAAATTTTGTTAGATTTTTATTCATCTGCTTCACTGGTTAAATACCAAGTTAATTTAGCTTTCCATCAATAACTTTATATTTTAAAGCTTATAGTTATATTTAAATTTAATATAATCAAACAAATCAAACAGTAGACAGACTCCAGAACTTATATTTTGGATTTTTTTCAAAAATAACATTAAAATAATATCAAAATAATAAAATTAAATAAATATCAAAATAATAAAATTAACCTTACTTTATTCTCGGGCAAGATTCAATATCACGATTTAAATTTTCATTTACAATCTCATATACAAAAGGTTACTGTAAAAGGGAATGAATATGAAAAACACAGAAACAGTAATACTCATTGCACAAAAACTTTACTCTATTGAGTTTAAAAATTAAAATATTTAAAAATATATAAAATAGTTTTCAACAAAATAAAGGTAACAAATTTTTAAATAAAGATGCTTATTTTATTTAACAATATTATTCATCTTCTGAACTAAAAAATGCCTCTTTATTTAATTAATAAAAACTTGATGTAGGCATCACTTTTTTCTTGGCTTGTTTGTTTTTTTGGTCTTGTCTAACTTTTTTCCGCCATTGCGGTCTGATGCACCACGCAAAAAACGCACAACCTCATATTGAAAATCTGATTCAGTTGCTGAAGTTGTTGCAGGATTTCTTTTTACAGCTCCTAAAAATTAATTTAAGACTTTTATTTAACTATCTAGCAGGAAAACAAAAAATATATTTTTTAACTTAATTTTAGAAATATATAGAATTTTTTTTAAAGCTATTTATTAACAAATTTTATTTATCTATTTATTAATTTTTTATTTTTATATAGTTAATAAATAAATTTTATTTATTTATCAACTATTTATTAACAAATAGATTAGTAATTACTAAATTAGACACAAGTAATTATTAAATTAGAGTAACAAGCCCCTACAAAAAAAATTACTTTTAAGCAAGTGTAAGTCTTTGTTTTACAAAGTTACTTTCATTGTCATTTAAAGTAATACCAGACCAGTTAAGTTTATAGCAGAGGTTATTAGTGAATAACGCAAAAGACATTCTCTGGACAGCCTCCTTTAAAGTCTGACCTCCTTTACTTGCCACAGCTATTATCTACAAAAAAATATAGAAAAAGCATCAGTAATATATATACTGAAGAATATTTTTTAAAAAATTAAAAAAAAAAAAGATATCAAATTAATGCCATTAATTATTGCATAACATTTATTAATAGGCTTTATCTTATTTATTGTCCTTTATTTCCATTTATAAATGATCAAGCTGGTGTACCACAAATAAAAGCTGATATAGCAAACTTATATACTTTACCATTAATACTAATACTAGATTCAAATAAAGCAATACTTTCATTAACAAACATTTTTAGATATTCATTACGGTCTTTTGGTTTAGACCTACTATAAAAATGACCGATTATAAATGGGGTTTTATTGTGTTGAATATTGTTTATCCACATTTTTTAAACCTAATATTGGTCAAAATTGTCCAATGCTGCTTTTAAACAATGGTAAATCATCAATATTGACTTGAATTGGTATACAATCTTTTTTCTTTAAAAAACTTAAATTATTACTTAAAATAACTTGTCTAATGCCAATATTTAATATCAATAGATTACTGTCAGAGTTCACTTCACAATCAATATTATTTGCACCTGATGGAATAACACTCTCAGTTGAAAGTTTTCGATCTGATATACTTTTTAAATACAATGATTGTACTTCCTCTGGTGAATGTGAAATATTGCTTGATTTAAGAGTTAGATCTTTTAGGCAATATTCAACATCAGCTATTATCTTTCGTCGTTTTGTCCAAAAGCTCACTATTGAAACTTACATAAATTGTTTTATTTTCTATAGCTGGTACATATATTTAAAAATGTATATATTATATATATGTGTGCGTGTGTATATATATATATATATATATATATATATATATATATATATATATATATATATATATATATATATATAACTTCATATTAGTATAACATTGTTCTTGTTATATTAAAAGTTATATGATTAGTCATGTAACTTTTAATATAAAAAGAACAATGTTATACTAATATAGTTATAAAATTGTTACATAACTGTAACAATTTTGTTAAAGTTATATATGTTTAAAATAAAATCAAATTAGAATTTTTAATTTTGAGTCTTATAAATATATATTGAACCTATATGTATATCTATACTTTTTATCTATACTAAGTATAGATATAGATATAATATATAGTAATCTATATTATGAATATATATTATATACCCAGGTATATATATACCTGGGTATATATATATATATATATATATATATATATATATATATATATATATATATATATATATATATATATATATATATATACCCAGGTATATATTTACCTGGGTATATAATATATATAATTAATATAGATTACTATATATTATATCTATATCTATACTTAGTATATATATAAAGTATAGATATACATATAGGTTCAATATATATTTATAAGACTCAAAATTAAAAATTCTAATTTGATTTTATTTTAAACATATATAACTTTAACAAAATTGTTACAGTTATGTAACAATTTTATAACTATATTAGTATAACATTGTTCTTTTTATATTAAAAGTTACGTAACTTTTAATATAAAAAAACAATGTTATACTAATATAGTTATAAAATTGTTACATACTGTAAGAATTTTGTTAAAGTTATATATGTTTAAAATAAAATCAAATTAGAATTTTTAAATTTGAGTCTTATAAATATATATTGAACCTATATGTATATCTATACTTTTTATCTATACTAAGTATAGATATAGATATAATATATAGTTATCTATATTATTAATATATATTATATACCCAGGTATATATATACCTGGATATATATATATATATATACCCAGGTATATATATACCTGGGTATATAATATATATAATTAATATAGATTACTATATATTATATCTGTATCTATACTTAGTATAGATATAAAGTATAGATATACATATAGGTTCAATATATATTTATAAGACTCAAAATTAAAAATTCTTATTTGATTTTATTTTAAACATATATAACTTTAACAAAATTGTTACAGTTATGTAACAGTTTTATAACTATATTAGTATATCATTGTTCTTTTTATATTAAAAGTTACATGACTAGTCATATAACTTTTAATATAACAAGAACAATGTTATACTAATATGAAGTTATATATATATATATATATATATATATATATATATATATATACACACACACACACACACACACACACACACACACACACGCGCACACACACACACACACACACACATATATATAATATATACATTTTTAAATATGTAGCAGCTTTAGTAAATAAAACAATTTATTTAAGTTTCAATACCTTTTGGACAAAACGACGAAAGATAATAGCTGATGTTGAATATTGCCTAAAAGATCTAACCATTAAATCAAGCAATATTTCACATTCACCAGAAGAACTACAATCATTGTATTTAAAAAGTATATCAGATCGAAAACTTTCAACTGAGAGTGTTATTCCCTCAGGCGCAAATAATATTGATTGTGAAGTGAACTCTGACAGTAATCTATTGATATTAAATATTGGCATTAGACAAGGTATTTTAAGTAATAATTTAAGTTTTTTAAAGAAAAAGGATTGTATACCAATTCAAGTCAATATTGATGATTTACCATTGTTTAAAAGCAGCATTGGACAGTTTTAACCAATATTAGGTTTAAAAAATGTGGATAAACAATATTCAACACAATAAAACCCCATTTATAATCGGTCTTTTTTATAGTAGGTCTCAACCAAAAAACCGTAATGAATTTCTAAAAATGTTTGTTAATGAAAGTATTGCTTTATTTGAATCTAGTATTAGTATTAATGGTAAAGTATATAAGTTTGCTATATCAGCTTTTATTTGTGGTACACCAGCTAGATCATTTATAAATGGAAATAAAGGACAATAAATAAGATAAAGCCTATTAATAAATGTTATGCAATAATTAATGGCATTAATTTGATATCTATTTTTTTTTAATTTTTTAAAAAATATTCTTCAGTATATATATTACTGATGCTTTTTCTATATATTTTTTGTAGATAATAGCTGTGGCAAGTAAAGGAGGCCAGACTTTAAAGGAGGCTGTCCAGAGAATGTCTTTTGCGTTATTCACTAATAACCTCTGCTATAAACTTAACTGGTCTGGTATTACTATAAATGACAATGAAAGTAACTTTGTAAAACAAAGACTTACACTTGCTTAAAAGTAATTTTTTTTGTAGGGGCTTGTTACTCTAATTTAAAAATTACTTGTGCCTAATTTAGTAATTACTAATCTATTTGTTAATAAATAGTTGATAAATAAATAAAATTTATTTATTAACTATATAAAAATAAAAAATTAATAAATAGATAAATAAAATTTGTTAATAAATAGCTTTAAAAAAAATTCTATATATTTCTAAAATTAAGTTAAAAAATATATTTTTTGTTTTCCTGCTAGATAGTTAAATAAAAGTCTTAAATTAATTTTTAGGAGCTGTAAAAAGAAATCCTGCAACAACTTCAGCAACTGAATCAGATTTTCAATATGAGGTTGTGCGTTTTTTGCGTGGTGCATCAGACCGCAATGGCGGAAAAAAGTTAGACAAGACCAAAAAAACAAACAAGCCAAGAAAAAAGTGATGCCTACATCAAGTTTTTATTAATTAAATAAAGAGGCATTTTTTAGTTCAGAAGATGAATAATATTGTTAAATAAAATAAGCATCTTTATTTAAAAATTTGTTACCTTTATTTTGTTGAAAACTATTTTATATATTTTTAAATATTTTAATTTTTAAACTCAATAGAGTAAAGTTTTTGTGCAATGAGTATTACTGTTTCTGTGTTTTTCATATTCATTCCCTTTTACAGTAACCTTTTGTATATGAGATTGTAAATGAAAATTTAAATCGTGATATTGAATCTTGCCCGAGAATAAAGTAAGGTTAATTTTATTATTTTGATATTTATTTAATTTTATTATTTTGATATTATTTTAATGTTATTTTTGAAAAAAATCCAAAATATAAGTTCTGGAGTCTGTCTACTGTTTGATTTGTTTGATTATATTAAATTTAAATATAACTATAAGCTTTAAAATATAAAGTTATTGATGGAAAGCTAAATTAACTTGGTATTTAACCAGTGAAGCAGATGAATAAAAATCTAACAAAATTTTTATTTTACAAGCCATTATTTTAAAGGATTGCTTTAACAATTCCGTTAAAACATGCTTGTAATTTAATGTTACATTTATGATTTAATATTATTTCTTTACAGGAAACCTCAACCAGAGTTATATTTCATAGAATTATGTTGACCATGATCCAACTATTGCCATGGGTATAAGATAGATGTTTGGTTTGCAAACTGGATTTAAATCATACTTTCTTTAAACATATTTATTTGCTCTTTATATGCTTTCAAATAATTTATTAGAAAAAATTATATTCTTATTTACTAAACCGTTTTATTTCAATCAATTGTTTGCTTTTTTATATTTTTCAAGGAGTTTTTATAGTATATTATATTGGGCTATGTTTTTTTTTTTTGTATGGTGAAAACTATGTTCAATTTACAAACTATATTTTAGTTTATCAAAACATATTTTTATTGATGTGTTTTTCCTCTGATTCTTTATTTTTCAGATGTGCACTTGTGTCTTAGGCTTATGCTTTGCAAAAGGTTCACCATTGCCCTTAAGTTGCTGTGGGTTTTACGGTTTTACTTCCAACCTGGCATATAAGTATCTCATTTTCTAATACTATTTTATTTGTTAAATTATAATTAAAATAAAAGATACTTTTTTTAATGAAATAACAATTTTTTTTTATTGTTCATAAACCCCTCAACCATTTTTAAAGGATTAGGTATAATAAGGTAGGTTACTGTACATGAAGTTTTATTTTTTTAAAAAGGCACGCAATATGACTTTATTTTTATATAGCTTTTTTTTAAAGTTATTTTCATAGCTTTTCAATTTAAACAATGTCTTTGTTGTTTTTTATGTTTTAAATTATGCTTAAAAAATAAAATTAAATTTATATTTATTCAATGTAAATGCACTTAGTATCTGAAGTTATTTGTCAATAACTGGTGATCAGACTATTTCAAACGAATACGTTTTTAAGGTTAGTTTATTATCTTTGTTGTAATAGCTCTAAACTTGACTGTTTCAATGTTTTCATTATATATCATTGCCTGTTTTTAGGTGAAAGTTAGAAGTCTGCAGACTGCAACGTAAATCAATTTTCAACACATGGTTTCCTGAATATATTTAGTTTTCGATTGAAATGAGAATAAACTGAACTTATAGATATGTTGAAAATTAACTATTTTATATTTTAAACATTCGCTAAACGCAAGTGAAGCAATAATCTATAGATACAATTATACTTTATATTTTGTTTTAGTTTAAAAAAAAATTATTGTTACTTTTATATTCATGTTGTAATTGTAAATTGCAATCTTAAAATGATTTTTATTATAACTTCTAATTAGTCTTTTTGTTCACCAAGCTTAAGCCTTGCCACGTATTACCTAATAGTTTACAGTTGGGGTAGTGTTTTTCGGTGGTAGAAGAATTTTAGTATAATAAATTCGTTCTTTGTCTATATACCTATGCACAAAGTCAAAAGATATTTGATGTGTCTTCCAGGCATTGGTAGGATTTGCATTTTTTTATGAGTAAAAATTTGAGCTGAAAGATATAAAGATTTTTGCTAACAATAAGTGCGTTCTATTCAAACAAAAAAATGAAAATAATTATATTTATATCAATGCATTCAAATCTTAGTCAAAACTTATTATAGATCCTATGCTATTCCGCTATGGCTTTATCATCGTTTAGCCGCTGACG
The DNA here is from genome assembly GCF_022113875.1 of Hydra vulgaris. Lineage (NCBI taxonomy): Eukaryota > Metazoa > Cnidaria > Hydrozoa > Anthoathecata > Hydridae > Hydra > Hydra vulgaris. The sequence goes on along the minus strand of NC_061167.1, from coordinate 31,838,779 downwards.
GACCGTTGTTCAAACGTTGCCGATTTGCCGCCATAGGTCCGCTGTCGAACCGCCTTCAGTTTTCCGCTAACGGACCGATGTAAATACGATGTGCAAGCAAACGCGGCAACGCAACGGGCGGCCGACGTCGGCACGGCATAAGTGCTGACAGCGGTCCGTTAACGGTCCGCCTGTTCGATGTTTGCTGGGTATACCCAGCAAACATTGAGCAGTCGGACCGACAACGGACCGCTGTCAGCACTTATGCCGTGCCGACGTCGGCCGCCCGCTGCGTTGCCGCGTAGGCTTGCACATCGTATTTACATCGGTCCGTTAGCAGCAATATGCATGCGGCTCGATAGCGGTCCGATGGCGGCAAATCGCAAAATTTTTAACAACGGTCCGTCAGCGGCAAACCGATGAGAAAACGATAGCGGAATAACATAGGACCTTTTATATGTTTTGATCAAGATTGGAATGCATTAATATGCATATCATTATTTTTTTTTTATTTGAACAAAACGCACTTAAAGGAAATTTTTAAATATTTTTAGCTCAATTTTTACGCTAAAATGAATGGCAAACCCTGCTTAAGCCTGGAAAGCACATCAAATACCTTTTAACTTTGTGCTTAGGTATATAGCCATTAAATACTTAATAAATCAACACAAATTTAGTAAATAATACTCATAACATAAAGAAACACTACCATAACTGTAAATCATTTACCTTTATATTATCGTTGCAACGCTTAAGCTCGGTGAACAAATATATGAACAAAAAGAACAATCTGAAGTAATAATAAAATCCTTTTAAGATTGCAATTTACAATTATAACATAAATATTAAAGTCACATAAATTTTTTTTTATATCTAAAACATAATATAAAAGATATTAATATTTATCGACTTTGCTTAACTTGCGTTTGGAGAACCTCCTTTGGAGTATTTCTAGTTTAAAAAGTTAATTGTAAACACTTTATATATAAGTTCAGTTTATTCTCATTTCAATCGGAAACTAAATATATTCGAGAAGCCATAACGTGTTGAAATCGATTTACGTTGCAGTCTGCAGACTTCTAATTTTTACCTAAAAGCAGACAACAATATCCAATCAAAATATTGAAACATTTCAGTTTAGAGCTATTATAACGAAACAAACTAACCTTCTCAGCCCTTAAAGGCGTTTAAAAGTTTCATCGCCAGCTATTGACAAGTAACTCCACATACTAAGTGTATCTGCATTGAATAAATGTAAAATTCATTTTAATATTAAAACATAATTTAACAGATAAAAACAGCAAAAACATTGTTTAATTTGAAAAGTTATGTAACTACTTTTAAAAAGCTATATAAAAATAAAGTCATATTATGTGCTTTTCTTGAAAAAAGTAAAACTTAATAAACAGTAAGCTTAAATACAACTTCTGACTAATGCTCTACTTACCAATATAGTCGAGGGGTTGAAATAAGTATCTTTTTTCATGTAACAAAAAGTCGACATTTGAATTAGAAAAAATCTAAACATGAAAAAGACAAGAGTAAGTCACTATCATGATATTAAATTGCAGGAATGTTTTCAGATGCCTAGTTTTTATGATAATTATATTAAAGCAGACACTGATTTATAATTAAAATATAAAAACTATCCATTTAAGACGAGCATAATAAACTAACCTTTTCAAACTTTAAAGGCATCATTTGAAGTAAATATGTCTCATTGCCAGTTATTAGCAAGTAACTCCATCGACTATGTGTATCTACATTGAGTTGCTACCAGTTTTTTCTAGGACATCTACCATGTCTAAATAAAATTATAGTTTTATTATTGAACATAGTTTTCACTGTACAAACAAAAGTGTAGCTCAATATAAAAAACTATGAAAATAACTTGAGAAAAATGAAAGCTATAAAATTAGAATAACTACCATACCGGCGCCATAATTTTCAAATGATTGAGGGTTTTAAACAAGTACAAACATGTGACCATATTAAGAACACAAAAATTTATTCAAAATCTTCAATCCAGTTTGCAAGTTAAACAACTCTGCTAAACCCATGATAATATTAGGATCATGGCCGACATAACCCTTGGACAACATGGAGACAAAAGCAACTAAACCTGCAAATAAATATTAGTAAATCAGTAAATCAAAGTGTGACATTAAGTCAAAATAATTTTCAAGACAATCTTAAAAAAAAGTCTTAAAAATTAAAAATATTAAATTAAATAAAAATTAAAATAAGCAACCTTAAAGCTTAATTTTGCTAATTCTTTTCACTAAAACAGATTTTCATTAATTATTATTTAACCCTACCTTATATAATATGCGCTCTACATTGTATAATATATATTATATAATGTAAAGCGCAATAATTAATAATAATGATACGTAGTAGATACAGATATTTCCCATTATATATATATATATATATATATATATATATATATATATATATATATATATATATATATATATATATATATATATATATATATATATATATATATACTTTCATAACTCATCATGACATATGAAAGTATATAATCATCAATATAAGTCAATATACATCTATATAAAGTCTATAATTTATTTTTTAAATCAAATATATGTATTTCAAGTTGTATTAATATTACAACATATCAATATTTGTATATGAATTTACGTATCATATATTATATAATATTAAGTATATAATATATATAAGTCAATATATAACTCAATATATCAAGTTATTATATAATATAATATTATATATGATACGTAAATTTATATACAACATATCGTATGTCATATGATATATCATATGACATGATGTTATATATGAATTTATGTATCATATACAAGTTGTTGTATAATAATAATATAAAACAAATTTATTTGATACGTAAATTCATATATAACATATGATACCATTCATACATAGCCTATAATATGGTACCTAATTTCATATATAACTTAAAAATTACATATAGTAATTAATTTCGTATATAACTTGAAATATATATTTGAAATAAAATGTGAATTATAGACTTTATATAGTATATACTATATAAAGTCTATAGTTCACATTTAATTTCAAGTTATACATGAAATTGAATATAAAATAACATAGAGAGTTTTATATGACTCATCTACTCTTATTATGAGTCTTCATAATATATTATATTATAAATACTCGTATATCTAGATATACGAGTATTTATAATATAATATATTACGAAGACTCATAATATGTAACATAACATAATAAAGATATCTTTATATTATATAAAGACGTATAAACTATATGAGTATATATATTCCACAACTTTTCATTTAATGTTTAATAACTTTCCATTTAATGTTATCGATATCGACCAATCAAAGTCTCATGGCGCTTGAAACGCTTGCTTTTGATGTTTTTTACGACAGCTTACCGCCATCCAAAAGCCCACTTTGGCATTGTGTGGGCAAAGCTACAGCGTATCCTGATGAACTTACAGAAGCTGGCATGCCCATTTAAAATTGCATTGGCGACGAAGTGTTTTATCGCTCTTCGGCCGATGACGGAAAGCCAACAGGCAGCGGCAAGCCGCATTAGGCATAACAAAGGGTCAGCACTGGCTTACCGGCGGCGGCTTTGCGCATCACGGTCCGCTGAAAGCATGTTTGCTGGGTATATATATATATTCAGTGGCTGTTTTTCATGTAAATTGGATATCAATCAATCAATATATTTTTCCATAAAAGATCTTACAGTTGATGCCATTTACAAATAGTTAAAAACTAATCTTAAGTAAATACCATAAAATAGGATTGATAATACAAATAATGACAATAATAATACAAATAATGATAATAACAATGATGATAAATTGAAATTTATACGAGCAACAAGATAATTATATGATAATAAACCAATATTAATTTTAAAACAATAATTGAATATAATGCACAGACAGGAAAGTTACAAACAGTTGTGTACTGACAAAATGTAACAACCTACCATGTAACTAAAACAATTACTGCAAAAAAAGGTAACAATAAGTTAATAAAAATAATAATTTTAATATCAATAATCATAATAAAAACGATAAAAGTAAAATAGTTACTTCATTAAAAAATAACAATAAATAATCAAAACAAAAATTATTCAATTAAAAGTACAGAGTTTTCCTAATAAATGACAATATTAAAATAAAAAAGTAAATCATATCATGCAAACATATATTGTCACTCCAAAATAATAAAATTTAAAAAATATTCTTTTTTCTTTTTTACAAAATGGAGCAATTTTTATACTTTATATTAATTCCTTTTTAATTACTTTTCATTATTGAATGTATTTTTTTTTTAACTTTAGTTTTTTTTGTCTTTCCTTTTTCTGTTCTCATTTCTTTTTTCTTTTGTTAATTTGTTTGATTTGTTTTTTAACTTTTTGTAGTTAGATAACAAATGGTATTTGTGGATGGTTCTATAAGACTCACCACATTTACCATTAAAAAATGTAAAGATTACATGAATGATTAGATTGATTATGATAAAATTATTTTGTATAACTCTGGTTAGTTGTTTTATCGGGTGGACACGGAAAAATCCGGTCAACTTTAAATTGAGATTTTTCTAAAACCATGAATGCTTTTTATTTCAATTTTTTTTATAATTAAATGTGTTTACATAAATTAGAGTTTTAACTTAATTTTAAAGGGGTTGATGGGTTGCTTGGCAAGAAATCGAACTTTATAGCGGGTTGATGCCATCATTTTACAGATTTTTTCTTTTTTTACCATATTGGTGGCATTAATCCACTTTTTTTGGAAGTCCTTTTTATTATTTGTTAGTCCACCTGTCTTACGAAGAACTCCTTTAACTATTGCCCAAAAATCTTCAATCTTGCGCTCTTCAGGACAATTTGGAGGATTCGCATCTTTAAGAACAATTTTCACATTATTATCTTTGCACCACTGTAAAACTTTTTTAGAATAGTAAGAGGCAGCAAGATCGGGCCAAAAGAGACATCGGTATTTGTGTTTTTTTATAAAAGGCAAAAGTCTTTTTTGGAGGCATTCTTTAATGTAGAGATTGGCAGTCAAGGTCCTTTTAGTGACAAAACAAGAGGACTGCATACCACAGCTACAAATTGCTTGCCACACAAGGAACTTGGATGCAAATTCTTCTCGTCGAATATATATAAACTGATCATCGACAGGTTTACTTTTGTTTTCATAGTAAAACTATTGACCAGGAAGTTGTGAAAAATCCGCCTTGCAAAACGTTTCGTCGTCTTCAATTATGCACATATTTTTATCTGCCATTATTTTAACCAACTTCTTTGCGCGTCAAATTCCTTTAATTTCACAATTTAAGCTTCTCTTATGTGTATTTTTTTTATGAAATGCTTTAATTCCAGCATTTTTAAGTACTTTTTTGATATAAGAACAAGAAGTCTTAAATTTTCTTGCTAGATCTCGCTGTGACTGATTTGGATTTCTTACTATTGAACATAAAATCGACTTTACCTTTTTAGATTTATGGAAAGTTTTTTTTCTTCCACTTCCAAGTTTTATTTCGAAGCTTTGAGTAGTCTTGAACTTTTTTATAATATCTATGACTGTAGATTTTGGGACATTTGTACGTTTAGCAATCAAGCGATAGGAAGTCGATGGATTTTTGCAAAAAAAATTCACAACTTTTTTACGCACCTAAACTTGTTTCCAAAACATTTTGCAAATCATTAATTTGTAAACAAAAATTTATCAACACCATTTAAGATAAGGAAGTGAGGTTTAATTAAAAAAAAATTAAATAAAAAGCATTTGTGGTTTTGGAGAAATCTCAATTTAAAGATGACCGGATTTTTCCGTGTCCACCCGATATGTATATTTTTACAAATATATATTTTTTCTTTAGTATATAATTTTTTTGTTTGTTTTTTATTTTGAAGTATTTTTCTAAAAATTTTTTGTTTTGATTTTTTTTAGTTACATATGACTAAACAAGAGAAAAATTACGTATGGCAAAAGTTTCTTCAGACTTTTTTTCAATCAACGACGGTAAGACCTGATAAATTTAGAAAGTAAACAAATTTCAGAAAAGTCTTTGTCCTACCAAGTGATGATCATGATGATTGCGATGATGATATGATATACGTGATGATGATGATGAGCATATGTAATTTAGGTGATGATCATCATATTATGATGTTGGTTCACTTTCATTATTTTATAGAAATGTATTTTATCACAAATTTGTATATTTAAGTTCAGAAACTGATACTCCACAGTTACTGAAAAGAAAAGAAAGTCGTAAATAATAAAAAAAGACACTTGCTCCAGCCTGTGCTATTCCTTCTTTAACATTTTTATGTATTGAAAATTTGACTTTTTCAGATCATTTAAAAATAAATAACTTTTTAAAACAAGGCTCTGCTTCTGAAGTTTTAGAAAAGGATGTATTTTTATACTTTTTTCATTTGATTATTCTTTTTTATTTTTGTAACTGAATTCCAAAATGTTCTGAAACTATCTTTTAGTTAGTTTATGTAAATAGGACACAAATATGCATCAAAATTTATTAAGTTAAATTGATGGACCTACTTTTTTCGAAAGCAATGAGTTAGACAACTGATAGGATGGAGATCCATCCACTTCTATGGTATTGTATTTTATTGACTAGATTGTTTTTGATTTTTTTTTAATGAAGAATTTATTTAAAAATTTTTTAGGTGACAATGTCTTAATTTATTTTTAGTGCTTTAATTCTAAAAAATGTGAAGAAAAATGAAAATATTTTGTTGTTGCCTATTGAGGTGATATCAACTTAGTTGCTTGCTGATCAGTTGCTCGATGAATTAAAGCTCTCATAGCTCCCTAAATCAGTATTGCATTATCAGTTACATCTAATACTAAAATTGAAGCACATAATAAGCATTGGTAAACTGAATTTAACTGTCTCATTATTGTTAATTTTTTGTTATTTTAGATTTGGGGTCTTGACAGTAACATCCAATGGATGTTTATCTGTGAAATGGTTTCTTGCCAATGTGAGCAAAAAAACACTTCATTGCATTGGTTAGTAGTAATCTTGCAATTTACTCTCGGAGTTATTTTTATATAATTTTTTTTTCGATAATAACATGAACTTGTCTTATGTTTAAATATTGTTTTAAATTTTATATCTAGTATTATTAAACACAAAAGGGTTTTTTTAATTACCGTAACGTTTATATATGTGTGTGTAATGTAAATTTTAATCAAACATCTTAGTTTAATTGTTTACTATTTTTCACACATAGTTTAACTTGGTGTTATTTAGATGCTGTGAAAATAAAAGCTTTAACCTCAGGAGAAGAGTTTGAGCATTAACTGAAGAGATATTTTTAGCTTTTCGAGGATCGAAATGGCGAACGAAAAGTCTGAGAGGAGCGTTCTTTGTATAAAAAGTTATTTGCATAAATAACAATTTGAACTTTTAATAACATTTTTATATTTTTTATTTCTTTTTTTTTTAACACACTTTTGGTTGGGAATAAATTTCTGAAATACTTATTTTTTTATATATATAATTTGGAATAAATTTCGAAAAGTACTTATTTGTTTGATTTATGCGGGATAATACATTTGTAAAGAAACGGCTAATAATAACGTTCTAGTGTATTTTTTAGTAAAAAGTAACGCTCTAGTACTGACACGTGACCACGAACAAATGTTGGAAAATGATCACGGATCAATACTGGTAATAGATAATGGGCCAGTGCTGGTAAACGATCGCGGGCCATTGCTGGCAAACGATCGCAGGCCAGTGCTGGCAAACGATTGTGGGCCAATGCTGGCCCATGGCTAGCGGACCGGTGCTGGCCCAATGGCCGTTTCGATCCAGGTGATCGATAGCCATTTTATTTTCATTGCATTTTCCCACTAGGAATAATGTTTAACTAATTATAAAGAAGAAATGCAGATAATCAATAAGCAAAGAAGAAATGCAGACAATCAACGTAGAGAAATGACAATCATGTAAAGAAATGAAGTAGAAGGTAATAATTATATTTCCTTTAAATGCTGTTAAAATAGCATAGTCTATATTAAGTTCTATGTATTTTGTAAATGTTTACCCTAACACTCCATTTTGATATTTTTTCTGCATTTTCAATTTCTTTTTTCTTTTGCAATCAAGGAAACATTCTTACCTCCTGTCTTAATTCCATCAACATCGGTTTCTAAACGAACGGCTATATGCAAAGCCTTGCTGATATCATAGATGGTTTCCCTTGGCAAAATTTCTAAAGAAAGAACAGTTGCTTAAGAATTCCATGCAACATCTCTCTTGACAAAACCTTGAATAGTTTCCATGTTAGAAAATATCCGACAAAAAAAGATATTGCTGCCAAAGAAACTCGCAAACAAGTATAATTGGTAACTGCAGAAAAGAAGAAAAATACACCTACGGCTGGTGTTAAATAAAAGACAAGCTGTGACGCTAAGAAAACAACAAAAAAAAAAACAGAAAAATTATGTACCCTAATTTAGTTAAAATTGTAAGTTTTTATCTTACGCCGTAAAGTATAAAGGTTAGACTTATAAATGTTCGGTTAGGTATGATAAATTGGAGGGAGAACGAAGTTCTCCTTTTAGTTTATTATACCTCCTTGGTATTATAGAACGATGAATCAAAAATTATTCTTTATAGAGGTATAGGTTAAAGGCAATATGTAAGATGTCCAGCTAATACAGAATTTCAACAAAAATGTACGGATAGAGGAGAGTGGGGTATTGGCGAACACCTAAGCGGGAATGCGAATTAAAAACATCAGTTATAGAAAATTGATCATATTATTGCTTATCAATTAATTAAATTATTCAGTCATAAACCCTCAAAAGCAATTTTTATTAATCTTATAAAATAAAAATTGATGGAAAAATTAAAACCATTGGTGTTCGGAATTTACCCTACGTACGTGGGTATAATTCCGAACACACCGGGGAGCAATCAAAAACATTGTTGTTTAATAACAAATAAAATTTTAAATGTAATGACTAAGTGCAAAAATTATTTTACAGGTATACGTACCGCAAAAACACAAAAAAAGCACATCTCAATAACTTTTTTATTATTTGGTTTTGAGAAATACTGTTTTGAATGTGTTTAGAGTTGCTTAAAATCAGTTCTTCCCAGCTAGTTTGATTAATTTTTAAGAAATAGTTTTGTTGTTATTGTTGATTGAATTTTTGATGTTTTTTGTATGTGTACCCCAAAAATCGCATTCAATTTACCAATTGTATCTCTGCAGCTAGTGAACCTATAAAGCTGAAATTTGGCGTGTCCTAATATTATTTGATGGGCTTTAAATAAAGCCACTTACTGCTAACTTAATCTTGTAGAAAATACCCGATGCACCACAAAAACCACAAGATAGGTACCCCAAAAACAACATTGATGTTTTTAAAATAACATTTTATAGGCTATGCATGTGTTCTCGCTTTCCACTATATTAATTCTATGTAACCTCTCGATTCTTAAGATGTCATTGCAGTGTTTTAAACAAAGTTTGCATAGTATTTTTTATATAATAAAAATCAATAACATTTTTAGAACATAATAATTGCAAGAATTTATTAAAACTTACTTTGTGTTTGAACCAGTAGCATAGGAACAAAAAATAGGCCTCCCCGCAAAATTTTAATACGGACCCTAAAATTACTTCTCTTCCCCCGCCTCCCCGTCAAAAAAAAATTATGAAAACAAAAGCCTTATTTTTAAATACAATTTTGATTTAATTTAATGGAAACAAGTATGTTACATATTGCATAGCAAAGAATTTGTAATTCTTAGCTATACAATAATAGCAAAAGTGTTATTGAATATATTTGAAAAATTTGGCTGGACCCCTAATAAGTCTGGGCCTTCCCGCAGCTGCAGGCCCTGCAGGCCCATTGCTACGCTTCTGGTTTGAACCTAGAGCAAAATCTAAACTTTTACTTAAAAGTTTTTTTTTTAGTATTTAATTATGTTGTGTAAGTGACTAATGTACTCTAAAATGTTTAACGATAATTTTTTTAATTAAAGAGTTAGAAAAAATAACATAGAAAATGAAGCCAAAATTTCAGCTCAGACAGGAAAAATTACATTCTATTCGTTGAAAAAGTAAGCCTCAGGCATCAATCGGGAGAAAGTTGATCTAATTGTAAATGCAAAGAATTTACAATTAGTGAAAGCAGTACAATTTTGTATTGACCACAGCGTGCGAGGCAATAAGGCCGTGAAGACTGTTTTTTTTCCACTTTGTAAAAGATAAAGAAACGATTAATAGAGGATTAGACCGAATAATAAAAAATGGTAAGTATAAATTTTTTACAGAATAATGATTTAATTTAGTTAGATATCTATATAGCTTTTGTTTTTCCTAAAGCGAGGAACGTCGCTATTGTAGTATTTTTACACTTGAAGAGGAGGAGGCTATAGTGAAGTATGTCAAGAACGGGAATAGAAGTCTGCAAGGTATCAACAAGGCAGAGTTGACCAAACTCCTTCATGATATTTTAAGGATAAGGGACTACACGAGTAAAAGATGCAAAGAAGGTTGGAAGTTGGTTAATTTGTCTCCTAATCCAAAATCAGCTCTAGTAAATGGGAAATAAGTCTTATGATTTTTTGTTGATATTTTGTTCATGTTTGGTCTAAAGAAAAAATGAAGTTTACATAATCGAATTTACTCAATAGTAATATTGGTAACTATTGAGTAAATTCGATTAATAACCTTTTTTTTAATATATATATAGCAGTGAATGTTAATCATTGAATGAATGTTTTTTATTGTTTCAGACTTAGTCGTTTATTTTGGACACGATTCCGTGCAAAGCATTCAAGCTTAACAGTTAAACGCCAGAGTCAGGTAATAGTAAACAGAGCACATAACTGTAACCGATAAATGGCTTGTAATCATTTGAATGATCTTGCAATGGAATTTTAGGCAGCCGGTATTAAATAAATAAAATGCTGAAAAAGTAGACGAGGGTGTATGGAAGGGTGACATCGACACAACAAAAATATTCAATGATAACGAGACACCGCAATTTGTGAACTATGGTGTTGATGGTACTTCAACAGACTTGGTATATGCAGGGAAAGGTGAACAATGCTAAAAAATGCATAAAGAAAACAGGGAATGTGTTACAATCCACCCTTTTATGTCTTTTTCAGGTGATGTTTTTTCATGTCTAGTCATTTTTTCCTTGGTTGGAATAACAAGCCAGATGACACCACAAGTAGCTGTAGAAAAAATCAGTCACTCCCTTGTTACAACAACTGAAAACGGGATGTCAGATAATAACACTTTTAAGGTGGCTTGCCAAGAATTTGATGATTACCTTACTGAGAAGGCAGTTGAACGACCTGTTGTTTTATTATCTGCCCGGACAAAGTTCACTATTCAGTTACAACGGTTTAATATAACTCCTTTCAAAATAAATTTGGTTATTTATTTCTCCTCCTGACACTACTCGTTTAACTCAGTTAATTGAATTGGTTAATAAAAATCTTCATCGTGAGTACAGATTTGCCAAGAATTATCTTTTTAACCCAATGCAATTAATTAATCGAGAGGGATTTATGACCATCTTAGGCAATACATGGAGGAAATGGGCATCGAAACCGGTTCTTGTTTCTAGTGCAAAAAGAGTTTCAATAACACCTTTTGAATTAAATGTTAACTTTATACAACAAGATAAATTTGAGAGAGCTGCTGCATGCATTCATAAAGAAGAACTAGCGTCAACTTCTTTTAAAAAGTCTGAATCAACCATTTTGTCACCAGTTGGTAAAAGGAAATTTTTCGGCAAGTTACTGGAAAGATAAGTTTGACCAGTCTCAAATCTTGATTAGAGAAATGGCTGAGCAGAGCCTCCAATTAAAAAATATTCCTGATCTGCTAACTATTAACAAATCAAATCAAACCTTGAAAAAATATCTTCTCGTGTTATTTAGGTCTATGGTTCAATCCGTGCAAAAAATGTTGCAGCAAAAGTGAAAGATATAAAAGAAGAAAAACGACGAAAGATAACAGCAAAGGAGGATGCCAAAAAAAAGAAAGAAGAAGCTAAAGAAAAATTTATTAAATGTAAAGTTGAATGTTTTTGCAAACAAAGGAAATGTCAAGCTTTTGGCATAAAGCAATGTCCTCATTATCTTGATGCTCTCCGTTCAATTTGCAGCAAAGTGAGTTGCAGAGTTGATGGTGTTAAACCGGTTATGTTTTTACCTAAAAATCAGCACTTCGCCACATTTATAAGACTGATATACGACTATTATAATAAATGCAACGACAATCAATAACAATTTTTTGAATTAAAGTAATCAGTTAAAGTACTAATTTATTTATCTATGTTATCTTAACATTGTTGTAGTAACCTATTGTTATAATAATATTATAAAGTCTGCAGCCATTTTAGATGTCTGTGTTATTACTGCTGTGTACAAATATTATTTTTAAGGTGAATCAATGATTTACTTTAAAAAAAAAATAAAATACAATAGTTATTTAATGTTGCTGTTTTTTATTACAAAACTTCAAAATTTCATGGTCTGTAAAGTGAATTCTATAAAATGTTCACCAAAAACAACAATAATACTTCCTTTCTTTATGAGGTACTATACAGATTTATAACAACTTGATAAAAAAAAACTTTTTTCAGTATCTAGTTATAATCCATAGGTAATAGAAAAACTATATTTTGCTAACTTTTTCTCTGATAAAGCTTTTAGGCTCCTTCAAAAAAAAAAAAAAAAATACACAATTTTACAACTGAAATTTTTACTCCAGTGAAAATACCAAAGTATTTAACAAATAAAAAACCCACTAAAGCTACTTTAATTTATAGGCTGACATATTAGCTATTATAATATACCAAGTTTTTTGAATCCTGATCTATTTCTACGTGTTAGGTCACTTAAGCCGACATTATGGTTTTTGCAGTACGGTTATTTTTGCGGTACGTATACCTGTATATAACAACAACGACAAAAAAGGAGTGATTTTATATCCATAGAACCAGATGGTTACTCAAGAAAAAAATTGCATAAAATAATCATAAAAAATTAAAATCAAATTATAGTGAACAGCAATTGAAGCTTTATTACACGACTGCACGTCTGGAACTGAGCATGGGATTCCCTCTCAGCAAGTAAAAAGAGTCAAATATATGTGTCAAAAGTAGAGTCAAATTTCAAGTGTCAAATTCGGAGTTACCCCGCGTTCGCCTTTACCCCACTCTCCCCAAAGTATGTAAAACATGGTGTATCTAAAGTTATGGTAAGAAACTGGTTCTCATTCAATGGCAAAAGACCTATTTTTAAAAATAATGGTATGACGGACCAACATTTTTATGTTGATATGCTCAATAATGTCATGCTAGTCTATGCTAGTAAATTTACGCTACTAAAATGGATTTTCCAAAAAACAAACAATCTGAAAAACGCAGTTTCAGAGCAAAGGAATAGTTTCAGGTTAATGGGGTTAAGGATATGGAGTGGGCTGCTGAGCCACCCGACCTTTACAGAAACGTTAAAAGGTTTTTCAATGAAATAGTTGAGGTAAATGTTATACTTATTTTTTCATCTTTTTAATACTAACACAAAAAATTTTTTTAATTTTATTTTCAGATACCACTGCTTTTTAATTGTCCGCGACCTTTTTTGATATTATCATCTGAAATAAAATATAAAATAATACCATTGATTTGATTATTTTTACTCAACTTAATTGAAAAATCAAAATAAAAGTAATTAAACTTTTTTGGTAATTATCGGTAATTAAGAGCAGCCGGAGTGCACTTGCCTTAGAAACGTAAGATCCGTGGTTCAAACCCCACCGCTGGGCAAGTTTTACAACATTGGTTGAGAAGGACACGTGAACTTCCTATGAAATGCTCTTCCGCGGTACTCTGTGATAAGACCGTGAGGGTTAAAGCAGAGCCGTGGCTAGACTCCCCCACAACATTTTTAGGGGCCCAGCATAATTAGGGGCCCTTTTTAAAAGTTAAAAAAAATAATTTTTATTTTTTATGATAAAAAATATTTAAATATATATAGCTACTGTTACTATTAATAAAAACCTGGTCCTTTAATCATAATATTACCTAAATTATGCAAGCGTAAAAAAGCAACAACATTTTTAATGCAAAAAAAAAAAAAAGAATTAATACTCCCGAGGTTTGAATTATATTATAAAACTCAAGCTTTATAAATTTATTATTGTTATATTGCAATTTCGAATTATATCATAAAAAACAAACAATGAAAGAAGGTTTCCAAAAATTTATATTTATCTTTCGTTAGTTTTTCACGATATAAATATTGGTATGAAAAAAGTGAAAAGTTGTGGGCATTAAGAGAAGAGAAAACCGCAAAATACCTCAAACAAAGGGAGGAAATCACAAAATTGCCCAAACTAACACATTTTTGAAACCAGCAGTTTAGCCTGAATGTATTTCGACACCGACAGAAACTACAAATAATTATGATTTTCATTATTTAAATACTAGAGTTAGATAGGTTGATATGTGAGTCTACATCAAATGGCATAACAATTCCGCCTACTTTTCTTCGTGATGATCCTTCTGAGTTGCCTGATGATGTTTCTGACGCACAGAGGTGTGACATTGTTAAACGTGGTTTTAAAAAAATTGAAATTGATTTTCCAAACAATTTATAAAGAAGACGATTTTCACTGAATTATTATAACAGCAAGATAAAGAATGAAGAAATCTTTGAACGGGCATGGCTCGTATATTCTTTGAATAGCAATAAAGTATTTTGTTTTTGTTGCAAACCTTTTGGGATAACTTCTTCACCATTCCGACAAGTAATTAATACTTGGAAAGACTTATCAAAAAAACTTAAAGAACACGAAACATGCAGTGCACATTTTAAGTACTTTGAACACTGCATGATTTAACGAAAAGGTTAACTTATATTTCTTTTAATTTATTGCTTTGTTACTTTTTTTTCCTAATTAATTTTTCCCTCAATTTTGGTAATGCAGGCATTGCAAATCAAGCTACCATAGACGAGCAAAAACAAAAGTTTCTTGTCTATGCAGTGCAGTGTTAGAAAGGATATTAGACATTACCTTATTTCTTTCTGCAAGAAATCTTGAATTCTGTGGTTCAGACACAAACATTGGTTCAAAGAGCAAGGAAATTTTTTTGGGGTGTTTGAATTAATGGCTATGAACAATACCGTTCTCAATGAGCTTATGCAAAGAACTCAGGGCAAAGAAACCAAGGATCACTATTTGAGCAATGACACACAGAATGAGGTTTAAGGAGGAGATTGAATCAAAAAACCTGTCTAGGGTAAAAAAAGCAAAATACTATTCTATTATTTTAGATTGTACGCAGTGCATTTGGCACAAAGAAAAAATGAGCATCGGTCATCTATTAGTGCAATTTCTTTTTTTGGTGTCCTTGTCAAGGTTATATACACTCTTTTCATTGTCTCCTCCTCGATGGGAATTTTTAAAATTATGCGCGGCTGTTATATAAAAAAATGTCGATTTATTTATACAAACGTATTGATTGCACTCGGCAACCTGAACATCAGTATAAAGCAGATTTTTTTTGCCATTAATTGATATGTCAATTGCATCAGTAAAAGAGCGTTTTGAACAGATCAGTATTTTCACAAATCTTAATGATTTTCTTTACCAATCTGAGAGTCTTATCAAAGCCTGTAATGAAAATTCTCTGTCTATATATTGCAAAAGTTTGCAAATGAAGCCTGATGATATAGATGTTGAGGATTTAAAAATTGACTTAAAACTATTTGTCATAGTTAACAAGGAGGAAAAACATGCCTCAAAGAAGAGCTGCAAGAAACTTATCCCAATTTAGTTGTTGCGTTACGAACCATTCTTACTGTACCAGTTAGTGTTGGAAGTGCAGAACGTAGCTTTAGCAAGTTAAAACATTAATACAAATTAAAATTTTTTATAGGTTCGTATAAATAATCTTGCTTCATTATACATAAATACATGTAGCTATATTTCTTTGTATCTTTAAATAGGTCAACAATGGTCGATGAAGGCTTGTCTTCTTTAGCAACGCTGTCGATTGAAATCGAGGTTGCAAGGAAGTTATGAAGGCATGAGTTTGCAAGCATGAAAACACGTTGCAAACCTTTTTTTTTGATGGTTTGCGACGTACTTGTATTATCTGCGTAATACATTAACTGTATTTAAAAAAGCTCTTTACTAGTAAACTCTATCAATTTAACAATTATAAAATATATTTAATTGAATTTAAGCGTTAACTTGACTGTTTTTAGTCTTATGAACGGCGACGTTAAAATATGTCAGGTACCCTGCTTTTTGGGGTAATCTGTAAATTTTATCCAATTTTTTAGAAAAAATAAATAAAAAGTTGGGGCCCAAATGGCAAGTTTTGGGAGGGGGAGGCCCCAGACCCACTTGCCACGGCACTGATTAAAAGGATAAAATTACATAAAAGTTGTTCCAGGTACTATAAACTATAAGAGAAATAAAGTATACGAGACGAATATTATTAATCCTACCCTAACCAAACCCGAACCTTTAGGGTTAGGCAAAGGGTTTTCGTAAGAGAAGGGCTTTCAATAAAATAAGCTTTATTGTTGGTTCAGGGTAGTTTGGTTTTTAATAAATTTTTTGCGTAAAACGTTATTTTACAGACTTACTATAGGGGTGCCTGAAATACACGTCCGCCAAAAAAACAACCTTTACAATCATCAGATATTCATCAAAATTATAAGTGCTTTAAAAATATATTTTTCAATCACATTTCACGAAATCATTTTTCTAATTTAAAACTACTTTTTCAAAATCGAAAATCAAACTTTGAACTTCGAAGTTGTCGCGAAAAAAGTTCTCCTTAACACTTAAAAAATCTTTATATGTATATAAAAAAAAAAAAAGACAAAATTTTTTTTTGTAATTTACTAATCGAATATTCTTTCATAAGAAAATATATAATAAAAAAATTTATAACTTAAAAAAATTTATAACTAAAAACATTTTTTTAACTATAATAAACTTATAATTTATAAAGTTTATATAATGTATAAAATAATAAATCTTTGAATATCCAAAGATATTGTAGCTGCAATTACGTCGTAATAAAGTATCATTTTGATTAAGAATGACTTGATTCAAAAAAAGTAAGAAAACAACAATTCGTAGAATCCTCTACAACGCAAACAACTGTTCTATATCTTCTAAGGATTTTCCTTTGGTTTCTGGTACACAAAAATAAACGAAAAAAAAACTGGCTAACGAAAATGCGGAAAAAAACCAAAATGTTCCTTGTTCATAAAACGCCACAATCATATTATGAAAAAATTTTGTAACCACAAAAACAAGTAGCCAGTTAACAAATGTGACAATACCACTTGCAAAGCCTCGCGCTCGAGGTGGGAATATCTCAGACATTAGCAACCATGGCAAAGGTCCCCATCCAATTGAAAACACGATGATATAAACAATAACACAAAGAACAGCCAACCACGAAATCTGATGCAGAGGAACTGTATGCGAGATTTTTCCAAAGATTGAAATTGTCTTTTGATCGGTATCTATTTCAGCAATATCATAATAAATTCCAAGTAGAAGGGTGCATAGAAACATTGATATACTACCAACCATTAATAGCAACCTCCGTCCCAACTTATCAACAACTAAACAAGAGACTACAGTAGATAATACCTGTGCACCACCAACTAATAGGGAAATTTTTTCCGCACTATTGATTCCAGCAGACATAAATATTTTGGCATCAAAAAATAAAACGGCATTTATACCACAGAATTGTTGAAATACCATCAAAAAAGAACCTATAATCAAAGGTCGATACAAACCAGGTGTCATGAAGTCCCTGAAGGATGCTTTTTCTTGCTTATCTAAATAAAGAACCAAATAACTCATTTTTGTGATTTATATATATTTTTTCATGTAATTTTGTATTTAGTAGTAACTATTCTTGTAATTAAATAATTACCAAGATTATTCTCAATATCGCAGATTTCTGCTTCAGCGTCATACAAAGGACCGCGCAACCATTGAAGCCCTTGAAGCCCTAACTGACGCTGACCATGAGCAAGTAGCCATCTAGGTGTTTCAGGCATTAAGAGCATCAATAGAACCATAGCTACTACAATAAAATTAGCAAACATTGCAGTCCATTGCCATGTCAAAAAAGCACCAACTAAATAAGCAATAAAGATACCAACTACAACACCAAGTTGATTGATAGCACCTAAACCTCCTCGCAGTCTAGGTGATGCAATTTCTGCAATATAAACCTAAAAAATACTTATATAAACCAAAAAATACTAGAGAAAACCGCTGTTATTATTATAGTATTATAAAAACAACAGAAATACTAAAACTAGATAACTTTTTTATTCAAAATTTTTATCTTATAAAATAGCAAAAAGACAAAAAGAACTATAACAAACTTGGAAAAAAAAAGACCTCAAACTGACAAACAACGGTTTATTTTAGGCGTCTCGAGGGCAAGATTAACATGAATTTTTTTTTAGGGCATAAATTAGTATTTAAATTTTTGATAAAAATAGTATGGTTTTTTTTTCCTCCCCTAAAAATAGTATAATTTAAATTTTAAATCAGCTGAAATTTAGATACTACGCTGTGCGGTGTTGCTTTTACAGCTGTTAAAAAAATTAAAATGTGGTAACAATAGTATGAATTTAAAACATACATATAATGAGTAATTTGAATCTGATTTTACATACATTCCTAAACATTACAATGAACATAAATTGGACGCCTTTAAACGGAAAGGAACCTAGCGCCATGAGTTTGGTTTTGAAAAAATGGTTTTCTTTCTGTTTATCACAGTATACTGTATACAGCATTTTACTACTTTTTCTTGTTCTCTTCCTGCTTATTGACATATCGTTAGTTAAAGCAGGTTTTTTTTACTATGTAAATTTGGGAATTCTCTACAAGATGCGCCAATAACTGATTTTATTTAAAAATGGCGCTTGGTTTCTTTCTGTTTAAAGATGTCCAATTAAAATTGTGCCGAACAGCATAATAACTAAATTTCAGCTGATTTAAAATTTATATTATACTATTTTTAGGGAAGGAAAAAAAAAAAAAAAAGATATTTATTTATGCCTTAAATCTATGTAAAACTTGCCCTCAAGACACTTATAATAAGCTGTTAATAGTCATTTTAAGTCTTTTTTTTTTTCTAAATTAGGGTAAGTTGGCAAATTTCGAGCAGTTTGCTGAACATTTGTCGTAAACGTTATACAATATCACTAAACAGCCACCAAAATTATAATGAGCTCAATTTAGGCAGCCAACTGTTTTATCTACAAAATAGTAATAATTTAGGCGATTATTAAATACTATATTTTATTTATTTTTTTGTTTTCGTTTTGAATTTTTTTTTTGATGATTTGCACAATTTTGTGCAAGTTGACGAAGTAAAATTTAATTTCATGCACTTTTTTTTATAAGTTAAATTTAGCAGATTTATTCAAGATGAAATACTTAATTCATAAATAGTTTTTTGCAAATATTTTGCTAGGGATTACATATCTGACTTAGAGTTGGATTACTTGTTGGAAAATAATGTGGGGCCCGCGGCTATTATCAGCAACAGCGGCCATAGCAGCTTCCTTGTTATATTTTTGGTACTTCTGTCTTTTCTTAGAGTCCATAGTCACAATAACAAACTTAATTAAAAAATTTTTACTTGTATATTCTACTATGATGAAAATATATTTTTAAAAAGTTGAAATTTTAATTCAAATATTGCTTAGTTAAAAGAAATCCAGCCATGCGGATAATTTCGCAGCTGTTGCTTTAATATTTTTGATTTGTTTTAAAAACATCATTAGCAACCTTATTTTTTACATCAAAAAAGTATTTGTTTATTATTATTTATTTATTTTTACCTTTCCAAACATATTTGTTTAAATTGGGTTAATGATTAGTACTTCTTTAAAAAAAATGTTGTGCTTTATTTTTGTAAAGTTAAGTGTAAATGTTAAGTGTAAAAAGATTTACATTTTTTCACTTTACATGAAAAACCGATGTATCGTAACTTATTACAGTTTTTTTAATATAACACAGTTTGAAAATTTTGGACCCTAATACAAAAAACAACTCCTATGAAAACCCTTTTGAGGGGTGTAAGTGCATATGATAGGTTTCTCATAACAAGTAATTTTGAAATCAGGGATTACCGTCCGCAAATCTTATTTGACTTTATTAGTTTTATTTTAATAAAACGCTGTGACTTTTACTGAAAAATTTTTTTGACACAAGTTTACACAACTTTTCTAAATATAACAAGTATCAAAAGGTTAAGAAAGTGTTACTTGATGGTATTTGGTGTATTTTAAAACACCAGTGTGATTTTTTTAAATTCTTATCACCAAAATAATGTCAACAAAATTACGGCAATTGTTTTCCGGGAAAGGGCTGCATAAATATCATAGTTTTGAAGAAAAATTTGTAGAATATGCATCAAAAATGCCCAATTCAGCAAAAACCCATGAGGATTGTCGAAAATCTGTGTGCATTATCTGCATGAAGAAATGAGACCAAGTTCTGACAGACTTTTTAAAGCAAAGGATTCAGCGCCTCATCAAGAATGATCTGAGCTTCAATGACTGCAGAGTTCCTCTTGCCTCATGTCAGACATGTCGTTTTAAACTGAAAAAGCTTGAAGATGGGGATCCTAAGAAGTGTAAACCAAGATTGTACAGGTTTGAAGACATCCAAATAAAACCGGCAACTCGAAGTTCAAACACCTGTGATTGTTTGATCTGCCAAATTGGGAGGCTCAAAGGTAAAGAAACTCACCCACTTGAGCAAAAAGATCTGCCTGCAACAACCAGTCAGCCACCTAAAAGTTCAGAAAAACGTTGTACAAAATGTTTGTCTGTTCTCTCACGAGGCCTTTCTCATCATTGCACAATTGGTTCACACCATGAAAACTTGAAGCAACTGGCATTGTCAGATCCTAAAAGAGCTAAACAAGTTGCATCTTCCATTATTGCATCCAAGGAAGCATCTCCTGGAGGAACAATTCGACCCATAGTCCTGTCCAAAAATCTGCCAAAATCATGACACAAGTCTCAAAGCAAACTAGTGTGAAAAAGCAATTTCTTGTGGCTGTTGCTGATGACACTCCTGAAAATTATTGGAATGTGCAAGAGATTTTTCGACTCATCAAGCTTCAAGAACTAATTCCATTAGAAGCTGCAGTAATTTCTTGCGATATGAAACTTGCAAACATTATTTGTGGCATCCAGTCTCATAGCAGCAAGCACCCTTGCTGTTGGTGTGATATTGAGTCTTCAAAGCTTCTTCTGTGTGGGAATCCCCGATCCTTTGGAGCTATAAGAGCTCAACATCAAAGCTTTGTGGGTAGTGGCGGAGATGTAAAAAGATCCAAGGAGTTCAAAAATGCTGTCCACAGTCCTTTAATCTTTGGTCCTGATCAAGCACTGATTTTGGAGGTCATCCCACCTATGGAGCTTCATCTTCTGCTAGGGGTGGTCAACCATCTGTTCAAATGCTTATTGCAAAAATGGCAAAAGGCCACAGAATGGCCAACTTCATTGCACATCAAGATTTAGCCATTTCATGGAGGACACTTCAATGGCAATGACTGCATGAAGCTTCTGAGGAAAATTGACAAATTGGCTGAAATGGCTGAAAATGAGAGCACTTCTGAACCATCTCAATTCATTCAGACATGCGGACGGTAATCCCGGATTTCAAAATTACTTGTTATGAGATCCCTATGATATGTACTAACACCCCTCAAAAAGGTTTTCATAGGAGTTGTTTTTGGTATTAGGGTCCAAAATTTTCAAACTGTGATAAATATTTGGACTACCGACATGGGGTTAGCAGTATCTTGATGCAGAAAGGTTGTACTATATGAAACATAAAACAACACTTTGATTAAATTAGTGTCAGTGTGATTTTTTTGACGCGAAAGCCGTTTGTACAAAATTCAATGCTGCCCAAAATTCACCAACTTACCCTTGTCCTTTGAGGGGAAGGAAAGAATGACTTAAAGAAAACAAGAAAAAAAAAAAAAAGAATTTCTACTTCGATTACTAATTACAGCAATTTTTTGTATTATTATTAATGAAAAAAATGGTTATTATTCTATATAAGAAAAAATGTATACATAAGACTACTTGAAAATGAATAAATGTGTTTTTTTGCTTAAATTGGTATTTTAATGCAAAAATGTGGTCATCCAAAAAATTAGCAACTTTTTTATAATTACTCTAAAAAAATACTAAAATCAATAGTTAATGGCATACCCTTTACTTTTTAAAATCATGGAATATCTTCTCGGCATAGACTTTATGAATTTATTGATTTTTATAGCTCATTAGCTTTATATAGCTCATCTGCATTTTTGAAGGGTTCTTTGTGTTTTAGGGAAAGTTCAACTTAACATAAATTTTCAATCGGGTTGAGATCAAGGGATTAAGCTGGCCATTTCATTACTTTAATTTGATTTGTTTCAAACCATTATTTAACAAGTTTAGAAGTGTATTTAGGGTTATTGTCTTGTTGAAATCTCAATAAAAGTGGACTATTATCAGCATGAGGAACCACTTTTTCTTAGAGAATATCATGATAAATATATTGATCCATAATACCATTTACTCTGTAAATAGATCAGACTCCACTAAAACCAGAAAAACAACCCTAAACCATTGCATCTTTTCCACCACCATGCTTGATTGTTCCTTTTGTGTATTTAGGATCTAAGCATTTACTTTTAGGCTTACGTACCTTTAAATTGCCGTCAGGATCTTTGAAATTGTACTTTGATTCATCATTCCACAAAATCTATTTCAATTATTTTAGTCCAGTCTCTATGAGCATTTGCAAATTCAATTCTAGTTTTTCGATTCTTCTGAGAAATGAAAGGTTATTTTTGCTGCTCTAAAGCCCAATAGTCCTGAAAGTTGTAACCGTCTACAAACTATATTTTGAGCCACAGAAAGGTTCAGTTTTTTAATGATATCATTAGCACTATTGAAAAAAAAAATTTTAACATGACGAATAAATTTTCTGTCAGTGAAACAACATGTTTTGCGTGGTCTTCCGCCTTTATGTTCTGTTTTTAAAAGACTGCCTTTAATAAGTCATTTGATTATTCGAGATACAATCGACTTGTTAATGAAGTATTTTGTTGCAATTTCTTTTTGTTTGACTCTATTCTTATAATCTTTTACAATATATTCTCGAAACGCTAAATTATACTTGTTTCCTACCGTTATAAAATCTAAAACAACATAAATACGCTATTCTCAAATTAATATTGTAATGATTGCAACATTTTCCTCTCTGGACAAAAATTTACAATTAGTCGATTCTCATTTGATAAGTATTAATAACTACAACACTACAAATCCCTTGAACATTATTACCACAAAAGGAATTCTTGTGCGGATGATTTTTCATGAGTTTTCTAGAGTAGTTGTAAAAAAGTTGCTAATATTTTAGTAGCCATATTTTTTGTATTAAAATACCTAGAGAAGCAAAAAAACATCTTTATTCATTTTAAAGTAGTCTTATTATGTACAAATCTTTTTTCTTATATGTAATATTAACCATTTCATTTGAAACATAGTTAAAAAAAAAATTGTTGTAATTAGTAATCAAAGTAGAAACAAATTTTTATTTATTTGGATGCTAATGTTTTGGAGGTCAGTATATATGACAAAAAATCAAATATAAATTAATAACATTAAACACAAAAAAATTTTAATGTATATAAATATTGAAATGCAAAGTTATCTCATAATGCGAAACTTACTGGTACAGATAAAGAGCTCATACCAACTGCAATGCCAGTTAAGATTCTTCCTGAATACAACATAAGAACATTGGAAGCATAGCTTATTAAACACCATCCTGGCATATATAATAGTGAAGTCATTATAATTGTTGATTTTCTTCCAAATTTGTCAATAAAATATCCTGCTACCATGCTTCCAATCAATGCTCCAATAGCAATTAATGACTATAAACATAAACATATATATATATATATATATATATATATATATATATATATATATATATATATATATATATATATATATATATATATATATATATATATATATATATATATATATATATATTGCTACTATAAATCTACTAAAGTTATATTATGTCAACTTTTTTTCGTTAACCTTTAAAATGTAAAACTTTGATTAACAAATAAAAAAGTTTAAAAAAAAACTCAAACTAAATCGAATCAGTGTCTTTTAAAAGGGCTGATTTGACATTTTTTTTGAAATTCACTTTTTGTGTGTTTTGTGTTCTTCTATGATAGCTTCATCAATTTATGTTAAAAATGTGTTTAAATTTTATCTTCTTACTTAAATAAAGCCACCTGAAAGTTTTCGATTTTTTTTAAAAAAGCGAATTTGCCTCAAATACGCCCTTTTTAAAAAAATTGCTCTACAGCTGATTCATATTTTTAGGCGCAATACACAAAAAATGTTAATAGCATTTCGAATTAATACTTTTGTTTTTATTATAAGATTTTAATGGACCTCGTTATTCCAAGTCCTAGAAAGAGGAAAGAAATTTATCCTTGTGAGTACAAATATAACAAAATAAAACAAACACGTTTAATGAAATTCCACCAAAGTACCCTATGTTTAACTTATATATATATATATATATATATATATATATATATATATATATATATATATATATATATATATATATATATATATATATATATATATATATATATATATATATACTTATCATAAATTTAATGTTTATATAAGTCTCATGTTTACATGAAATTATACTAAAATTATAAAAAATAATATACTATAAAATTTTGAAACATTAGTCTTATTTCATGAAAGCATGAGTTTAAAATAATTAAAATGTATTATATGTTTTATATGTCTAAAATTTATAAAATAGCATACTTCAAAATATTTTAACCCTAAAAATCTAACCCCAAGTCTAAAACAGCTATAGTACTTAGATTATATGTATAATCTGTAATATAAGTAAATAATTTACAGATTTTACATATTAAACCTTTCTTGCATAGTAGTTTAATATGCAGTTAGCTAAGATTTATTATGATTTTTTTTTCCAGGTAGTTAAATTTTGTTATAGTAAGCCTATGCCTATATAATAATTGAAATTATAACATAGGTGAAAGCACTAAAAAGTCAAAAACTCTTAATATGATTTGGTCTATTTCCCCACAACTTTGGTTGTAATGTTGTTCTCTGTTTAAGATTACAAATAATGCTGTGTATTTTAATAAAAACATTTTCTAGCTTGTATTAATTTTATATTAATTTTTCTGATTTTTTTAATAAGGTGCAAGAAAAAGTGTTTAGAGAACTTTGGAGAGGCTAACTGTGTGGATATCTTTTCCAAATTTTATGATATAAAAAGCTAAGACAAACAAGATTTTTATATTCAAGGGTTAATAGATATCACTAAAGTTAAAAGAAGACTGCCACATCAAAAGGATCTTGAAAACCTGAAGCAGCCAAATAGTTTCTCTTCAATCATGTGATTGTAGGCAATGTGCACATAGATATGTTGCAGTGTACTTTTATCTGTCTTAAGTATTAGTGAAAAACAATTATGGAGAATAAGGAACCTTAAGGGAATTGGAATAACCCTTGAAGATAAAAGAGGAAAAGGTATTACTAATTGTCTTTTTCAGAATGTTTATGGCATTGTTAGTAATCACATAAGATCATTTCCACTCAAGGAATCACACTACTTGAGAAAAAAGTATATTACCTCAATGCAAGTTTAAATGTAAAAACAATGTGGCAACTTTTTTGTGCAAAAAAATCCAGGTTTAAAAGTGAGCAAGTCTTTTTACTGGAACCATTTTAAAAATAATTTAAACTTACGGTTTGGGCACCCACAAGTGGATACTTGTTGCACGTGTGAAGAATTAAATCTTAAATTGAAATCATTACATCTCAATGATGTAGCTAAAAGAGCAGCACAGACTGATTTAGATGTTCATAAGCGCAGGAATAATAAATTTTACAATGCTTTAAAACATGAAACATCAGAAAATGGCTTAAAAGAGGAGCACATTCTATCATTTGCATTTGGCTATATGAAGACGATAAGCTTGCCAAAAATATCCGTCCAACAACTTTATTATATGAGACAGCTATCAGTCAATGTTTTTTTTAACATAACATTAAAAACATTAACATTAAAAAGAAAAAAGTCATGTATATACCTAATGAAGTTGCAACTTTTTTAAATGATTATTTGATCTCAGTTCCATCAAAGTATAATACATTACCTTTGCTTTGTGACAACTGTAGTGGGCAAAAAAAAAATCAGACCTTATCACATTTTTGTTTATACTTAACTAACAGTGGTAGGTTTGATAAAGTTGAACAGTTCTTCCCAATGAGAGGGCATAGTTTCCTCCCTTGTGATAGAGACTGGTATAACTTCAAATGTTTTAAAAACACATGACTGTCTTTATCACATGCATCAACTCACTTATTATTAGCAGCTCCAGACCACAAAAGTTTACGGTGAAAGAAATTGTAGGTGCAACTGAATTTTTTGATGATAAAGTTTGGAGCCCAAAACATTAAAAAAAATCTTGTATTTCTTCAGAAACCAATAGTAAAAATACCTCAAAAGAAAAGAAGGTCACTTTTCAATTAGTAACTTGTTTCTTTTTGTATATGAGCATGATAAAAAAGGCTACATTAAGGCATTCACCAATAATAATGGTTTGGTCTGTCATACATTTTTTATGTCCAAACATATGTGTACTGTACCACATTTTTAATTTTAACTATAAATTGGCATTTGACTAATGTCACAGAGATAATGACTAATGTCACAGAGAGTCATATTAAAGATAATAGCATTATCATTAATATTAAACCAACAGCAAATGGTGACAAACATATTTTGAAATTACAAACTTAAAATTAGATCAAATTCTATACTTTCCCATGGTTATTTCATTTCTTTAATTATATTAAGAAAGGAATAATGTCATAAATTGTAAAAAAAGAATAATGTAGCAAATAGTTAAAAAGGAATGTTTCTAATTTATTATTGTTGCTTTATCAGAAATAACAACATTGTTAAAAAAAACAAAAAAACAGAAAGTCACAATTATATTTCTTTCCAAAGAACAATTAAATATAATATAGCTGATACATGTAAATATAAAAATGTTTATGATTTATGAAAATATTGTTATATTTACATGTATAAATTTTATTAAAGCGTTTATAAAATTGATAAGCTACCAGTCCAAACCAAAACCCTCACACAATAGAGTGGTATTTTTAACATGTTCAACCTATTAAAGTCAGTCAATGCATGTATACACTCAAAAATGTGATAATTTGAAACACTATTCCTTATTTTGTTTTTCAACAATAAAAACATATGAATAATCATTATTCCACTAAACCCCTAGGGCAACCCTAGGGGTTTAGTGAAATAATAAATTTAAACAATGTGCAAAAAGATTTAAGTTTTGTTTCAGATTTGGTTTTTACAAAATAAAAAATAAGTCACATCATGCTTTTTTAAAGCTTTTTTAACCCTTGCAACTCTTTTTTTAAAGCTTTTTTAACCCTTGCAACTCAAATTTTCAGTTTTTTTTACTAGTAAATAGAGCTTATATCTAACATAATTGTCAATTAAAAGTTTGTAACAAACTTTTTAGATAATCGTCATTCAAAGTTAATGTGGTTTTTTATAAAATTAACTTTTTATAATATTTTATAAATATAAAATTATTATTATTATTATTATTTTTGATTCTTAGAACTTGAATAAAACTATGGAGACTTATTTATTTCAAAATTACCATTATGTATAAAAGTTTAAATTGACTTAAAACATAGGATAGTTAAATATCTGGTATATTCAGCTCGATTCAAGCTAGATATCATATCTAGTACACCTCTAATTAAAAGAAAATAAAACTTACAGCAAACCATGAAAACTCATTTTTATCAATTTTCAAATGTGCATCTTCTTCCATTTTAGATTCAGTTGGAGATGTATAACCAAGTGTAAAACCAAAACAAAGTGATGCCAATGATGCAGTAACTGCAGCTGCAAAAACAGAACTAAATCTATCTTTGCTTTCAATCAAAGGAATTTTATCAGATGAAGACATTTTTTAAACTACAAAAAAATAATAAAATAAAGAATCAAGGAAATAAAATATAAAAACAAACTACTATAGCCAATAAACATAAAGGTTACATTTATATTTGTTAATAAGGCAGCATTTTTTACACTTAAGAGAAACAAACTTAAAGTAAATATAAATAGTATTTAAAAACAAATATAAATAAATTATTTAACAAAAGAATAGCAAATTGCTACAAATTAAAGAATAAATAAATAATAGAGTATATATATATATATATATATATATATATATATATATATATATACATATATATATACATATATATATATATATATATATATATATATATATATATATATATATATATATATATATATATATATATATATATATATATATATATATATATATGTATATATATATATATATATATATATATATATATATATATATATATATTATATATATATATATATACACACTTACTAAAGCGTGTTTTGATAAGCATTTGCTCACTTTTTGTGAGCTCACCTTAAGCTATTCTCTTTTTTTCGATAAAGAAGAAGAAAAAAACGAAGAATGATGAATAAAATGATTGCTTCCCCATCCCAAACCCTCAGTCGATGTAGCAGCACTTTACTGCGAGTCAGGCTATTTGTCAGTCGATGTATGTACTGAAGCCCCCAGCAGCAGGCTATTTCAGAATGACGTCAGATTGCTTACCATAGTACGCAATACTATTTGTATATATATATATATATATATAAACTCTTATTTTCTCATTTACTTTCTTTTATAAAAATAATTTCTATTTTTTACTTGACCTTTTCTGTATTTGAAAATGGGGGTAGAAGCTTTTTATATAGTATATTTATATGAGAATATTTCCCCATACTATATAAAAAGCAACAATTGTCACATTTCTCCTAGACCCTTTTTCTATGTTTTTTAATATTTGCTGCCATTTCATTTTTAGGGGTCGGAAAAATGTCATATGGATGAAAAATAATGCTATACGAAAATAAATTTTCAGGGGTCAGAAAATTACTCTTAAACGGATTGAATTTGCTGGTAAAAATAAAAACTTCTCAACCGCTTTGCACAGTTCAACTGATTCCATAGATAAATGCAATGCCAAATTGTTTCTGATATATAATATCTTTCCTTCATGTTATTAAATATATGGGAGGCCACTGTTAAGACTCACTTCTCAAAATAAATCAAACCATCTAGACTTTGTCCTATTGCATTATGTGGTTTTAAGTCCAAGTATATAATATACCACCACATAAGTAATGTGGTGGTATGTTATATACACCTTATGATAAGGTATAAATATGGTGCCATCTGCTGCAGCTAAAGACATGTCAGATGTTGATGCCTTCAACAATTTAATATTCTTTCTAGATATTTTATTCCTCTTCTTGATATAATTTTACACTTTTTTTGGTTCACAGTCCAGTTAGCATTGTCCTTGGTTTGTTTTAAAAACTATACACAACTACACTACTAACTATACACAACTATACACAAAATCATGACCAAAAAAATTCCATTGTCTTGACTCCTGACTTTAACTAATGGCTACTAGTTAAAGTCAACAAGCAATTGGTAATGCAGTTTTTCCACAAGTTTTTTCATATTAGAGCCTCTTTTCTACTGTCTATATAAAATGATGAAAAAAAAAACTACATTAAAATTAGTACTTCAAACAGTTTTGAAATTTTATAACAGTGTTAAAGGTAGCCATTGCAAATCTTTTTACATATCTCCTACTTGTTGTACAACTAGGATAAAATGAAGTTCTTTGTTAAACTGATAAGAATGCTGACTATGTTGTCAAATGAACATAATTATACTGTTAGTTTGAAATTTTGCCAACATAAATAAATAAGGAAATATTAAAAAATATTTATCTAAATATTTCATCCAATAAAAAAAATTATTCATATATAAATACATATCGATTTTCATATATGAAATATAATAACAATATACATTTTCATATATAAATATAAAGATTTGTTTCTATTCACCCCATTTTACTGTAGCTATTCTATATCTCTACTTTTTTGTTATAACTAATTTATAATAAGTATAAATGGTAAAAATAAAATAAATAATAAAATAGTAATAGCAATAAAAATATTAACAATAGTTTTATTAGCAAAGTTATAATAAGAGATATACACTATATAAGAATAGTTTTATTAGCAAAGTTATAATATGAAATATATAAAAGTATAATACTAGTTTAATTTAAATAAATATAAAAAATAATTACAAAAAAAATGTGTTATAAATAAACTAGTAAACTAAAAAATATTAGCAAATGACAACAAATTAAAGTGTAAACAAATTATATAATATTTACATTATAACAGTATTACATTTCTAATTTAAAACTTATAATTTTAAGTTAATGTAGAATACATATTTATAATGTTAAATAATATGCATTCTGTAATAACTTGACAGAAATAAAGAGATTACAAAAATCTGTTGCATATTTGGGGCCGATCATTCCATGATGCCCTTTCTCTTTTAGACATGTTGCAAAAACACATTGAAAACATAGTTAGACCTGCTCTTACAGCCAACCTCTAACCATTATAACATCGTCATTATGTTGTTTCTCTTTCTCTTTTCTACAAATACGATAATGGACAATGCTCTAAAGAGCTAGAGTCTCTTGTGCTATCTACTAAACTTCATTCTCTTGTTACTCGTTATTCAATAATTTACTGTAACTGATCCAAAGTGCACCAAAAACTCTTATTTGTCTAATCTTTTACCTTGCACATCAGTTCTTTGGAATTAGCTTCCATCCTGATTCATATAATTTGCAATCTTTTAAGTCATCTGTCAATGTTCTATAAACTTCATCATTTTTCCTCCAGTAACTTACATTAGTGGTTGCTTGCAGCCTTGTTGGAAGCGAAGATGTTAAAAAAAAAAATTTAGAAACAAACTATATTTGATTTGTAATAATAATAATAACAACAATTTATTGATGAAATTTAGTAAAATAAAAATTAAAATAATTTATAAAAAAATTTTTAATGTTTATAATGATATACAAGAGTGAGTAATAACATACAAGATATATTATTGAAACAAATATATATATATATATATATATATATATATATATATATATATATATATATATATATATATATATATATATATATATATATATATATATATATATATATATATATATATGATTTAACGCACTAAATGATTATAAAAAAAATAAATCCACTCAACATGGGGTACTTTCTAGAACAACATAGTCATGTGCTAGACACACAGCTGAGTTCGTCATGATCATGACAAGGTATATCCAACAATCTAGATATACATAACTATCACTGAGAAACATTGTTTACTTTTACAAATTATAATATATATATATATATATATATATATATATATATATATATATATATATATATATATATATATATATATATATATATATATATATATATATATATATATATATATATATATATATATATATATATATATATATATATATATATATATATATGCTTGTTGTGCTCAGGTCAGTGAATACTTTTAAAACAAAAGTAGTATTTATTAGAATAATGAAAACAAAAAAGATTGTTCTCGGCTTTGTTTTAGTTTTACTAATGAATTTGTAGTAAATGAATTTTAATTAACTAATCAGTTATCTAAATAACATTAACACTAGCATCGGTATAAAAAACTTTACAAAAATTTTATAGGACATCTAAATTTATTATTACTACTATTTTTTTTTTAATCTAAAACGTCTTTTAAAATCTAAAATATTAAAAATTAATATATTTTTTTAAAAAGCGTTAGAGCTTGGGGTAAAATTTTTTACTTATAATATAAGTAAAAAATTTTACCCCAAGCTCTAACGCTTTTTAATATAAGTTATATTGAGAATATTTGGTTGCAAATCTTAATTGCTTATTCAAAACCTTCTAGGTCTCACACATTACAGTAAAAACCAAAGCACCATTTCAATGATACGCATTTAAAAACTAGAAATGCGATCGTGCATCGTTTCACCTATCAAAATCCGAAGGATAATATAATACAGAAAAAATTTTGATTTGAACTGCAAAGATTTGTCATCAAACATAAGGTCTATTCAACTTAATATGGGATAACCTAACATTATTGAGATAACTGGAACTCATGAAATGAAGCTGTTCCAACGTTCAATATGAAAGCTTAAACAAAACAAAAAATAATAATCCAAAATCCTTCAAAAATATTAGCTTCACTACAAACCTGTTACCATAACAAACATTATCAAAAAAAAATTATTTGTTTATTAATTAATGTCTGACTGATTTGTATTGTTATATCACTTATCTAAATAACGACTTTATTAAAATAATTTTTATAGGCCAATCAAAATAATTAATAACAAGTTAATTCACGTGGACGTAAAATAATTGTTGATTGGGTAAAAATACGAAAGTAATTGCATTAAAAATTTTTGCTTTAATAAATAACACTAAATCGTTTTAAAATATGATTAATAGGTTTCTCCTCCACATATCGATTGGGTCATCCATTTATTACGTACGCTCCTAGGGGGGAAGGGGGAGGTCTTCAAATAACGAACAAAAGCGTATGCTCTTTAAGTAACGTGATGTGACACGCAAAATTTAGTAAAAATGTGGGGGCTGCTATTATCTTCTATAAAATGGATGCTAAAGACAAAAAAATTTTGTTTGACTGTTTCATGTTTATACTTTACTTAGTCAGTACTTAGTCAGGAGAAGAAGAAAAGAAAAAATGTTGGACAAAATGTATTCCTTATGCAAAAGTGAAAAGCCTTAGTCTGTGAACTGGCTCAAAAATTTTGAAATTTTCAAAAAGATAAAGTTATTTATTTTATTGTACTTTTAGTGTTTTTTTACTTTATTTAATTTCTGCTTTTACTTCAATTTTATTTATTTTACTAACTAAATTAAAACATGAATCATGCACAACTTTTAACATCAAAATGGTATTGGAAAATTTTTCTTATAATCAAAATATTCTTTATCAAAATTGGTACAAAATTGCAAAGTTTTACGGTGTGTATCTTACAACTTTCTCATACAACTTTCTTTATTTAAGGATATAATAAACAGAGAGCCGCATAGGAGTAAACTTTCGACCAATAAGGGGTCGTCCATAAATTACGTAACGCAATTTTCGATCGTTTTTACCCCTTAAATACAAATTGAAAGCAATAGCTCTTTCTATAGAGAAATTGAATTACGTTTTAATTTACTTGAAAAATGTCAGTATAATTTCAAGTAAATTAAAAAGTAACTTTACCTAATATAGTATTTACTTTGATGAAATTAAATTATATTTAAAAATATTTGTTTATTTTTAGAGAATCGTTTATTATGCCTGATAAGTGGGTACTTATTTGTTTTAACAATTTATTTCAAGTTCGTTAGTTATTAGCAGTCGTGTAAGTTTTAGAGTTGCACAAAACAAAACACTAAAAATTTGTATTACAATTTTCTTTCAAATAATTAAAGTGTTCTTAGCTTATGATATTTGTTTTTTATAGCATAACATTTACTTGTATATTTACAGTCTTAATGTGTATATAAAATAAAATTTAAAATAAAAACTTGTTTTAAAAAATATATTTAATATGTGCTCTTGGAACAGTACTATAAAAAAACTTTGAGTTTATTAAAGTCTTATTAAATACATACCAATCATGAGAAAACAGAAAGGTTAAGAAGATTATGATTACTTAGTGGGTGTTAGACGTCCTTTGGACAACTGTTAGACGTTCTTTGGACGTCTGTTAGACGGTTTAGGATGTCCAATGCCCTCTGGGTGCTGTTAAATATTCACGTCACAAACGCGTGATTCAAACATTGAGGTGTTAATGTAACATGAACACCTTTGTTTGCATAAACACTTTTTAACCGCAACACCTATTAGGTGTTAATGTATTATGAACATTTTTTTTTTGAATCAACACCTCTTTAAGACAACAACTAATAGGTGTTAATATAGCATTACGCGTCTACATCTTTTTACTTTAATATAAACACATTTTTCTGTAACAGTGCAAGCTTTGAGTTTTGCCCTCTAGCTCCCCCCCTCCCTTGTCGTCGGCCCTGATATATATATGTGTGTGTGTATATATATATATATATATATATATATATATATATATATATATATATATATATATATATATATATATATATATATATATATATATATATATATATATATATATATATATATATATATATATATATATATATATCAGGCGCGGATGCAGCATTTTTTGATGTTTGAGATACCTAACTTCCAGAGATGGAACAAACTTCAAAAGTTTATATGTTTATACTTATATCAAATAAGAATGCTTTGCAAAAACTTGCAATAATTGGAGCCTGTGAACAAAAAAGCCCTATAATTTTAGCTACACCTACACCAAACGTGAGAGCAACAAGTTGATAAAATATTTTTGCTACTATTCTCAACCAAATATGTATTCATTGATAAACTTTAAAACTCACACAATAATCTCTTAGCGTTCAACAATTATGGCCTAATAAAAATCGTGTCACATGATAGAGCCGAAAATATTTATCCTCGAAAATATCACCGAAATATTTCATAACCGAAAATTTTAGAACCGAAAAGTATACTTTCATTGCAGGATCAAATTACAAAATCCTTTTTTTTTTTAATCTATTTTTTTTTTTCAGTTAGTCGTTTTACAATAAAATAAACAATTAAAATTTCTTTAAAATATATATACATATATCTTATACTGCTGAGTTAGGTGAGAATGATGATGGCATACTCACCTAACGTCAAATAGCCTGCTGCTGGGGGCTTCAGTACATACATCGACTGACAAATAGGCTGACTCGCAGTGGAGTGCTGCTACATCGACTGAGGGTTTGGTATGGGTCAGCAACCATTTCATTCATTATTTTTCGTTTTCCCTCATCGTTTTCTAAAAACGCTCACTTAATTGTAATTAATTAAGTGTAACTTTCGGTTGTAAACCATTTTAATGAAGTTCGGTTCTAAAATCATTAATGACTTTCGATCGAAAATTCGATTGAAATTTTTTCGGTTCTAATTTTTTTCGTAAATATTTTCGGTTGTGTAATAAATTTCTCCTATTCGGTTCTAAATTTAAATTAGAGATTCGGTTGAATCATAGGACGCCAATAAAATTTGCAGCCCCTCAATTTCAGGGGGTTCAAACTTTATATGGTTATAGTTTTTGAGCGCTAAAAGATTTTTGTGTGAATTTTAAAATTTTAGGGCTTTTTGTTCCCAGGCTCCAATCATTGCAATTTTTTGCAAAGCATTTTTATCTGATATAAGTATAAATATATAAATTTTTAGAGTTTGCTCCATGTCTGAAACATCAAACATCAAAAAATGCTGCATCCGCGCCTATATTAAAATTTTTTTTACATATTACGCTTTTCTATGCGGGTGTTGAAGAAGTAACTAAATATAACATCAAAATACATTTTCTCCTAACAGCACTTGCTCTTGCACAAACAACAAAAAACAAATATATGTTTGCAGCTTTCTCCATAACCGGCTGGACATTTGCACTCTGCAGTTTATATACTACCATTTTTATTTAAACATACCCATGATTCATATTCTTTATAATCTATTCTTGTTTGAGGGACTACAGTTCTGATTAAGGTGGTATCCAACCATTATTTACATTTTCTTTTATTTTACGCCTAATAAATACCATTTATGAATTACTAGCATAATAGATAAAAATCTAAAACGTGATGCAAAAACTTTTTTAATTTGAAAAAAAATAACTGCTGACTCAGCAAAAAAAAATGTCAACATCCCAGGAACATAAATATCTAGAGATTACATCAATACTAAAGGTTGAAATTTTGGGAATTGCTAGTATATTAGTGTAGCTTGTGCTTGAAGCAAAAAATTTAAAAAAAAGTTTAAACAATCAAAAATGGCAGACTTGATAGTATAAAAAACTTTTTTTAGCGATGAAACACTCATTTGATATGGTAATTGTAGGTTAAGTTTATTTTTTTTAATTTTATTTTAGGTTCCGGCACAAAAAACATTATTAATGAACATATTCTGAAAATTTGAAGCTAAAATAATATTTTTTTATTGAAATATCATTTTTTTCCTACTGCTACTCATTAAAAAAAACAAAAATTGAGAAAAATCAATTTGAAAATTATAAAAGCACAACTCAGATAAATCATGTACATGAGAAGAGTACTATTGATATTCTAAAACTAATTTGGAAAAAATACTTTAACTATTTTATTATTATTTCATTTATTTAACACCCAATTTACAAGGTAAAAAGAAAAAAATAAGAAAGTTATTTCGGATGACTTTGCTTAAAAATGTTTTCTTCCAGAATTTGCTTGAAAACTCCTCTTTGCTCTTTTGCATTCCAGCACTCTATTGCATACTTCAAGTTTCGTTCAACTTCGGAAGGAATTTTACTTTTAGAAAGTGGTATTTTTACCTTCTTTTTATTTTGAATTAGGTTTTGAAAATTTAATATCTGAAGACGGCATAGTTCCTGAATATCACTAACAAACGAATGTTGAAATAACGGGTGTTGCAGTTGTGAAAAGATAATGTCTGCAGTTGTTTTGTTATTAAGAAGTCGAAGGAAAAAGTTTAACTTATTTTGTTGAACACTTTTTGAATTTTCCTGGATTTTAAATAACGAATTCATATAGTTTTTACTATGTTTCGAAACATTTAAAAACGATTTTAGCGCACTCCTTCCAATTATATCTAGCTTTTTCATCAGACCAGGATTATTTTCACATAGCTCCATAACATAAGTTAAGGTGGGGACTGCCAATGATTTATATATATAGGAAATAGAACTGGGGTGGGCAAACCGGATTCCAGATTGAATAAGAGTTTGAACAACAGCTCTAAAGTTTGATATTTTTTCATCAACATTTGAATAACCGAGTGAAGCAAAAACTGAATGTTTAGTATCCCATGTGAATCCCAGATGTCTAAGTTTATTCTGAAGATTTTTTTTATTACCAGAATTACCAGAGTTGTCTATTGAATTCTCCAAGGTTTAATTGTCTAAAAAACATTTTTTCAAATTTTTCTTTTTTTTTTTTTTTTCATTTTTTACCAAAATAATGGCTGGATACCACCTTAAATAACAAAATTTTACAGCATCTGATAAACTATTAACAGCTACTGAAGTTACATTGTCGGAA
Source organism: Hydra vulgaris (assembly GCF_022113875.1). NCBI lineage: Eukaryota > Metazoa > Cnidaria > Hydrozoa > Anthoathecata > Hydridae > Hydra > Hydra vulgaris. The sequence continues at coordinate 31,801,339 of NC_061167.1, read as the reverse complement.
GAATAAAGTCTCTAATATAATCTAAAATATAGTCTATATATATAATAATAATAGATGCCTTCTTTCAAGGCTTTAGAGCTGTGAGTGAGAAAGTCATAAGTTTCAAATGTCCAAATGTTTATGTTTGTTAATAGTTTTATTACTATTTCTTTTTGTAACACCCAATTTCCGATTTCAAAAAGGATGGGGGAGCTGGACACCTAAATTTAGTTATAATTTTTGATAAGCTCAAGACTTGATTTCTTCAGTTTCTTCTTGTAAAATTTTTTTAATTGATAATTTAAGTTTATTGGCACACGCAATGGGCACAGTTTAAAAGACTTCTTTTAAACGTCTTTTAAACATTTTGGACGTTTTTGAACGTTCAATAGGCGCCTTTTTTAGGTCCTGTTCTCACTGGGTAATAAACGATTTTTTTATAAATTTTTCTTTTGTGGATTTTCACCAACAAGGATGCATTGCTTGCAGGAATTCTTGTACTTTCCAAATTTTAATTTCATCCTTAAATGGTTTATTTTTTTCGTGATCATATGAGGAGTCATACATAATTAACAGTATTGTTAAGAAATTCTTGATAATAATGTTGTCTATTTTATTGCTATAACATTCAATATTTCTAGCGGTTATACATACCCTCGTTATTCAAGTAATATAAAAAAACCCGTTAAAGAAACAAAAATATATAAAACATCCTTTGAAAAAGAAAGTGATTCACACAAAATAAGTTTTCTTGAACTCTCAGTAACAAATAATAATTCCGGAACATAGCTTTCCAATAACTATCGCAAGGATGCTATAGCAAATGTGCAAATAACGCCACATTCTTGTCACGATCCAAAAATAATTTATGGGGTACACAAAGGTTTTATCCAAAGGCCTTTTACCTTATGAAGCAAAGAACATGTAAACCATGAATTTCTTACGGAAATGTTCATAGAAAATGGTCATGATAAAAATAATAATTCAAAACGTTGTGAAAAAACTAAAAATCAATGAACAAAATTATCAATTAAACACTCGACACGCATTCATATACAGTTCAATACAGTACATTCAATATCATATACAGTTTTGAAGAAAAAAAAATTTTTTTTTGGCGGTGGTGGGACATTTAAGAAATTGCCATTGTGTCTTTTTTTTTTTTTTTTTTGCCGTTTCATATATTTACAATTAAGACATATTAAGGTGAGTTTCCACTCATCCGTTTTTTCACGGGAACGGGATAGGAAAGGGAAAAATAATCACGTGAGCATACGTAGTTTTCTTTCAGACATGCTAAAAGTTATTCTACGCATGTCCACGTGATTATTTTTCCCGTCCCTTTCCCGTTCCCGTGAAAAAACGGATGAGTGGAAACTCGCCTTTACATTTACAAAAATTGGCCGGAGTAAGAAGAAGACAATGACTGTCTTATCACCGAACCCCGTTTACAAAATGTCCGTGTGTATAAACAAATATGAATAAAATATACAAAAAAGCTATAAAGACTACATAACTTTTGTCAAATAATAAAATGACAATTATATTAAAAGTTTAAAAATAAAGAAAGTTTTGTATACTAATACAAATATATTTGATACATATAACAAAATTTATTTAGTGCTAATGGAAGCGTTTTTTCTATTTTAGAATTACCTTTTAAAAAAAATATTTAAAGTCTATTGAATTAAAATCTAATTGAAGTAAGATTTTTTTAGAAACTGTTTTAAATTTTTCTAAAGAGTAGTGTTCTTTATTAAAGTTTTTAATAAAATTTTTCCATAAAAAAAGGTCCTCGATATTGAATTCGATAAGAACTTATTTTTAAATTAATTCTCGGAACAATAAAGTTATCCTCTGAAATCTTTGTTGGATACTTATGAGATATTTTGCTAAAATAAGATTAAAATATAAGTGGAGATATTCCATGTTTCATTTTAAACATGAAAAGTAATGTTTGGTAAATGTTCAGTTTATAAATGTTTAAGGCCTTGAGACGATTTAATAGCGGTTCGCAATAGACAGTTCTGTTTGCCCCAAATACAATCCTACAAGCATGCTTTTGTTTACTATAAAGTTTTTTGAGTTTTCCGTAATTCATACTTCCCCATGGAATGTTGCAGTAAGAAAGTTAGGTGTGAATAAATGAAAAATAAATTTTCATTAGAGCTTTTGCGTTTAAAAATGGTTTTGTTTTATAAAGTACGGAAATATTAAAAGAGATTTTACTTTCAATAGATTGGATGTGAAACTTCCATGACAAGGTTTTATCAAGAATTACGCCTAAAAAGTTAATAGCAGATTCTCTTTTTACATCTGTTTTATTAAATAAAAGATTTGGCAGTTTAAGTGGAGTATTATCAACTTTATTTGGTTTGTGGAACAGGATGAATTTAGTTTTATCTACATTTAGTGAAAGGCGGTTACTTATAAACCATTCATTTACTTTAGATAATTCTTCATTAAAAATTTAAAAAAGAATTTTTATATCTCTGTGTAAATAAAACAGATTGGAGTCGTCAGCAAACATTTTAAAATACAATTTTTTAGATGCTAAAAATAAGTCATTTATATACACTAGAATCAATAATGGTCCTAAGATAGATCCTTGAGGAACCCCATAACTTATAAGTTTTTTTTTGGTTTCATTTGTTTCATAGGTTATGCATTATTTTCTGTTAGTCAAGTAGTTTTTAAACCAAAGTAAATTTAAGTTGTTTACTCCAAAAAGTTCTAATTTTTTTATAAGGATTTCATGATTGATAGTGTCAAATGCTTTGGATAAATCAATGAAAACTCCTAAGGTAAAATAATCTTTATCAAAAGCGTCCGATATATGGTTTACAAGCTCAATTACCGCGTGATCCGTAGAATGATTTTTTTTAAACCCAAATTGTTTGTTGTACAGAATATTATTTGATACTAAATGATTATAAAGCCTATTGTACATATGCGTTCTAGTAATTTAGAGAAACAAGGTAATACAGAAATAGGTCTGTAGTTTGAAACATTTGTTTTTTCACCCAACTTAAAAATCGGTGTGACTTTGGCTATTTTAAGTTTGTCTGGTACAATACCAGACGTTAATGAGAGATTAAAAATGTGAAACAATAAGGGTTCAATAATATCAAAAACTGATTTAACTACATTGACGCTAATTTTATCTATGCCTGCACTTTTGTTATTTTTCAGAGAGGAAAAAGCATTATGCAACTCACTTATATTTAAATTTAGTTCTGTCATAACATTATTTGCTGTTTTGAGGTAAGTTTCAAATTTTATGGTACTAAATGGAATTTTTTCAAGAAAAAAACTGTTTAGCTTGTCAGCTATGGTTTCTTTATCATAAACAACTTTTTCATCAATTAACAGTTTTTGTGGCAAATTGTTTTTAATCGAAATATTTTTGCCAATTATTTCTTTTATTATATTCCAAGTTTTTTTTGTATTTCCATTACTTTTTTCCAATAGATTTTCATAATAAGATTTTTTTGAAAACCTTTTGGTTTTTTCAAACAAATTTTTGTAGTTTTTGTATATTATTTCATTATGATATGTTTTATGTCGTAGATATTTTTCATATAGTTTTTGTTTTTTCTTTGAAGATTTGATTAAACCTTTTGTCATCAATTATTTCTTTTATTATATTCCAAGTTTTTTTTGTATTTCCATTAATTTTTTCCAATAGATTTTCATAATAAGATTTTTTTGAAAACCTTTTGGTTTTTTCAAACAAATTTTTGTAGTTTTTGTATATTATTTCATTATGATATGTTTTATGTCGTAGATGTTTTTCATATAGTTTTTGTTTTTTCTTTGAAGATTTGATTAAACCTTTTGTCATCAATTATTTCTTTTATTATATTCCAAGTTTTTTTTGTATTTCCATTAATTTTTTCCAATAGATTTTCATAATAAGATTTTTTTGAAAACCTTTTGGTTTTTTCAAACAAATTTTTGTAGTTTTTGTATATTATTTCATTATGATATGTTTTATGTCGTAGATATTTTTCATATAGTTTTTGTTTTTTCTTTGAAGATTTGATTAAACCTTTTGTCATCTACGGATTCAAAATAGACTTAGAATTTAAATTTTGTTCGATTAAAGGAAATGCCTTATTATATCGTTTACTATAACGCGATTCATAAGCATTATTTGCATTTTGTGTTTCATACACTAAGTTCCAATCAACAGAATTTTTAATAGATGGCAAAAATGTGCTTGGAGTTTTCATTGATTTGACGGACCAATATTTTTGATTTTATGGAATTGTTTTTTAATGTTATGTTTTTAGTGGTTAGAAAGATAGGAAAATGATCGCTTATGTCGGTTTTAATTATTTCTGTTCTTACGCAGCATTTGTGAAAATTGTTTGTTATTAAGTTGTCGACTAATGTTGACGATGTCTTTGTTATTCTTGTTGCCTTATTTATTGTTGGAATAAAATTATTTGCAAAATTGTGCCAATAAAGCATTTAGCATCATTTTTTGATGCATAATTTAAAATGTTTATGTTAAAATCTCCAACTAAGTATACATGTTTCCGATTTTTACTGGTTTGGGTTAATTCTTTTTTCGATTGCAGGCCCAATCACGTATGATCAACCTATCGTACGATATGGCAGCCTATTTCCCAGATGCTCGTTCTACTTTCATCTTTTCTTTTAAAGCTCTTCTTATTTGTGTGGTCTCCGGACAAAAGTCTTCATTGATGAAAATATTTTTTCCTTTCAGATGAAAAGATTTTTTAAGAATTTCTGTTTTATCTTTGAAATCCAAGAGTTTTAGCACGATCGTTCTTGGCTTTTTTTCACCTTTCTTGCCAGTTCTGTGAGCTCGTTCTATTTTAACATTCTTTACATCTATATAATCTTCAAATAATTTTTTACCTTTGATTCGGTCTCTTCCCAGCGTTCGTTTTCATTCTTTTTTACACCGTCTTTTCTTAAGTTATTTCGCCTCGAACGATCTTCCATTTCCCTGTGAATAAATGAAAATTTATTGTGAATAATGTGAATAAATAAAAATTTATTCACAGAAAAATGTGAATAAATTTTCATTTATTCACAGGGAAATGGAAGATAAAAATTTTTTGTTTTTTATATTAAGGAACTCCGAGTTTAATTTAGTTGTTTCACTACCAGATGGATTTATCTTTTCCTGATAACTAATTGCAGTTTTTATTTTATCATCAATAAGCTGTTCATAAAAATTTAAGCTTGCATTTTTTCAACATCTTTTATTATTGACTTAACTCGTTCGGCATTGTCGTTTATATTTTTTTCAACTTTATCCAAGCGGTCATGAATCATTTTTGCGCTTGAACATACAATGGCTATAATGTTTATTTCTTGTTGTTTCAAGATTTCTTCAAATTGTTTTTTGTAATCACTAAACATTTCCTTCAATATTTTTTAATGTCATCTCGAGTAACTGCCATAATTAAATTTATATGATTGATAAAATCTTGATTCAATTATTTCGATAGATAGAATCTTATTACACAGTTACTAAAATGATTCAGTTTGTATTTTTTCTGTAGTTTTATTATTAAACTATTATTTAAAAATATTTTTTTAATAACGAAGTTTTTAGCTGAATGAAAAAAAATACAATTAAAGTAGAGCAGCGGCGGAACTACCACTATGCTAAACCCTGCATTGCGGAGGAGTGAACTGCAGGGGCCCAAAAATTTTTGCTTAATTTCGTAGAAGAGTTTTATAAGACAGAAGAATTTTATAAAATTTCGACAAAGTATAGAACGATTAAGAGGTTGTCGCAATGTTATTCTCCTAAACTAGATGCGGTATATTGCAAACCTTGTTAGTCTTTCAAATCTCCGTGGCAAAGACGGGGAATTAGAGACTGGTAATGGCTTTCAAAAAAATTAAAAGGATGCGAAAATAGTCAATATCAGTTATGTTGTAATCAGCAGTTATGTTGATATATGTCATATATGTCATATAATAGTCAGCAGTTATGTTGTATATATGATTAGTGGAAGCAATTGATAAATTCTTAGAAAGGAAAATTGGATATGAATCAAAATTTTAGGAAAAAGTATTAGAGTGACTTTTTAACATTAGTACATAAGTTGTACTTTTAACATTTGTGCTTTTTGAAAATTAGTACTTTTAAACATTAGTAAAATTTACCATTTGCACTTTTTAACATTAGTACGTAGTTCATAACATTAGTACTTTTTAAAAATTGTTTAGCTTTCTGTGGTCATCGAAAATCGTTTGAGAATAAATATAGTGGTAATTTTTTAACCCAAGTACATCTTTTATCAAAATGTGACACTATTACAAAACAAGCCTTAAATATGGCCCGTGGAACTTTTGAATATTTAAGCACCAAACCTACAATGAAAATATTCTTTGTCTTGTAACGCGTTTAAAGACAACGTTAATCAACAATATTAATAATGCTTCTTTTTGTACAATCATCATGGATACCTCGCAAGACATAGCAAAAAAAGGCTAAGTCATGTTTTTAGATATCTACAAATAATAAAAAATGAAAAATTGTAAAAAGGTTGTGACTTATTATCACAATTTATTGTTGAGTCTAAAAAAACACTGAAAAGATTGAATCCAACTCGCTGGGCTGGAAGGTACACTTCACTTTTGACAGTTAAGCCTTGCTTTGTAGATATAATGAAAGCGCTTGCAAAATTATCTTTTAGAAGTCAGTAAAAAAGAAAGAATGCAAAGAAATGTCTAGGCTTCAGAAACAATGAATTTGTTGAACTTGTGTTTCTATGCGTGAAATATTAAAATAATTGAGTGAAGTAAATTTACCATTAAAATTGTTACAAAAAAAAAATCTCATAACTGCGACCGAATCATTTCAAGTTGCAAGCGAACATTTAAAACAGTTCAGAAATATGTATTATTTAGTGAAAGACGAAGTTATTCAAACGGCGGCTAAATGGGATACCTCCCACTTTTTCTTAGAAATGACAAAAAGTTGTTAAAAATCCCACTTTTTCTTAGAATAGAAAAAAGTTGTTAAAATTTTTTTTATTGAATTATCGACCAATCATCGTTTTGGTAAAGAGTATCATTATTGCCTAAATGTATTTAGTAAAGTTTTAGGTGTAGATAATATCTACTAGATATAAGTCAAATAGACAATAGATTTACAATTTTAGATATACTGTAATTTATCTATTTGATTTCAGTTGTGCAACGGTTTTTTCAATAAATATATTTCTATAAAAATATTTTTTTCTCTTTGTGGTGGGAGCCTAATAAATATATTGCAGGTTGGGGGCAAAACTTGATGTTCCGCCTCTGATGTAGAAGCAGATTATTTTAGAGGAAAAGTTAGTGAGTCTTTGGAAATACCACCCTACTACCACTAGTACCGTGGTTCGTACTTTCAAACTTTGGATTTAGGAGTGCACGCAATTTTTTTTTATGTATTAGGATATTAGAAGAAACGTGAATAACTTTTTTTCCTTTAAAAGTTTATTTAGTGAGGGCGCAGGGCATTTAAAAATTGTAAGTTTCGTAAAACTGTAAATTGTAAAGGTCGTAAAACGGAACTTTTCTGAGTTTTTTTAAAAACTTATTGGAATGCAATCATTAAAAAATAATTAAACATAATATAGACATTAAAATAAAACATAAATTTGGGTGCTACATTTCATAAGGTCATGCAAATACTTATATGGAAGTATACCGTGTTTGATGTAACATAATAGGAAAAAAAAGCATTTTAAGCATCATAAAAACTTATATAATTACTTTTTAGTTAAAAAAAAGTAACTATATAAGTTTTATTAATACCACAATTGATAATGACCATGTATATAAAATATTTTATGAGCTGCTTGTTATTTTATGATATAATTGTTCAATATTGTAATTAATAAAATCTTTTTAGCTCAAATATTTTAGTTGATAAAATATCTTATTAATTTGTGGTGTGGTATTTATATAACATTGTCTTTTTTAATTATTTTGGAGAGACAGTAATGTGTGCTTACAAATATCTTATGCTATGCGCTATCGTTAATGTGTTTTGTGTTGATAGAACTAATCAAGTATGTGGTAGTGGTGTAGTGGTAGAGCGCTCGCTTCATAAACGAGTGGTTCCGAGTTCGATCCCCACCACGTCCCTGGTAGTACCGCGCTCAACTCGTTTCTCCGCGAAGCGGCCTTGTTCGTCAAGGTTCGTGTTTCAGAGTTATAGAGTTGAGAGAGGGTTATAGCCACAAATAAGTAGCCTCCTCGTCTGTAGTAGCCTTCTCGGCCTTGAGGAGGTGAATTAAAATAAAAAAAAAAACTAAGGCAACTAAAAAAAAAGAATATAATTACGTTTGAATTTATAAAAAAAATTAAAATCATATAAATTTAAAACTATTTGATTTAAATTGTTTTAAAGTGTTTAAAATAAAATCAAATAAACACACATTAACACCGCTTGACACTGAATTCTAGCAAGTTAGTTTTCTGCTCGCCGAGCAGCATTTCTTATATTTCAACAACTTTTTTTATTAATTTAATTTTAGGTGCTCCAAGAAGTCCTTAAGGTCTTATCACAGAGCACCGCGGATAAGCATTTAATAGGAAGTTTACGCGTCCTTATTGATATAAATAATTTTTTATTTTTATTTTTGATAAAAGTTGTTTATCAAAAATAAAAATAAAAATTTATTTACATCAATAAATTGTAAATTAACAAAGAATCTAGACAACAATACATAATCTAAAAGTGTAAAAAATAAAGCAATACCAATCAATATATTTTACTCCAACGTAACAAAAAAAAAAAAAAGGAATTCAAGAGTATGTGTATATAAATATATTTTAAAAGAATATATTTATATACAAAGAAATATAAAATATTCTGAGTAATATGCACGTATATGTATATAAACTTATTTGTCAACAAATCAGACAGTTTTCCATGTTAAATAATATATCTAAAAAGGAATAAACCTATTAAATCTAATGAAAATATTAAATAAAAAAATATAGCAAACTTAATAAAATAATTACCAGTTCTACTGTCTATTAAAAAAAAATTAATAAAATTTTTTATTATTAACCCTTCTAATAATAATAAAAAAAAAAACAACTAAGTGATCTGAAGCTACTAAAAATTACTTCACCTATTTTTTTTGTTGAGGTTAATTGTCCAACTAAAAGTCTATAACTGTAATACTGAGATAATGTAACATGCTTTCTAATCAATGTAGCACGTTCAGGGTTGTGAACCAATTGATTATGCCAACTAGCATTACCCCTTGGAAAAAATAGAGAACAAACCATAGGCTCTAATTTGGCAGACATACTTGATATAATTTTAAGAGGATGACCTCTTGGGAAAATAAAAACTTCCCTGGAAGCAGGTGGAGCACCATCTTCACCAACAAATACAACTGCAACTTCATTATGTGAAGGGAGATTATAGTGACGTCTATCTTGCCCTTTTTATTTCTTCTCATTTCAGTTCAAAGTATTTGCTGCTTGCCGAGCAGCATATCTAGCATTTTGTAGATTATTAATTTTATCTCGCCTGAGCCTATCTTTTTCATTTCTGCAACAATTGACTTGCCTAATAAGATTTCCATTTTTTAAACTAATATCTGCTTCTAGTATCATCCTTATAAACTTCACTTTTGATTAAAAGTATTAACAAAAATTTTAAAAGAATCTTGAAGATTGTGATCTTTTGTATATAATTTTTTTTACTCTAAATAGCAGACACAAATAATTTTTAAATATAAGAAACATTTAAAATAGATTATACAATAATCTCATAACTTTAAAAAAAAAACAAAAACATATCAGCAAAAAGATGTTTAAACAAAAAATTATCTTCTAAATTTTTTTATTATGATTAAAAAAAATTAATCTAAATAAATATATTAGCAAATAATTCTTATTCTAATAATAAAAATACTGCTAATATAGAAAAATAAAAATAAATTAAAAAACGTTGTAAACCCTTTTTAGCAAACTTCAATATTATTTCTTTGAAAAAATTATAAGCAAACATTTTTAAAAAATTCACAAAACTTAACAATATTTTGTTCTTCTATACCACATAAATACATCATTTGATAAATCTTAAATAAAAAAATGTAACAAATAAGTAAATAAATAAGAAAAACATTACATACAAAGAACGGAAATCATTGTACTTGAAAAAGAAAAGCTGTTGTGATTTATCAGAGTAATAGTAGTAGTAGGCTTTTAGTGAATATATATAATGCAGAGTAGTAGGCTTTTAGTGAATATATATAATACAGAGTAGTAGGCTTTTAGTGAATATATATAATACAGACCCAGTGGGCACCCGACGTCAATCCGACGTCGGATTTACGTACGATTTTCATCAGCGATGTCAAAAGACCTATTCCGACGTTGTTCCGATGTCAGTAAAATGACGTCGGGCGATGTCTTTATCTCAACATCCCCTGACGTCGTTTCGATGTATTTTGACGTTGTTCCAACATCTTGTAAAAGACGTCCAAAAAACGTCGCAGTACTGACATCGATCCAACGTCGATAAAAAGACGTCGGGCAACGTCATAATATTAACGTACTCCGATGTCTTTTGACGTCTTCCGACGTCAATCCAACGTCCTTATAACGACGTCGGAACAACGTCGTAAGACATCGCTGATGAAAATTTAATCCAAACCCAACAATATGTGTGCAATTGCGCTCTTCAATAAATATGTGAACTAAGCGTGTTTTTTATTAATGGAAAGAAGTTTGAATAATGGTTGATAAAACATCATGAGGTTTTGTATGATGCACTAGCATAGTTTTTTAACTATTAACATTTTCGAGTATACATTTTTTATAATATATAACTATTCGTTTTAATATTTATATAATATTTAAACAAAATTATTTCTTATCAAAGTAATAATTCCCAAATAGCTACAAGTATAAATTACTAAATAAACGTATTATATAATATGTTCCTGTGGTGTAGTGGTTAGCGCGTAGCATATAGTTTCTAATAGACCGAGGTTCGATTCCTGCATGAGGCAACGTTTTTTAGTTTTCAAAAAACACGTTGGATTTACATCGGAATGCCGACGTCGCGCGATGTCAGTTTATCCGACGTCAAATAACATTTCCATTTCCAACGTAAACCCAACGTCGATCCGACGTCGAGATCCGACGTCGCTCGACGTTCGTTCGACGTCGAAATGCCCACTGGGGAGTAGTAGGCTTTTAGTGAATATATATAATACAGAGTAGTAGGCTTTTAGTGAATATATATAATACAGAGTAGTAGGCTTTTAGTGAATATATATAATACAGAGTAGTAGGCTTTTAGTGAATATATATAATACAGAGTAGTAGGCTTTTAGTGAATATATATAATACAGAGTAGTAGGCTTTTAGTGAATATATATAATACAGAGTAGTAGGCTTTTAGTGAATATATATAATACAGAGTAGTAGGCTTTTAGTGAATATATATAATACAGAGTAGTAGGCTTTTAGTAAATATATATAATACAGAGTAGTAGGCTTTTAGTGAATATATATAATACAGAGTAGTAGGCTTTTAGTGAATATATATAATACAGAGTAGTAGGCTTTTAGTAAATATATATAATACAGAGTAGTAGGCTTTTAGTGAATATATATAATACAGAGTAGTAGGCTTTTAGTGAATATATATAATACAGAGTAGTAGGCTTTTAGTGAATATATATAATGCAGAGTAGTAGGCTTTTAGTGAATATATATAATGCAGAGTAGTAGGCTTTAGTGAATATATATAATACAGAGTAGTAGGCTTTTAGTGAATATATATAATACAGAGTAGTAGGCTTTTAGTGAATATATATAATGCAGAGTAGTAGGCTTTTAGTGAATATATATATAATGCAGAGTAGTAGGCTTTAGTGAATATATATAATACAGAGTAGTAGGCTTTTAGTGAATATATATAATACAGAGTAGTAGGCTTTTAGTGAATATATATAATACAGAGTAGTAGGCTTTTAGTGAATATATATAATACAGAGTAGTAGGCTTTTAGTGAATATATATAATGCAGAGTAGTAGGCTTTTAGTGAATATATATAATGCAGAGTAGTAGGCTTTAGTGAATATATATAATGCAGAGTAGTAGGCTTTTAGTGAATATATATATATAATGCAGAGTAGTAGGCTTTAGTGAATGACTAAGAGCAGAAGGTCTAATAATGAAATTACCTATTTATCATTTTTAGCCATAGTCAACAATTTGAGGGTAAACCAAATGTATATTAATTCAAAAGATTACAAAAAAACAACATCACAACAACAATAGCATTCACCAAAAGTTAATACAACATACATATAACATAACTTAAGAAACATAACATTCATATATAACAGAACATAAGAAACAACATTATGCAAAATGTTATTAAAGTACATTATTATGTAATTTTAGAGTAAATAATAATAAAGGCTTGAGAGTACCTCGACCTAAAGCAGTAACAGTTTGACACTAAACACTGCTGTGTAACCCTCTGCAGTACATGACTTGGCTGGCAAGGTTGACAAATCTTGCTCTACACATTTACCAAGTCACAGCACTTTGAAAACATGAAAACAACATAATATAAAAATATGTACTAACTATAAACACAATATATATATTTAACCTTCTATAAACATTTTAAACACATTTATAAAACAATTGTATAACACATACACAAACAATAAAAAACCATGTTACATTATTATAAAAACACATTGATGAAACAACTATAAAGTACATATTACCATATACACATACTTATCAAAAAAACAAAACAAAGCAAAATAAACATATATAACTTGAATTGTAGAAACAAAAATTTTTAAAATGAGAAAATTTAAAAAGATTCGAAGTAAACAAAATGTAAGTATATATATACAAACAATACTCTTTACCTTTTTTTTCATAAGAACTGAATCCTCTTAACAAAAATTTAATCTTTACATACAATAACATGTGAAATGTCAGTGTTACATACAATAACATATGACATGTCAGTCGCACAAAATTTCAATTAATTTTTCTAAATTTTAAATAAAATTTTCAAATATTTTTAAAATTTTAAATAAAATTTTCAAATATTTCTAAAATTTTAAATAAAATTTCTAAACTTTAATTAAAATTAAAATTTTATATAAAAAGAGCAAAAACAGTTAAAAGCATCACAGAAACTTCAAGGTAGTAAAAACCAATTTTATTGAAATAGCGTTCGTATAACATTTTTGTTGCATGAAAAAATGCATAAAAAATTATTAGGCCTCATCTATACCTATTTTCTTTCTAAAAAAAAGAAGATATGCTCATTAAAAATAAAACTTTTTATTAAATTAAACTATTTTTTTAATTAAAAAGCCCTATGATGACTGTTTGATTGTCGGTGACTTTAACTTCCCGAATATAAAGTGGTCTAACGATGGTATTGAATCTTTTAACCCAAACAATCCTACCGAGTATGATTTCTGGAATATTTTCCAAAACAGCCTTTTTACTCAACATATCACATTTCCTACTTTCCAGACTGATTATGGTTCCTCAAATAATATGTTGGACTTGTTATTTACCTACAACAGTAATTCTATTTTAAACTTGTCTCCTTGTACTATACTAGGTAACACCACTAAGGGTCATTTTAGTATCACTTGGAGATTCTTAGTTTCAGAACTGTTTACCGAAAGTGAATCTCAATCGTTTAATTACAAAAAAGGTGATTACGATTCAATATCTAACTTTATTGCATCAATCGACTGGGAGTTTTTATTCCTGCATAAAACTGCAGATCAAATGTTCAATATACTAATTTCTAACTATCGCACTGCTTGCACATATTTTATTCCCAAGATTAATAAAATAAAAAAAAAGTATGATCCTTGGGTTACCCCACATATTAAAAACCTGATCCGAGAAAAAAAATCCGCTTGGCATATAAACTGCTCTACCAAATGGGAGAATAGTGAGCTTAAAATAAAATACAATCGCCTTAATCGTTCAGTAAAAACTGAAATATTTAAAGCAAAAAAAGCACATGAAAAAGAAATAATATCAAAATCCCAAACAACCCAAAAATCGTTTACAAATATATCAACAAACAACTAAAAATTAAAGATAGAATTCGCTCTCTCAAAGATACTTCAGGCAGAATTATTGAAGCTCTTCCTGATATAGTTGATCTTCTGAACTCTCAATTTAAATCTATGTTTACACTTGAAAGCTCTGAAAATTTTCCTTTGCTAAATAAAAGTGGTATTCTTTCTGAATGCATTTATAATGAAAACTTGGATTTCTCTATCTCAGATATTATTCAGGAACTTGCCGATCTAAAGCCTTATAAATCCTTCGGATCTGACGGCTTGCATCCCTTAATACTCAAGATATGTGCCAAAAGCTTTGCAATTCCATTAACAAAAATCTTTCATAAATCCTTTAATTCTGGAGTAGTACCCACTCAATGGAAATTAGCAAATATTAGTCCGATCTATAAAAAAAAGGGAGATAAATTACTTGCTGAAAACTATAGACCTATTTCACTAACATCTGTTGCCTGTAAAATCTTTGAAAAACTTGTAAAGAAAAAAATTTTAAAGCACATTAACGATAATAAAATGCTCTCTGCAAATCAACATGGCTTCCTTTATCATAAATCATGCGTAACTAACCTAATAGAAACTTTTGATATCATTTCGTCCTCCATAGCATCTCACCAATTTATTGATGTAATCTATCTTGACTTTGCCAAAGCGTTTGACTCTGTACCTCACAACAGACTTTTGTTAAAATTAAGATCTTTCGGAATAAACGGCAAACTCCTACAATGGATTAAATCTTTTTTAGTGGGCAGAAAGCAACGCGTTACAATTAACAATACCAACTCTGCATGGGTTGATGTTCTCAGTGGTGTTCCTCAAGGTTCTGTTCTCGGCCCGCTCCTCTTCATTCTCTACACAAATGATCTCGCAAAACTCACTGAAACTTCTGAGATATTTGCCGATGATACTAAACTTTTTTCTAAAACCTTATCGCAATCTAATTTTGTTGATCTGCAGGATCGTCTACGCTTGGTATACGAGTGGTCAAACACTTGGTTACTTAAGCTAAACACTTCAAAATGCTGCGTCATTCATTACGGTCGAAACAACCCCCATTACAATTGCTTTCTTCAAAATAACCAAGGAATCAACCAATCTCTAAGAAGCTCTACTAAAGAACGTGATTTAGGAGTCATTTTTACATCTAACCTCAAGTGGAGCGCTCATATTCAAACAGTTGTCTCTAAGTCCTTACAAATTCTCGGTATGCTGAAAAAGACATTCACTTTCATTGATGAAAAAATGGCTCTCAAATTATATAAAGTATTTATAAGACCACATCTTGAATATGGAGTGTCCATTTGGGCTCCTTTTTTAAAAGCTGATATGGCTTTGGTTGAATCTGTTCAACACAAAGCTACAAAATGGGCTTACAGCTTGAGGCATCTTCAATACTGCGAAAGGCTAAAAAGATTAAACCTACCATCACTTGAGTTTCGACGCCTTCGATGCGATTTAATCCAAATTTTTAAATTAATACATCGTTTTGATATAGTTAATGATAAATATCTACCAAAATATATTAACTCCGTGTCTCGTGGTCACCATTCTAAAATAAGGCGTGAGTATGTTCTAAACTGTCTTCCAAGATATAATCATTTGTATAATAGATCAGCAAAATACTGGAACAATCTACCAGAGCAAATAACTTTGTACTCCACTGTACTTTCTTTCAAAAATAGACTAGACTCCTGGTTGTGGAAAAAGTTTGGAACAAATATTTATAAAACTGGTTGTTTATAGTGGGGTGTTTCCCCTGCTCGCTGTATGTGTACATTCTATGTAAATTTACGGCTACAACTATAATAATAATAATGTCCAAAAATAAAACTGCTAGAAAAAATAAAGCCAAAAGAAAAACTAAAACAAACAAAATGTAAACGATTTAAAAAATTAAAGAGAGTGATCTTTTCTACTTTATTTCTAATAAAAATGTTATATATAAATTGCTAAACTATTTTCTATACTTACTTCAATTATTATATGATCTTAACGATGATTATTTGTCTTATTATGATTCTTTATGAAATATTTCTAAACTAATAAATTCCAAAGGTAAAGAGTTTTAACTCGCTTGATAGATCTTTCTCTATAAAATAACCGCGTGCATTTAAAGAACGCGCTGTTTCATGTTCAGATAAGCCTATTAACTAATTAAAACTGCTTTAAAAACGAAAGCGAAACGACATTGAAGATTGAACATTGAATTTTTACAGTATTAATATAAAGATAGTTTCTACCATAATTCAAAAACTTTTTAGAAGCCAACAAACTTAATGGTCCTAATGAAATGCGATTAAAGAGATACATTAGCTTGTATCTCTTTAATCGCATTTCATTAGGACCATTAAGTTTTAGCTTTAAATTTTTTTAAATATGATTATAAATAATAAGCTAAAGCAAAATAAAACAACTAAAAATTTATATTGCTTCAATTAGATTAAATAAATCTTTTCTTGATTGATTTACGGGCATGATTTTTCGATAAGCTAATATTGCTCTAATGAACCCATTTCTGCTATCTTTTCCAAATACCAATAGAGAAGCTCTTGTGACTTCTTGACACATCTTTCAATAGCTTGCTCATGAGCAAGAAAACTAGGTACATACATCGGAGTATTTTATAAAAGTTCATTTTTTGACAATAAACATGTAAGTAAATCTTTGTGTACATCCAAATTCCAATAAATTAGATCAAAAAGTGAATCAGCATTTTCATCATGAATATGTTTTCTATTTCTTACATTAGTATTTTCATATTCTGAACGTCTTAATTTTAACATTTTTTTAACTGCAAATTGCCTTACTATTTTTTCTAGACTACATAATAACGCTTAAAGAGCATTTTGACAATGAGTATTCCATAAAAAGGTTAAAACATAAGGCATTACAATATCTTTAGCTCTAAGCCTTTGACGACAAAGAAGTTTTAATTGCTTGAGTATATGGTTAGGTTCCTTAGTCCCCTTCCACTTTACTTTGATTTCAAACCAGATTTTCGAGCACCAAGGTAAACATATTCCATTTGCAAAATTTAACCATCTTGCATGCAAATATGGCCCAATTTCTTTTCCTTTAAATTTATTTTTCTTGTCTGGAAAAACTTCAGCATTATTTGCATGATTAACTCCATAAAGTTATATTTGATAATTTGAAAGCAATTTATGTTCAAGATAGTAAATAACACTTCCTTTCAAACCAGTGTTTAAATTTGTTGATTCCGTACCAATGTTAACTAAAGAGTCTTTAGCATCATAATTCACAACCCATTCGTAAAGAGTTTCAGCTATTTGCTCAGCTACAGTTTCTACTAGTGTTGTTACAACTTTTAAATAACTAGACTGTCAACTTAATCAACTAATATTTTTTTGAAAGTCGATTAAAATTGACTAAAACATTTTTGAAATCGACTAAAAGTCAATTTAGTCGATTTCAAATATGAGAATAATTTATTTTTTTTGAAATAAAGTTAAATAAAATTATTTATCTTCGTATTTTATTTTTTAACATCATATCATTTAAATAATAATGGAGCAAAACAATATCAGAGAAGCGTCGCTCCGACAACGGGGTATTTTATTCCCACACCCCAAAGATTTTGAGACCACCTTAAATACTTGCTAAATTTCAAAAAGTCTATATAATCATATTTACAATGCGAATGTACAGATGACATTTAAATTTTGGAGTTTCCCAACTTAATTTTCCCCAGGGCCCCTAGCCAATTTGGAACGACCCTGTATGAGTATTTATGAAAATCACAAGCATCAAGTAAATAAAGAAAAAAAAAAAAAAATTCATAACCGAAAATTTAGTTAGGTATAAATAATGCTTACGCGTGATGATTTAGATGAACTACATGTTACTGTTATTAAATGATCAAACAAAAATTATAGATTGAAAAGTTAAATTGAATGAAAAGATATAAGGATTTATAAATTTTTAGTCGATTATATTGACTTTTAGTCAATTAGTAGGAAGCCCATAGCTAGAATAGAATCAATTGATTATTTGATTTTTCAAAGTCAACTAATTTCATTTCATAAACGACTAGTCAACTTTTAATTTAAATACAAGTTTGACAGAACTGCTCATGCTCGTGTTAATTTGTTTTTACGTTTGGCCTAAACAATATTTTTCAGGTTTTAATTTTTCGATATTCTTTATTAATAACTCTGCTATTTCTTTATTTTATGCATATATTTATTACACACCCGGCTAGTAATTTTCCAGGTTATAATCTGAGTTATTTATAAATATGAAGACTCCACGGGAAGAAACGGCAGGGTCACATTTTCTCATTTTGCGATAACTCATTTTTAAACTTTTAAACCTATATAACTTTTTTATTTTTAGGGAAAAAATTAAAATTTTAAAGATATATTACAGAAATAACCAATTTTTTATGCAATTAAAGTTGCATAAAAAATTGTTCTAATTTAAAAATAAAAATTCACGTAATATACTTTCTTTTTTAAGTGAGGTTTTTTGTGGACTCTGCCGTTTTTTCCCCGGTAAAATGTTTTATTTTATTAGTTTTAAGATCAAGTAAAAAGCTAAAGTATGAATTATTTTTTATTAGCTTGTAAATTAAATTAGGCAGAAGCTAATTTTATCAACAACCTAACCACCAAGACCAAATATTGATCATTTAAAAGATTAGGGGGTTGAACTAAAATTAAAAATACTGTTTAGTGTTGATATTTTCGTTTAGAAAATAATTATAGTTTTCGTGAACAAAAGGTTTCATTTTTGTTCTTTTTTCGTGCACAAAAATATCACTTACAGTCAACTCTCAATATCTTTAAAACTTGATATCTCGAACTTTATTGAATCCAGTCGAACCCTTATTTATGGATTATACTCTCGATAACTCAAAAATTCTTTTATCTCAAACTAGTTAATCGGTCCCTTGCAGGTTCGAGATATCAAGAGTTGTCTGTAGATATTTTGTATAGAAAATGATTATAGTATTAGTTCTAGTTTTTGTTTACGAATGACTTTAATTCTTATTATAAATCTTTCATTCAAAAATATCACTGTTGATAAAAAAGTTCAATTTGTTTTTTATTTAAAGGTTAACCTATTAAATACCTATATAGCTATACCTATATAGGTGTCACAAAACTGTAAACAAAAAGTTAGTTAATGCAAAGTTTCTTTCCTGATAATAAAGGGGATTTAAAACTTTATAGGTTTTCAAACAACTCAGAATTTATTTGATCTGAATTTTTATTTTCATACCCTGCCTAATAGTCAAAAGATATATTCAATACCTTGGGATTATTAATTATATAAATTGTTGTATATTAAGTGCAAAGAAGAAACATTAAAGATTATAGATTTTTTCAAAAAACACTAAGAAAAAAATAACTAAAAACAAACTTTAAATCAAAAAAGAAGTCTATTTACTCTTCATTTTCCGAATCAATAATTTCATGAAATGTTTCAATAACCTCCTGATTGTATGGCAAAGAATCAAAAAACTGAGCATTCGATGTAAACCTTTTTAATACTTGTAAATCTCTGTACTTTGCCACAGAGATGCAAAGTTTTGCATTATACAGAATGGGGATCTCACTATTTATAGTGTTCTTCCTATTATTTTTTAAATTAGTTTTCAAATCCATTCCACCAATCACCAATAATCCATTCCACGAATCACGATGAAATACAATGGTCTTATAAAATTAGTTATACTTTTAACCATACCTTGCGTTAATTCTATAACATGAAACGGAGTGGGGTTTTTACAAGCATTTTTGAATGTTTTAATCCAATCTGATGGATCACTAGTGGGTGTTTTGCAATTAATTAATCCCATATCTTTATCACATTCCATAAAAGAATAATTACGTTCTGGAAATGTAACTTTAATATAGTCAAACCTTTTTTTTTCATGTACAAGAAAATCCATAAAACGAATTAATGTATAGTTTTTGTTTTGGCCACCACATGAATCACAAAATAGCTCTACAGATCGAAATTCTTTGTCTAAATGTTTTATAAAAAAATCATATAACATCGAAGTTACCTCATCAGCCCCTTTTTTAGTAATAGTTTCATCATAACAATACAAATAAACTTTATTACTTGAAAGCACGTGAATATTAAATGAATAAAATGCTAATTTTTGTTTGTAGTAAAAGTCATTGGTTGATTGATTTGGTAAGTTAAGATTTTTTTGGAAATCAAAAGCAATTGCCTCAAATTTGTACTCCCTTTGTACTTTAAACCAAGCATTTCTTTTCCTGACATAAAATGTTTCTGCATCTTTGTGGTGCTGTTTTTTCAGTAACTCAAGCTCATGCAATTGTTGTTCAGGCTTTGTACATTCTGAATTAAAAGATAGTTCAATTTTTATTGCATCAATTTTAATTTTAAACTCATCACATTTTGAACATGTGTCAGTCCTAGGGTACCCAAAAGAAATGTCAAAACTAGTGTTAAATATGTTGCGATAAGATTCATATGACAATTTATCATTTGCATACTTGATTTTAAACAAGTCATCTTGGTTATATTTAATTCTTGAGGAAGATATAGTCGCCTAGTTTTTTTTTGAGAGTAGTGGGACTCTCTACCTCTGAAAGAAGAAATGTGATCACATATTTTATTTTTTAGTTGAGGAGTAAAATTGTTATACTGATTCTTGTGTTTACCTCTTTTATCATAGGAAGAGTGACCTATAATGAAAAAAAAAAATTATATATAAAAAAACTTATATATAAGATAACTTCCACTAAAAATAGTCATTTTGTATTCAATAAAAATATATAATTTACATGTAGTTAAAAGGCTTCTTTTAATGGTCTCCAATCTTCCCTTCTTTATGCCAAAGATTGAAATAAACGCAGAAAAGCAAACATAAACAAACGAACTCGCAAATATCTCGTGATTTGTAATAAAAAGTTTATATGTGTAACTGCTATTATAACCTTTTGAATTAATGTTTCGTGGTCTTCTTCTTGAAACGTTATTTAAAGTTATTAAATTTGCAAGATACGAATCTTGAGCATCCTTGCTGGATAGAGAGTTAAAATATCTTATTAACACTTTTCTATCTTCTTCTTTAACATTATAAAAACATTTTAGCCTTATACAGTTACATCCAAGCCCTGTTTTATGCGATGATAATCTTTGTTTCTTTATAATTTCACGCAATCTTTCCTTACTTTTTTTTTTCTTGGATTTCTTTAGCATTTTTATTGGTATTTCAAATATCGCCATTTTTATTATTTAATTTACATTAACCAAATCACCTGTGATTATTTTGAAAAACAAAGACTTATAGCCGTAAGTATAAGTCTTGATAATTTAAAAAATAAAAATGGTAAACTTGGTTTATGTCTCTTAGTAAGTTGCGAATATTATTTAAATTCATAAACACTTGTTTTTTCGGGGAGGTATGTATTGTATAATAAAAAAAAGTGATTAAGTTCCATCAAACTATAAAGGTACATCTAATTGTTTTTTTGATTTGAATTCAAATAAAATGTATAATAATATTGTTTATAAAGTTAAAAAGTGTAAAATGTCAAAGTTTTCAAAGTGTGACCCTGCCGTTTCTTCCCGTGAAGTCTTCATATATAATATAATGTAAACTTAATTAAGTTAAAATATATTTGTAAATTAATTGAAAAATTGTTTTTTTTTTTTACTAATTTGATTGAACTTTTTTTGATTGAATTTCTTTCAAGCTGTTGCAGTATTTAAACTTATTCAAGCTGTTGCAGTCCTTAAACTCTTTCAGGCTGTTACTGTCTGCAAAAATATAAAAATAACAACAAAACTAATCAATAATAAAGCCTTCATAATTATATATATATATATATATATATATATATATATATATATATATATATATATATATATATATATATATATATATATACATATATATATGTATATATATATATATATATATATATATATATATATATATATATATATATATATATATATATATATATATATATATATATATATATATATTATATATATATATATATATATATATATATATATATATATATATATATATATATATATATATATATATATATATATATATATATATATATATATAACTTGAAATATGTTTATAACCAATAAGTAAAAAAATTAGTCAACAAAATAAGCAATAAACAAAATATTATCTTTTTTTAATTTTACAAAAATTACTCTAATTATTGTAAAATTAAAAAAAGAAAATTGTATGCATGGTTATCAAACCTATCTGTTGATCACCCAGTTCTACAACTAGAAATGTGCCCATTAGTGCGAAGTCGTAGGTTATTTGTTTTTCCGGTGTATGTAGCTTTGTTACATGATTTTAGATAGTATATTACATTCTTACTATTACAAGTAATATGGCTTTTTATGTTCCATATAGTACCATTTGATGTCGTAAATGATTTAACTTCTTGAAGGTAGAAGTTACATATTTTACAACGATTATCATTACATTTAAATAATCCTACTTCTTTACTGGTTGATTGAATTTTTGAATAAGTAAGTGCTCAGTAGATTGGGTGGTTGCTTATACGGAATTACTGGTTGGACATTAGAAAAAACTTCTTTCACTCTTTCATATGAAGATAGATTAAGCAAAAGATTTGTTTCAGTAATAAAAGGTTGGCAGTTCAGATTGCTGTAAAAAGTTGTAACTAAAGGAAAAATTTTTTTTGATTGATTTTGGGGAGCTGGTCCTTGGAGTTTCGCGTTGTGAAATGCTTTTTCAAAAATATTATTAGGATATTCGCATTCTTTTAGCCACTTTTTTAGTTCTGCTAAACGTTGTTTTTCTTTATTGTAATCAGATCAGATCCAAATTATTGGAACAGCCATGGGTACGAAGTTCGCTCCAGATTATGCATGCCTAACAATTGGATATTTAGAAGAAACGAGACTTTTTCCTAAAATTTTATCTAAATACTTTTCCAGTAAAGATGTAAATGACATACAGGAATTTTATTATAGATATATTGATGATGGTTTCTTAATCTGGCCAAAAGACTTAGATATCGTTAAGTTTAAAAACTCTTTGACCGAAATAGATAATTTAATCAGTTTTACAACAGATATGGGCAAAGAATTTATAATAGATGGTAATACTTATAATATTATTAATTTTTTAGACATATCTATCATTCTTGAAAACAACAGAAAAATAAAAACGGATATTTATTATAAAGAAACCAATACTCACGACTACTTAAACTACAACAGCCATCATCCATATCATATAAAAAAGAACATCCCTTATGGCCTTGCTAAAAGAATAATTGTTTTCACGTCTAATTACAATAAAGAAAAACAACGTTTAACATTTCTAGTTGTAGAACTGGGCAATCAACAGATAGATTTGATAACCATGTATACAATTGTCAACGTGCGCATAACTTCATTATAGAACCTTTTTTCCAGCTTTTTGTGTTTGTGAAGCTAAAAAATGAAAAAAACCGAGAGGCATTTTCACAACCAAAAGCTTGATACTTTTAATTGACATTACAATATAGATTACAATAGTTGCTAACAGCAACATTAAATAATTATCATTTCCTGTTTTTTTAAAAAAATTATATTTTGTTGTTATTATAACAAAAACAGCACTACTGATGATTTTTTGAAAGCCTCTAGTGCTAAAATATTGAAATTTATAATTAGAATAATTTTTGTAAAATTAAATAAAGAAAATATTTTGTTTATTGCTTATTTTGTTAACTAATTTTTTTACTTATTGGTTATAAACATATTTCATATTCAAAACATATTTCGACATTGTAGCAGAATTTTAAATGTGATCTTGACATAAATATTGAATATTAATTTTTCAATAAAGGTCTTGGTCAACAAATATTTTGCCTTGAACTTAGTCTCAATAGGTTAGTCTTAACATATCCCTAGATTTTGTAAAAATAGAAAAATAAATTCTCTTATTAATGCATTAATATAAATCTGCCTTTCTTGTTATAAATAACTGCCTTTTTTATAATAAATTTACA
Organism: Hydra vulgaris; assembly: GCF_022113875.1. Classification (NCBI taxonomy): domain Eukaryota; kingdom Metazoa; phylum Cnidaria; class Hydrozoa; order Anthoathecata; family Hydridae; genus Hydra; species Hydra vulgaris. The sequence continues at coordinate 31,777,253 of NC_061167.1, read as the reverse complement.
TATATTTGTTTAAATATAGTTTTAATGAGGTTGAACCTTATTACTATAACTTTTTATATATTTATTTAAATATTTCAAAGATTTTATACTGGAGCAATTCTAGAACAAAATGAGGGAGGAAAGGAAGGGAGGAAATAAATCCATAAAAAGTGCCGACTGCGTTTTAAAGAAGATCCACAAAGCTAAAAATCTGCCAATTGAAATGCGTCAAATGCAATCTAATTAACTATATTTCTAAAAAAGCCAACTATAAGGTAAAAAAACTGGGTGGTCACACCCTCTTTTAAAATCGTCCGTGGTTACATGCCCTTAAATCAAGTTAATTTTATAAAAAACAGCCAAGTTAGGTAAGTTAAATTATTCAATCTGAATAAATTTGTCATAGTTCAACATAGTTTTGATAATATAAATAGTATAAATTTATACTTCCTTTGTACATCTCTTTTTTACTCCTTTTTATAAAAAAGATTTTTAACATCCTTTGTATGTATGTATGTATGTATGTATGTATGTATGTATGTATGTATGTATGTATGTATGTATGTATGTATGTATGTATGTATGTATGTATGTATGTATGTATGTATGTATGTATGTATGTATGTATGTATGTATGTATGTATGTACTAAGTATATATGTATGTATGCATGCAGTGGCGTAGGAAAGTCAAAAAAGTAGGGGGATGGGGGAGGGGAGCTAAAACAAAAAATTAAAACCGCCCCCTTGTTCCTACGCCAGTTTATGTGTATGTATATATGTATGTACGTATGTATATTCAAGCGCTGTTACTTTAGAAAATTGTACACTGTGTGTATAATTTTCTTAAGCTACAGCGCATATATATATATATATATATATATATATATATATATATATATATATATATATATATATATATATATATATATATATACATATATATATATATATATATATATATATATATATATATATATATATATATATATATATATATATATATATATATATATATATATATATATATATATATATATGTATATATATATATACATACATATATATATATATATATATATATATATATATATATATATATATATATATATATATATATATAATATATATATATATATATATATATATATATATTGTTATTAAAACAATTTTTCTGAATTTAAATTTTAATTAACATCTTTGAGGTTTCATTTGCATGTTCAATTATTTGTTATCTTCAATCACAACAGTTCCAATTGAAGATTCGGATTTACTATAAAAGAACGTGACTGAACGTGCTTTTTTATTTTTGTTTGGTCTAAACAATATAATATACATCTTAACACCGTAAAGACCAATTAGAAATGTTGTAGCAACTATAATCGTGTCTAACATTACTGAAATTGTCTTAAACTCAATTGAAGAACTTAAAAAAATTGGCAAAAAGGTTAATAATATTGCAATAGAAATGTACACAACAAATCCAATGTAGCGTGACTCGTTGAAGTTTGATGGAACTTTGCGTGTTTTAAAAGCATAAAACGTAGTCACGGCTATAAACACCGAGTTATATGCAATTGTAATGTAAAAATCATTTGTGTCATTATAGCAGTTACAAATCTTATAACGATTTGAACAGTTATCAATAAAAACGTGTTTATTTCGTATATAACCATACAATGAAATGCATATCTGTGGTGATAGAAATAAAAAGGTTAGTAGAAGTTGCCAATGAGGAGAAACAAACAAAAGTACTTGACGTCCTGAAAATATTCTTGCTATTCGATTTGTTTTGGTGAACAAAGATATATATAATATTGAAAAGCATACTCCAACTCCAAATCGAAATGCTTTACACATTGGTGGTGTTAACGAAACTAACAAAAAAAAAGGCAACAAATACAGAACCATAATTATGCTTAAAATTAAATACGTGATTTCTCTTCCAGACGCTCTAACAATTGGCGTTGAATTATGTTTTAGAAATGTAATAATAGTGGCAAATGTAAACAGAAAACCTGTAATACTCAACGTTGAAATAATATAATACCACTCTTTAGGCATATCCTTTAAAGGAAGCTCTTCACAATATTCGCGATTTACGCTTGGTACACTTCCTTTTTCACAACTTTTACATTCATTGTTTTTAATAAACTGGTTGCACTCGCATTTTTCACATTTCCAACACCAATTGTTTAAGGAAGTAAATTTTTTTTTTTCTCCATCACTTGTATTGCATTGGATTTGACACGAACTAGATTTAAAAAATGTTTTTTCAAAATCAGATAAGTTTTCATTAAACATGTTTAACCGTTCTTCTGTGTTTGATTGCCACATACCAATTGGTTTTAATATCCCATGAATATTATAATAAATTCCATAACGGGCATTAACTGGAAACTTTACAAATCCTGTGCTCCCATTGAAAGAAACATTTTTTAGATGATTAAAAAAGATACGTCCTGTTAAGTGATCATCAATATGTTGTCGTTCATCATTGAACTTTGTTACATTGCCACTGTAATCTTTTTCAATTAAGTTGCGTATTGCGTACGCGTACGCGTAAATTGCATCAATTGTGTATGGTAAAATATCATCTCTTTGGCAAGTTTCTTCAATAGTAGAGTCCAGGCAAAATTTAAATAAGGTATTGTTATAGTCACTACAATTAAAGTTTGTATTTAAACGGCGGACGTTTTCTTGGCATGCAGATTTCCAAAAATTCATAAACATATTGCTGTATGCAATGTTGTATGAATCGACGCTAGTAAAATTATGAGGAGTCAGGTAAGAATACCAATTAGAGTAAAAATCTTCTTTTACTGAGCTATTGTAATAAAGTGAAAAACTAACGGTGTTATTTAATCTTACTTGGTTGAATGTATCACTGCCAACTAGTCGGTAATGTGAGGCAAGGTTCTCTTCTTCTATTGCTTGAACAATGTTTTTTGTGTCTGGAATTTCACAAAAACAAAGGATCCCAGTGATGTTTGGTTGATATCTAAAAAATTCTTTAATAATTTTTTTTATATCATTCACTGATGCTGCTGGGACAATCTTTTTTTGATCCACGATGCTAATTGTAAAATTTTCACTCGCTTTTAAAAGTGACATAAATCCGGATTCTCCATATGATCCAGTTGAGTAAAGAACGTATACTGATTTCCAATTCAATTTTTTTTGTATAAAATCTAACATAGCAATTGATTGGTATGAATCATCAGGAACCGTTCGAAGTAAAAAACTATACTTTGATTGGTCAGAAAGTTCAATACTTGTTGCTCCATAAGATATCTATAAAATTGCAAATTTTAAAAACGTTTTAAAGTAAGCTTGTAAAATATTGTTGTTTAAGCATTATTCATATTTATTATTTATGTTAACATTTAATATTTAATAAGATTTTAATTTTATCAACATTTAGTATTTAATAACAGCAATAAATAAATATAAAAATAAATTCAAATATTTAGCTAAGAAATAAACTTTACTTTGAAAATTGCAAGTTGTAATTTAATTTTTACGTTTCATATTCACTGCCTATTTGACCGATATCTGAACCATCAAAATACTTTTTATTTTTTTTTTAATTAAAAAAATTAAAACAATATAAAGTGGACTCCCGTTTTATCAAACTAGCATTTGCTAAATGTTCCCGCTTTTTTAAAGCGACTTACACTCCCAGTGGATTAACGCTTTTTTCAGTATTTTTAATGTAATAAATGTTGTCAGTTTCCAAAACGTAAAATATTTTTTTCGCTAATTGTTCACTTTACACTTTTGATAGATCAGTAATTTTGTACGGGATTGCCCATAAAGTACGTTCGATCGGAGGCGGAGATGGATATAAGTATGTTTTAAAAATAAAGTCAAAAAGTTCTTACCAATGGTATTTTAAAAAGTGATAAAAGACTTGCTGCAGAAGCAGTGGATACGCTCATTCCATCTCCTACTACGCCCAAAAAGGTCTTATTTATTTTTTTACTGCATGTAATTTCCTTGTTATTGACAAACTCTAGCGATTCATCCAATGCCACTGTTTCTGTACCGCAAGAGTCACGAATTTCTATTCCTAATTGCAAGCCATACAGAAGGGTTTGATTTTTATTAATCTGTTAAGAAAAATATTTATTTTTTAACTTTGTAAAGAAAAAATTGTTATTGATTTTGAGCTAATGTAAATGATTTAAAATCAGCCAGAAGAAGAATACCAGAAGAATACCAGAAGAATACCAGAAGAATACCATATTTAGCTATTGTATTAAAGTAAAATTTAAAGTTACCTTGTCGATTGCATAACGCATTGCTTCTACTCTCATTATGCCAAACATACTTATATTACTACTGCATAGTAAGTTGTTTATAGCACCGGCATCACGAAGAGTGACTAGTCCACCAATCATAACATCCCCGTCTATTTTTAAAAGAGGTGCGCTTCCAAAGAGCATGCGACGGAATGTATAAATAAAAATCAACATAGATAATCGAAAGGTTGTGCAGTTCATTCTTTTGAAGTTATAGTGCTTCTTTATACTAAGCTGCATAAATAAAAATGTTTTTCTGAAATACGCATATGTTTTTAATGCTTTAGGATTTTATTTTATAAATATTTGCCAACATTAAATTATCACCTAATATGGTGTTTTGCCGTCGTTGTGTTTGGCATAAAAAAATTAAAATTAAATGGTACTCATGTCAGCAAATAAAAAACTTATACTTGCTGTCATGTAAAGCATCTTTTTTTAGTTAACATTATAAAATAAATGTTTATTTATTGCAAAAAATCTTTTGTAATTAAATATTAACAACTTTAATTTTGATTATAAGATTGAACCTTTTGATCAAGATTAGTTAGCTATTATTACTGTTATTTTTTGATCTACAAAAATAATGAAATTTAACACACAAAATTTATGATTTGTTTAGAGTTTAGTTAAACAATTAATTCCTTACCAAATTATCGTTTTCTTAAAGACGTTCATACATCAAATCAAATTTTTTTTGTTTTACGTTATGCTTTCATACTTTAAAATGTTAAAAGATTATTTTTTGATAAATATTTGATGAGATAATAGTTAACTATGTCTATATATAACTGTTTGTTTTCTTAATCAATCAATGACAAAGCAGCGTATAAAATTATTGCGAACGCGAGATCTCTGCACAATAAAAAAAAGTAATAATCTATGAAATGTCTAAAACAGTGTCTAAGGAAGTATTATCGCAACTCGTAACGGTAACGTAACACGTAACACGTAACGGTACTGTTAGTTAAAGTGTAAAATTTGTTATTACGCAACACAACTGCACAACAGTTAACATATAGTGTCTAAAAATTAAAAGATTCGCTTAATGCAAGTTTTAATTAATTTGAAGTTTATTTCCCCGTTAACAATATATTATAGAATCAAACTTTTGAAAAGAAATATACTAAAAACATATTTTTTGACTATTGTATGAACTATAGACTTTTGTATTTGCTTATATTTGATAACATTTGATTAAAAATTTATCTTTATTAATTAATATATCAACAGAACTTTTTTATTAATAAATTAATATATCAATAAAATTTTGTCTATATAATTTAATGTATCAATAAAATTTTGTTTAAAGCAGTACGTTGTCAACAGGATTCCAACTTAGATGTTTGCGTTTTAAATTAACATCTTAAATAAAAAAAGTTCTCGGATTTGAAATAAAAACTAAACTAAAAATTATTAACGACAAATTTAATAATTAGCTAGTTATATTTAAAACAAACTTTTTTCCGTAAGACACGGAGTTTTTTTGAATAAAAATTATCCATTGCTATAAATATACAAAAAAAAAAAAAAAAAAAAAAAAAGAGAAAAAAAAATCTGTTTTATAGATAAAGAGATTTTTAATTAATAATTAATCCAAAGGTAGCCATTCCATGGCGCTATCTTTTTGTACAGTTAAGCAAGCACCTTGAGGTTTTTTGCATCAGTTAGTGTTACTCAACCTCTTTCTAGCGATATATAGAAAGTACGATGGCTCATATGGCTTCAATTAAATATTATGAATATTTTAAGACCACTTTTGCTAAAAAAAGTTGCCGCGGACACGTTTTTTCAAAAGTAGCTTTTGAAGGTAAGGTTTCCTAAGAACTAAAACACATCCAATTTGTATGAAAATTTCAATATAGATTAAAAAAAGGATAATGAATCAAATAGAAAGGTAAACCTTTTTCAAATTTATACAAAAATTTTTAGTTCTCAAACTTTAAAAATGTTAAGGTTGATTTAGTTAAAAAAAAACTTTTTTTAAAAAGGTTCTCTGTCTAAAAGCAAAGTATAACCCTCCCTCTCTCTAAATCAAGTATATTTTGTTTTCTTTAAGGTTTGATGCTTAGGAATTTAGTTTTAAAATTATGTGTGCTTTTTTTTTTTTTGCGTATTTTTTGACGTTTTTTATTTTGATTTTTGCGTTTGTTTACTAAATTATAAATAAATTTTTGCGTTTGCTTTATGAAATTCGATGATGTTTTTTTTTTTTTTTTTTTTTTTTTCACTTAATCAGAAAATTTAATAGTAGCTAAATAGGAAGGTTCATTTTATGATAATAATATATAACTGCTTTAAATGGAATAAAAATCTTTGTTCTTTCCATCATTTTTGTTTGTTGCTCAAAATAAAAAAACTTCTAACTCACATCCTTAATAAGGATTATTTCTTATTCACACCCTTAAATTATTACTTATTCACATCCTTAAATTAAGGCCTTATAAGAATGTGAATAATAAATAACCCTCTTTAAGGCTTAATAAGGATTATTTTTTATTTACACCCTTAAATTATTTCTTATTTACATCCTTAAATTAAGGCTTATTAAGGATGTGAATAAGAAATAATCCTTAATAAGGCTCAATAAGAATTAACTTATTCACACTCTTAAATTATTTCTTATTCACATTCTTATTAAGCTTTAATTTAAGGATGTCAATAAGAAATAATTTAAGGATATGAATAAGAAATAATCCTTATTAAGTAAGAAATAATTTAAGGATATGAATAAGAAATAATCCTTATTAAGGATGCGAATAAGAAGTTTTTTTTATTTTGATTAACAAACAAAAATGATGGAAAGAACAAAAATTTTTAATAAGGATATATAAGAATTAATTTAAGAATGTAAATAATTAATTTGAGGACCTTAAATTAATTATTCACATCCTTAAATTAGTCCTTATATATAGCCTTATTAATGCTTAATAAATCCTTATTAAGCTTAACAAATCCATATTAAAATATCCATATTAGGCCTTAACTTTTATATAGTTAAGAACTTATATCTTTCATATAGACCCTGATTCGTGATATAAAAATGTTATCAGAAAACAGTTTTCTTGCCCTCCCTCTCAGAACTACTTTATTTTTTCCGAATTTGCGTTTTAAAGTATACAGATTCTGAATTTTAAAAGTTCCGAAGTTTTCCTCTTGCAGATTTCGGGAAACTTATCGATTTTTATCGTGCAAGATAAAATATTATCTAAAAACTGTTCTTAGCAGCTATGACTTGATAAATACTAAATTGTATATAAATATATGAAATATTTTTAATATATAACCAATTATACATTCATTTACATAGGTATATGAGAGTAAAATGATTTTTATCGTGTAATTCTAAAATTTAATTTAGTATCGTTTTAACAACTGATAATACATTTAATTGTTCTTTTAACTTTAACTTTAAATTCATTTTTATTATCTTACAAATATAAAAGTTTACAATAATTGATTAACTCTATCAGAGTCAGAATCACTTGAAATTATTCCATTGTAAGTATCATCGCTGTCTTCGGCGAATTTCGAATTTTTATTGCCGCACTCAATGCATTGATATAAATCAGAACACGACAGTTCTGCACTCCGACATGAGCATCGTTTTGTATGACAACCAGTCGCGCATCTACAATTAAAAAAATTAAATACGCAATCGGGAGCAATTTCATTTGACAGCCATTTTATCTTCAATTCGTCGCCATCCAACATCCAACCATGTTCCGAAACACTTGGCATATTCAATAGAGATATAGTGGCATGTTTCCGTATATAAGCTCGATAATTACATCTTAGTATGTGTTGTACTAATGCATCGGAAATTGGAGGCAATTGCTCTTCACTATATTTTAATTTACGAGTTTATTTAATATACGAATAATTAAAGTTCCATGAGTAATTCTTTTCACTCGTTCTAAACTTTTAATACTATAATTAAAATACTTATCTGAAACAAAGTCAACACGCTGACACCCATAAGAGTTGGACAGATTAATAATTTCTTTTAATATATATTCAGCTAACTCACCAAGGTTTTTTACTCTAACTTGCAGTGTTTGTAACAGTGCCATCGCAACCACTAGTAAAGCTCCAATTTCAACAATTGGCAACACCAGGGAATCTTTAACAGGCTCTTCAAGAATTTTCAACAAATTACTTTTTGTTGTTTTTACTAAAGTTCCGTCTGCGGTGGCAAAAGGTGAGGGACGAGGTGGTAGAAGACACTTTAAAACTTCCTTCATGTCAATATCTCTGCTTTTTGCCAGCAATATTAACTTAGCAAACAAATTTGAGGTGTTCTTTTTTTCCACCATTTCCCCTTTTTTATTTTTAGTATGCACTTTATTGTGCATGTTGGAAAATATATGTAACATCGTTTTTTTAATTGGAGAAAATATATCTGGCTTTTTGCAAAGAATATTTTTATTAATAAAACTCTCAGCTTTTTGTTTTCCTATTTCCCAAAGACTGAATAAATCTCTTGAAGTATTTTTTGTGGCAACTTGCCCACTTGCTAACTGTAGAAGTTCCTTTCTGTTTTCATCAAAAGGGTTTACCATTGTATTAATAGTCTCCAGAATTGATGTAACATCCTCTTCATCCTTTTTAATTCTTGATTCATCCAAGTATTTTCTACAACTAAATATCATGTTTAAAAATATACTTTTGAACAATTCTTCAAAAAAATTAAAAAAACCTATTTAAAAAACTAGATTATAAAACTTTTTTAAAACTTTAGAATGTAAAACTATATCCTTTCAATCAATTATGTATTTTCATAAATTAAAAAAAAAAGATTTTTACAACAAATATGTTTACCGTGTTACTAAAGATACTCCTGCAAATTTCTCAGCTGCCTCAGTTAACAAAGTCCTTTCCACTTGGGTTAACACCTGTCTTTTAACAGCTCATGGCTTATGTGTCATACCTACAATACCACCTGTAACTTTACTACTCCTGTTAAAAGTTTGTTCTATAGTTTGGTCACATGCAATATCTGCAAAGCCATATGATGCCTGTCTTTTAACTGTCCAGTTTTCTCTTATTTGATGAAAAATATCTGTAAAACATAAAAAAGGAAATTATTCTAGGTTGATTACCAAAAAATCAAACATATAAGATAATCCTATAACGTTTTTAAAAACACAAAAAACAATTATCTTGTAAGTAAACTATATATTGTTGTAAAACAAACTGTTTTACTTAATCTTAACACTTCAACACACACAAAAAAAAAGCAATACCTTTATGAGTTTGATTAATTACACTCATTTCTATCGAAACCAATAGCAAGATGCATATCTGTTGTAGTTGATACAATCTGTAACGAAAAACCATCCGAACATGGAGTGAACTGTAGATAGATGCAGATCCAAATTTCCAGTATGAACTGCTCTTAAATGAAGCAGCATTAATTGCACCATTTCTAGGTAGCCACTCCAGTAAGAAAACAACTGGGACTTTGTACATTGGTAATTAACATAAGTCTGATAGGTTAAAATAATATCTTGGTTTAAAATGTCAACTTCTTCTTCTCTGGTCTTTGAAGAAAGAAATGATTGAAATCTCAGACGACTAAGTGCTTCATACATTAATTTATTAGCTCTGTTTGCCAGACATCACTCCATTGCATGAGCCACAAGCAATAACACCAGACTCAATGAGTATATCCTTATGAAACAAAATTTATACATTTGTATAAATTTAACAGTATGCAGAACAAAAAAAAAAGTGCTTTTAAAGGCAAAAAACCTTGAAATATTATTTATACAAATATATATAAAAATTTGTTTTTACCTGTAAACCAGCATCTTTAAATAGTTTAACTATAGCTGACATAAAGGACATAACCATGTGAAAATCCCCAAGTCTTACAACAATTCGATCAACAAATTCTGCGTTTTTCTATTTTACCATCTGTATTTTTGCATAAACTGCCTCGTCAAAAACCATTACTATTTGATGAAGTGAAAGTTTGTTAGCTATGTTAATACCAGTATTTAAAATTTCATGAATGGTAGATATATCAGTAACAAGAGCATTTATAATTGGTAAGTACGTAATTGTTGAAACACTTTTAAACCGAATTAAGCCTAGTGTCCAACATGGCAAAATTCCTGCTGCATCTAACTGAGATAATTTGCAAGTGATGTATGCTAAATCAAGATATCTTTAATAATCCTGACAAATGTCAGTATTATATATGACTACATTTTTGTGTTCAAATAATTTTGTTAAGTTAAGAGAAACTTTTTTCCCAGAAAATAAACTGGTATTTCACTCAATTCAACATTTACTATCCTTATGCGCTTGCTAACTTTAAAAAAATCAGTATCTGGTTTATTAAAATTAGACAGTTTTTGTATGCAAATACCGTATGCAATATGGATTGTTCCAGAACCGCTAAGAGTTTCTTCTGCGAAATCTGCATTATCATAGACAAGTGTAGCAAAGATATTTTGTTGAATATTCCCTGGTAAACGAATATTCACTATTTGAGTTTAAAATTGCAATTGCACTTTTAAACTCCTTCAAAGTCATTGAAGAACAGCAATGTCCAAAGTTATTTAAAATTCTTACAAGTTTACAGGAACCAGACATTTGCTTGATAGCAGTAGCTAATGCTTAAGACTTATATGTTATTGTTTTACCTTTTAAAAAAATAAACAATAAATCTTGTGCAATAGATAGAACTTTCAACTTCAGTTTGAACTTTATATTGACATAATTTTTGTAACTAATTTCATTTGTATAACCAAGAATTATTGACAGAAAATTAAAAAGAGTAGGTTGAATTCAACTTTCAATATTTTCAAAACTGAAATCTGACGCTGGTGGTGGTCAAGCATTTTAATCCCAGTTCCACATTTTATATATTCTCTAATTTTCATACAAACTTGATGAAAGGCAGAATAACTAACATTAAATAAATCGTTCTCTTGTTCACTTTCAGTTTCATTATTTTCTGAAAGACCTGACTCTTGTGATTTTTGAGAATCAAGCTCATCAATTTCTTCATTTAAAATAATTGCACCTATATTCCCATAAAAAACAATTTCACTTTGACTGCGAAAAAATGGCTGATAAAATACCAAATCAGGATAACAATTTATTAATCTTTTTATTAAGCGACAGCTTTTATAATTGCTAGCATCCAAATTTTCTACTCTTTTAACAATTAAAATAAAATACTCAGTAAAATAACTTTGGCGATAAGCTTTTTTTAACTTGATGATTTTAGTGTCAATAACTTGACTACAAAATGATTCAAAGGACAACTTATACATTAAGTTGCTGGTAGATGTCTCTGGAGGTGGTATTAAAGATTTATAAAATTTTGTATACTCATTGTAACATGTTTTATGATACCTCACCTCAACAGCAACACAATCCTTGTCTTTAATGTGTAACAAAATACTTTCATCATTTTTATCTTCAGCTGCTCGACGCAATAAGCCACAATCAAAAGTTTGACACAAACTAAGTTTCTGTATTTTTCTTTTTTTGTCGTGAAAATCTGTATAGTAAAGATTTTTTTTTTTTACAAATAATACAAAGTGACTGCAAAACTGAAGAACTTGTTGAAATGCTAACTGATAATAACCGGGAAGATTTTCTTTTATTTTCTACTTTAGAGCTTTCAGATATATTATTCAATTTTCTTTTTCTAGCTCTTTCAATTTTAGACACATCTGTGAAATACTTATATCATTTTAGATGGTATACCAAATGAGAGTTTTTATCAAAACTTTCAGGCCAACTTACAACTTTATGTGCTATACCCGTAGCTTCTGAATTTTCGTCACTTATCATAAGCCATTCATTTCGTGATAAAATAGTTTTTTTTATAAGTTAAAGTAGTAAAATTTCTTAACTGTCATGTCTTATTCATTTTTCAAATTCACAATTTGAAAAATGAATAAGACATGACAGTTTGCAAGACTCGGCTGCGGCCATGTTTTTATTTTGTTTTGATTATTAGGGAAAACCATAGTCACAAGAATAGAATATTCTTGAATATTCTTGAATATTCTTGTGACTATGGGGAAACGTTTAATCCAATCCGTCAAAGTGCTGTTTGGACATTTTAGACCCAATTACGACATTTACCATGTGATAGCGCAAAGTGACCAATTAATGGCCACAAATTTTTTAAAAATTGTCGTGTAGGATGTCTTAAACTAATAATGATTTTTTTTTTACTGTTTTATTAATGACCAACGCCTACACCTAATACAAACCTTTTTTAATTTTAAAACATTTTTAATTCAGACAAAAATTTATTTAAATTGAGATTTTAAATTGCTACCAATTATTGGCCGGGTAGACCAAATAATAGCCAGCAAGTTAAAAAACAGTACCTATTATGAGCCACTTACATTACCTAAAATCAATTTATCTAAGAACGCTTATATATCGTAAAGTATTATTCAGATAGACGATTAAAGCCGATTAAATGAACTAGGATCTACCTTAAAAAACTATAAACCAAGATTATTTTTTTAAAGTAAAATATTATTTCGCTTAAAAATATTATTTTGGTTGATATTAAACAAAAAAACTTAAAGCAGTTTTTATTTGGTATTCAAATTAAGATACTCTATCAAAAAGGAAATACAAAATAATTTAAAAAACTTTTTAATTACTTTTATAGGAAATCAAGCATAAAATAAATTCTAAATAAAAAATAGCTTTAGCACATAGGTGTTTTAATAATAATGCAATTTTCAATATATGGACAACAAGCTTTATAATAATATATTAGAAGTTTTAATAATATTAAAATAACAAGAAGAAGTTTTCACATTATATTACCAATGAATTGTTGATAATAATCTATTTACATTAGCTCACTAGTATTATTATCGATGGAGATAATTGCATTATCTGGTCTACTAGTATTATTATCGATGGAGATAATTGCATTATCTGGACAAAATATCATTGTCACTATCATTATTTGAATGGTTTGTACACAACATAATTGGTGTCAGACTAGGCTGAACAATGGCTCCAATTGGCATATGATTACAATCATTAGTGGTTTCATTGGAAAAAAAACTAGATTTCTCAATTGTTTCATTGGGCACAAGAAGTTGCTGAACAATAGTTTCATTTAAAAATGGAATAGTAACTATGGATTCAGTTGGCATCGGAACAGAGTCATCTATTTCTAAAATGGTATTTGTACATGAAATCTGTTTCAGTTTGAATTCTTTATATAACTTATACAAGGGATCTGGATGTCGTAGCCATTTTGAAAACAGAAATTAAAAGTTGTAAACTGCTCATGAGTCAAATGGGTATCCGATATCAAAGAATTATTGTCAAGGTTTATCAAATTATTATCTATTTTACATTCAGACATATTTCCAGGTTTATTAACTAATTCTACTTCAAAATGAACTTCTTCTTCTATTGCATATTCTGATCTTGTTATTTTAGTGTCAGTTTTGATTGGATGCAGACTTGATTCAAGCAGATCATTTGAGTCAAGTAGCTGTTGTATGGGATAGACAGAATTAGGCAAGTAAGCTGTGCTTGGAACAGCAGACGGATTGTATGGATAAATACCACATGATCGAAACCCTGAAATAATATTAGCAGCTGTGAGAGCTTGATCCCAGGCTTTCTTAAAAAGCCCACAAAAAGTTGACTTGTCAATAGTAACTCCAGGATATTCATTCATTAACTCATGACATGATTGATTATAATAGGTTTTAAGAGGACCAAATTATATGCAATCTAGAGGCTAAAGCCAATGCGAACAATGCGCTGGCATTTCCACAATATAAATGTTATTTTCAATTGCAACAGACAATAACTCAACAAAGTTATGAGAATCGTGACCATCAATTATGAGAACTTGTGGCCTATCTCTACCTATATTAGGCAAGAAAGTATTAGTGAACCAAAGAAATGCAATTCCTTGCTTTGTCCAACCTGTCTCACTAAAACTCCAATTTGAGCCTGATGGTGCATCTGCAGTATTGAAAAAATGAAGAGATCTAGCCGTTTTACCTTTTGCTATCAAATGCGGAGGTACTAAATCACCTGCAGCATTTACAGCAGCAATAACGGTTAAGGTTTCACGTTTTCCAGATGTGGGAAATTGAAGGTGTTTTGTACCTCTTTTTGCAATTATTTTAGGAGGTTTAAAATCCATCTGTAGCCCATACTCATCCATGTTCCAAATTAATGAAGGCTTTAAAAAGCCATGATTGTCACTCAAAACTTCATGCAGTGAATAGAAATATTTAGCAACTTTTGGTATAGACATGCAATGATGACGAACTGATGAAGCACCTTCAGGCTTTCACTAAACTAAATTTTTATGTCGCTGATTAAATAAGCGCCACCATTTTTCTGAAGGAGTTGAATGTTTTAACTTTAAATTGTGCTTTGTGGCTAAATCTGAAGCATATTTTTTCAATTGTCTTTTTCCAAATCCAAATCCAAGTGCAGCTCTTGTTGAGGCATATTCAACTAGCTTTAGCTCTAAATTTATTGATAATATTGGACTAGGTCCGGGTTTGACACCAAAAACTGAATCGCCTTTAAGATATTTACCAAGGGTTGACCGAGGAATACTAAATTGTGTTGCAGCTTCTCGTTGCGACACTAAACTATTTTGAACAGCTGCAATTGCATTCTTCATGCAGCTGACCACTGAAATCTCTTTAAATTTTTCACTTTATGATTCAACTTTGAATTAAAAATAGAGCCAGTTTTTTTTTTAGTCTTGTTATTCTTTTTTGTGATTCTCGTAGTTTTTCCCATAATTACTCAAATTAATTAAAAGATTGAGCATATTTACATTAGATTTTTGTAAGGTTATATACAGATACCACAAACAAATACATATACAAGCATAAAGTATGCTTATCATACATATCTATAAATCAATGTAACAGAAATAGCATACATAAGTACAATGGTTAAATATAACATAATACTTATAATACATAATACTTAGTGAGCATTCAATTAAATATACAAAAAATATATTTATTAAATTGTTATGTAGCTAGTAAATATTAACAATAATAATTTTTGTTTATATATGTTATATAAATTATAAAATACAAACCATTACTTTAAATATTTACAAACATAATAAATGTTATTATAATACCGTAAAGTAAATACTAATTATACTTGGTATTTATACATGGTAAAGTAAATACTGATTATAGTTAATATAAGCCTAATATAAGGCTTATATTAACTATAATCAGTATTTACTTTACCATGTATAAACACTAAGTATAATTATAATAAGGATACAATTAGGACAAATAAGTTATTAGGACTTTTATAATAAAGACATATAATTTTAATTTATTGTGACACAATTTGTATTTAAACTATAAATTAGACAATAAATTAAACTATTTTCCTAATAATAGCCACGTAATAATACGATATTACAAATAAGAGCCGTGCCTCTTATTTGGTTAAATGAGTGGCTATTATTGAGACCTATTTGAAATCTGGGAGTTTATGTTATATTGATGCTTCTGCCTATCGTATATTGACGAACAAAACAGTTTACATAATATTATTAAAGTACAAAACAGATCAAAATAAACCAAAAAGCCGTACCTGAAAGAATATTTCGTTAAATTTGTCTCAAAGTTGCATGAAAAAACCAAAAATGACTATTTACGGCATAAAATATATTTTACGGCATAAACTTAAATTAACATTGAGAAAAATAAGATTTCCTTTAAGTCAAGACTGAAAAAAATATTTATAAAAGTTAAATTAAATCATAGATATATTAAAGAAAAGTATAATCAACAACTAGATAAATGTTCCGCCAAATAAATAAATGCAATCAAAGCAGACCCAAATTTGGCTCTTAGTAAGACCCGGCCATTATTAGGGCACTTTGCCCTATATTTGATTTTTTTTTATTTTTATTTTAGTTTTCATGCTATATTTTTTTATACAATGTTCTTATATCCGAAGATATTGTTGGCTTAGCATAGAAACAGCCACAAATAGTCATTAAGACTAATCCAAAGTAGCGTCCGTTATTGACCAACATTTTTGCGTACGAAGTACTACTCAAGCGCTGAGTTGGCGGTGGCGGGATTTGAACTCGTATCGTTCAACAGTCCGGGTTCAACAGTCGGTATCGTTCAACAGTCCGTATCGTTCAACAGTCTGGGTATCGTTCAACAGTCCATATAAATTTTATCAAATTAATATTATGTGAAAATATTATTAATATAATAACATGAATGAAAAATATTAAATACAAATGTTATTGACTGCAATTAAAAATCTCAGAGTTCTTTTATTTTAAAGTACAACTATATTTCAGTTGGAAATCGCATCGGTCAGTAAAATTTAGATTGCACTTTGAAGGATTGGATTTAGTGTTTTCTAATTATTAGGAAGACGAGTAATTTGCCGCATGCATTTATTTAAAATGAGCTTGAGAAAAATTATACAAAAGTATGGTCTTTTTTTTATTGATAATTTTTTAACGAAACGAAACGATAGTTGTGTAAATCGATTTTTATAGGGGTTTCTAACACTTTTTTCTCATAAACTCCAGAAGAAAAACTTGGGAACTTTTTTGAAAATGTTATCACATATAATAAAGTACTACTTCTGAAAAAATTACATGGTTCTGAGAGGGAGGTCGCCGACCAATGCGATTAGCCTGCACGGATCGCGATCTAACAAGTTATAGTACAATTTTGAACTAATTAGGCTTACTTCCCTTAATTTTTAACATAAGCACAAACTTTTTTTGTATTTTAATACTTTTATTTATTGAAAGCAAATTTTATTGATCCTTTATTTTCTCGGTTTTGAGTTACATTTATTTAGATTTACTTATAATTTTAGCTTTCAATTTTTTTCTTGAAAAACCATTTGATAAAATATATTGGAATTTTTAAATATTGAAGGTGGTATTGTTTCCCTTAAACACCCGAAATTTGTATTAAAAAATACCCACTTTTATAAATTTGCAGAGGAAAAGATAAACATCACTTGACATGGCCAAATCTGTCAGAATTTTTTTACAAATAACTTTAAATACCCTATAACTAAAGTAGTGCTTACTAAGTTCCTTAAAAAGTCAACACTTTTAGATTTAATAGTTATTGGAAGACCAAAGATGTATATTATAAAGCAAGGTAACGATTAACAGGCAACTTAAAAGATTGAAAATTATATGAATTAAGAAAACAAGATGAATGGAGAGTATTACAAAAAACTGACGTTCAAGGAAAAAACTAGAAAAATAAGATTTTTTAGATCACTTTGGAACATTATAATACTATATTATTGTATAAAAATACTTAACAATAATTTGTATATAAAGTTTCCATGAGAGGTGAGTATGAAAAGATAATCAGAGACAATGTAAGGTAGAAGACACAGTAAAAATGTTGCCATTTATCAATATAGGAATATCAACAAAATTGCAAAGACTTTTTAAAGACTTCGCCAGATACACCATATCATCCAGAGCAATAGAATGTGCCTCACCGCCTCTATCTAATTATAATTTCAAACCTTTCTGTAACAACAGTTAACAGGTCAGCTCCAAAACGAAATGATTCAAACCCATATGTTTCTTATGTCATCAACAAATAGAGCAACCTGTCAGCTTTTGTCAGGATGATCTTTAATGTTGCTTTTCACCTGTGAGCTTTTCAGGATGATCATTAATGTTGGTTAGAAACGGTAAAGAGCTGAGTTAACTGATTGAAGTTAACCTTGTTTAGTGCCACAGGATCTGTATGTTTGTGATTGTGATGTTATTGTTGTGATGTTTTAAGTTGATAGACAACTTGGCTTACCTTCTTGCTGGTGTTTATCGTTAAAAATGATTATTAAGTTGTTTCGTAACGAAAACTTGCTACTTCTAATCATTCACTAAAAGCCAAAAGATAAGTTTTAGAATAACAATATTTTTTGTGTATATTGTTTTTGTTTTTTTCTATCTTAGGTGTTGTCAAAAGTTCACATAAACAATCGCATTGAGTAAGTTTCTTATTTTATATTTATTTAGTTTTAATTGTTAGTTTATATATTTTTTTTAATTTTTAATTTTTAGAACGAATTAACAGATATTTTTTAAAAATTATTGTGTATCTGTGTTTTAAACAATAATTTTATTACATTTTTAGGTAGAGTTTTTGCTGTTACATCTGCTATTGCTGTTGTAAGTACTCAAAGTTTCAGGAAGTTCTATTGCCGTAAGTTATTTTCATTTAAATTTTAACTTTATTAAAGAATCTTCTGTCTGTTAAACAGATAATTCTGAATGATTCAGATAGATTTCAATATCCTTACGCAGTGGTTTACTAATCGGTCTGTATGTTAAGCAATAGTTTTAAACTAATGAATTAATTTGATTCTACGATCCTTTATGTATATTTGTATGGAGTTTTTATAATATAACCCAAAAATTTATTCTCCAAGACAAGGTAAATAAAGAAAAAAATTTCAGTCTGTAAAATTAACAATTCTAGATAATTCTGACTGTTGCAAAAAAAGTTTTGGTTTTAATTTTCTTATAGTTTTGTAACCCTATCAGAAATTTTAACTCATATGTAATAACAGTTGGAAATTATGAAATATATTCAAAGTCAAACTGCCCAATAGGTTTGCGCAACCCTTTTGCAGTAATTTACGGACCGGTCTGTAAATTATTCAACAATTTTAAAATAAATATTTTTAAAGTCGATATGCCCAATTGGTTTGTACATCCTTTTTTCTATAATTTACTGACCCATCTGTAACTTATGCAATAATTTCACTGAAAGGTCTCTAAATTATGCAATAGTTTTCAGATGATGTATTTTTTGGACTCCATGAATCTTTTATGCATATTTGCATAGTGTAACTCTAATATTTTACCTCATAGCACATTTAAATAAGTAGTAACCCTTCAGTCTGTAAAATAAACGATTCTAGATTATACCGACAGATTTAATAAAAACTGGATTTCAATTTAAAATTTCAAGTCAAATGTAATAACAGTTCAAAAATATCAAAAATTTAAAAAAAATATCAAACTATTTAAACTTGGGATTTTCAATTTGTTTGTACAGTCCATTTTCAGCAATTTACTGACCGATCTGTAATTTATGCGATTGTTTCACTGACCGTTCTGTACATTATGCAATAGTTTTCAAATGATGTATTTTTTGGATTCCATAATTCCTTTATGCATATTTGTTTTAGTTTATTAGTTTATTTCGCCGTTAAAAATATTTACAAAGTACAACAATATAAAAAGTACAATTGGCTGGAGCAAGAAGAAGGCATAAAATAGCCTTATCACCGAGCCCCAATAGTAACACAAATAAATATCCGTAATACACAATAATCGGTAATATATAAGCAAAAGTATTTAAAAAAAGACAATTTAAAATGTTAAGAAACAAAGTTAAAAAGAAAAAAAAGAAAAAAAAAAGTATTAAAATAATTGAAGATAAATAAAAAAAAAAAAAAAAGATATGATTAAAATATAGTAATAAAAATGACAAAATTTTCCTGTTTTTGGTTATAAATTGGATGTGATTCGACATATATATTTGTATATATTATTTTCTTTCAAAATAATTCAAAATTCAAATAAAAATTCTGTTCCAATATTATAAAATATATTAAGAAAATTGTAGGTAACTTTAAGAGAATATATATATTCAATGAAAGTATGATAAAGACATTGAAATTCTTAGTACTGTTAAATGGTCTAGATTTTTAGATTTATGGTGCTAATTTAGTTTGATAAATTTTAAAGCTTTAAAAAAGACATAGAAGATCTGCTATATTAAAATCCGTAAGTACTAAATAACGTCTTAATTTAGATTTGAATTGCGGAAGTGTTTTTTCTTTAATATTAACAATATGCTAAAAGTTTTTCCACAAAATTGGACCCCTGTACTGAATAGAATAAGAACATAACTTTAGGTTATACTTTTGAGTTACAAAGTTATTTTCTGAGAACTTGGTGGGGTATTTATGGCTTACTTCTCTAAAATAAGGATAGAATATCGCTGGAGACAATCCATGTTTTATTTGATACATGAACTGTATGACGAGGAATATGTTAATTTTAAACACATTTAATGCATTGAGTTTACGTAAAAGTGGCTCACAAGGCACAGTTCTTTTTACTCCAAATACAATTCTACATGCATGTTTTTGTTTAGTATAAATTTTCTTTAACTTAGCGTAGCTGTTGCTTGCCCATACGATATTGCCGTAATATAATTATAATATGACCTCAAATTAATAATAATATTAAAAACTTCAGGCTGTAAAATAGATGATTCTGAATATTCGCAACAGATTTTTTTTAAAAGTTTTGCTTTTTTTTTTCTGATTGTTGTTCGATCACTATGAAAATTTCAAGTCAAATATAATCACGATTCAAAATTTATTAAAAAGTCCGTATGACCCCAAAAATATATAAATTAGTAAAAACTCAGTCAGTAAAATATGTGATTCTGAACAATCCCGTCAGATTTAAAATAAAAAATTTTGGAATTTTATTTTCTTATAGTAGTTGGGTCATTATGGAAAATTTCAATTCAAACGTATTAACGGTTCAAAAGTTATTCAAAAGCCAATAATACTCTCATTTTCAGTGCCATAACACAGAAAATTTTCTATAATTTCTATAAAAGCCCTATACCTTTTGTCAAAAAATCATCAACTTTTGCACTACATGAACAAATGAGGGAATCGGTTTTCCGATAAAATATACATTTTTACGTTAAAAAAACTTAAAAGAGAATTTTTATACCAATATTACTATTTTTCTCTTTCTTAGCGCCATTCACAACATAAACGTATCAAAATAATTATATACATTTTTTGTTTGCGTTTTATTAAGTGTATTTTTTTTAAATAAAACTAAAAAGTATGTGTTACTATGAAGTTTAGCTTTGGAAAAAAATCTCACAATCAGCAAGTCATGAAACACTCAACATCGTACTAACAAGTGAAAAATTTTTCATAACTTATGTCATAATTTTTTTATGTTAGTAAACAAATTACTACTTAATAACATTTTACTCAGTGTTGTCTGTTAGAAACAATGTATTTAACTGCTTTTTTTAATGTAAGTTTTCAATAGTAACTTTAGTAAATCAATTTTATCGTTATGTTTGATATAAAGAATTGTATGAAAGCCTACGTAATCAAGTAATCAAGGGGGCCAAAATTTAAACGTTCGATTTTTTTGTGCGATGTGTGTCCAGTGTTATGTAATCTTAACAAAAAAATCAAAAATTAACTACATTTTTGATAATTTTAACTAAATTTATAAACAAATCAGTTTTTTTAAAAGCTATGTTTATCAATGACTTGATCAGACACAAACACTAGATTATTACATACTGTCAGGGATAGAAGGAGGGGGGGGGGAGGTGAAAATCCGCGAAACTAGCATTGGCTACTATAATTAAATATCAACAATTTTATAACCAAATATCTATTGTTAACATTAAAAAAAAATGAAAAAACTATTTATGCTAAAATGAATCCAAAATCTGTTGAAATAAAAAAAATATATAAAGTTTTAACCTTCTCCAGTAAAAACATTGTAGTGCCGATACGCGTATTATCCCCGACAATATATTATGCCAAGCGAGACATAATCAAACATGGGAAACTGAAAATAATTTAAGATTTTTTTATCACACTATTGATCTTGGTTAATTACCACCAAGAAATTTAAGTAGAGATGGAATTTTACTTGGTTTTCTAATAAAACATCGTACGGCGCGTTTCGTTTTTTATAGTAAACATATTTAACAAAAAATCTATTGCAAGATTATGGTAATTTTATAGGAAATCATTAGAGTAAATTTCGTTCAGCCTCTCCCAGCTCATGGTCAATCGAACCAAACCTTTGAGTCTACGCAGACTACTGAATGACTATTTTTGTTGTAAATATAAGTTTTTTTGTCTGGTGAAATATTTGTTGTATATCTAAAAAAATTTTTTTTTAAATTTAAAAATAAATAAGACAGACAATGCACCTAGAATAGTACTTAACAACAATAATAATAATAATAGAAAAAAAAAAAAAAAATTTATAAAGACTAATATGATATACAACAAATATTTGAGCAGCCGTGGCGCAGTGGATAGAATTCTGGCTCAGAACCCAGAGGTCCAGCTCTAGCCCAACCAGCGACATTGGTACGGAAGGAGGCGTGAACTTCCTGTCAAATGCTCTCCCGCGGTGCTCTATGATAAGATCGTAAGGACTTCTGCGAGCACCTAAGAACATACCAAAAAAAAAAAAAAAAAAAAAATTTTAACAGACAAAAATTTTTTAAAACAAAAAATTGATTACAAAATAAAAAGTATGCAAACAACAATGGAAGGCCTCAAAATGGAAAAAAAAAAACATTAATGCTAATGTGTAAACATAATTTCTGTAGTGATTAAGTAAAAACATCTTCTCAGAGTCGCGTCTATTATTACTGGCGTTTCGATGAGGATTAGCTTTTATAACTATTTTATCCCGTCAGACAAACGTCATTGCCACTTAAGCTTTTCTCTGCGACTTACGCCTTATCCATACTGCAGTAAAAAAGGACTCTCTACAAATAGCCAAAACCCAACCATACCTAAATTTGTAAAATAATAATATATTTTTTTTAATGATATGATATAAAAAGTGTAGATCTACTGTACAATATAAATAAAAGATGTAAATATAAATAAATCACCTACCACACCATTGAAAGAAAACATGAAAACACAATAAATTAAAATTCTAATAGAAATATAAAATTACTAATAAATTTATTTTGATATGATACGTGTAAAAGTTGACACGGGCTAAACCAGAATTATTTTGTTAAAACGGACAATTTTTGACGCAATGCTGCTTAATCCAATATGTTATTTTGAACGAATGAAATATGAGAGCTGATGAAAATCTTCAAATTGTACTTTTTTTCTTTTACCTTTGTCAATGAAAAGGTTCCGGTGAAGATCTAGTCTTTTTAGGAAGTAGGAAATGAAAAAAATTATTAGGAATTAGGAAATTAGAAATAGGTAATTAGGAAAATCGTCCTTGTAGAAGTTTTTCATGTTGTCGATACTGAGTTCAGTGTTATTGGATCAGATAAAAAACTCAAGAGCCTCTTGAAAAGGCGATGAACTTTTGAACAAGTGACATGACATTTTTACGTAAAGCAGTCTAATGTACAACAGCAGCTCCATTCTAGTATTTTCTTTTTTTCTGAAGCCGTAAATTAGAGCAAAAAAAGACTTTTTTGATAATCAAAAAAATTCTTGTTTTTAGTTGTAGCTGTCTCATAAAATCTACACAAATCCTCATAAGTATGGAATTTGTCGTCCACAGTACAGAAGAATTTCAATACCTATATAATTTAGTAGTTCATAAAACTTACTAAAAACAAATAAATGGTTCAATAAATTGTTGGTTTGGGTAATAATACCTTTTCATGAGTTATCAAATAATATATCCATCAAGAATCCAAAAAAAACCCATTTCCTTATGTGTTTGATAATTTACGAAGATTAACTAATGAAATATCCAACAGAACTTCGTTTGTCTGAAGACGTTCACTTGTACATCTCTGGTCAATTCGTTTTTTAAGAACGGTAAATCCATAGACTTTCGTTCTAACAAATGGAAAAGATTTGAAGACTCTTTTGTCTTAAGTCATTAGGTAAATTTACTATTATTTTGGAATTTGCACAAAATAAGCTTCTTTACCGTAAAGTTAAGTCTTTCTAACAGAGGCGGTTTCAAGATAGAGCGTGAGAAGGGGGCGGGTGGAGGGAGAAGGGAGCTGCCCCAGTTTAGTTTACTGACGGTGCACCGTCAGTAAACTGGCGCCCCCTAAAGTATAAGTTTCTCATTCAAAAATTCTGCCTTTATTCTTAACGGATATGAAAAAATAGATAATAAAGAATCACCGTTTACAAAACTACTTTACAAATTTTCTTGCATATATTTCAGAAAATAAATGAAGACGCTTTGTTTTAAGAAAATATCTCTTACAATCATTATGTACACATTCAATGCATTTTTAACATAGTTCGGTGTATCAAAACTACTGTGACTATACAGTGAAAGATGTTCAGAAAACTACAATAGGAAATCATAAAATTACATTGACTTTGCAAAAGTAAGCAACTTTTTTTTAAAGGAGAAAAATTGTAAATTAACTGACTTTAATATTGTCGAGTAATTTAGATATGTTTTTATGCGTCAAAAGTCTTTTCGGTAAAAAACCGTATTGCACCCCCTCCTCACTTAAAACCTACTCGTCGGCCCTACTTTCAAAAATGTGTATGCATCAATACCTCAAGCAATGACGACTGACCTAGAAATAAAAGATCTAGATCCAATCTCAATAGAGAAACAGAAGACATTATGTTTTCCTAACTTGTCTATACCCTGCAAAATCATCTTGACTCTGCTTTTTACATCTGCTTTTGATGAAAGAAGTTTCAGTAGAGTAAAGATTATCAAATAATATCTGTGATCAAAAATGACAAAATAATGTCTTTTTGGATTGACAATAACTTTAATCGAATGCGAACTTGCTCAGATATTTGACTTTGAATTATCAATAAATCATTTTGCTTCTACCCAGCGGACACCGTCGTCGGTAAGTCGTCCACATCACAATTCCTTCCGATGTTCAGAAGACGTCCAATGAACGTTCTTTACCCGCTGAAAATGAAGTCTCGCAGAAAAAACTTGCATTAACAAGCAGAAAAGTAAGTTTTTTGGTTTTAGTAATAGGTATAGTGTAAATATATTTTTAAATAACCAAACCGTTGTATTAATATTAAATTTTTCTTTCTTTTTTTTTTAACAATAATTTTTAATCAAAAGTAAACTTAGCAAACCCAAACTCAAGATTGTTTTGTGTCTTAAGCTTACTTAATAGTTATGATAAAAAGCACATAAAAACATCAATAAAATATATTTATCAGAAGTACATTTCTCAAAAAAAAATGTTTCCCCCAATTCCTGTCGCCCACTACTACTTATTCTATCCCCCCACGACGCTAAACCTTAATCCGCCAATGCTCCCAATTTTTAGTGCCATTTCTAATGGCACTAAAAATAATAAGAAAAAAATCTTTTCAAGGTTAACTCAAGGGAAACAGCCTTTCCCCATTGAACTCCATACTCTACGCCTATGCAAGTCTACTAATTACGTTTCCTTAGGCACCATAAAAAAGTTAAAATCATTCAGTTAAAATTTCAAGTTTTTTATTAAAAATAAAAATAAACATCAATTAACAAATTGGTTGAAATCGCAAATCATTTTTTTAATTAATTTTTTCATATTATAACATGTTTTATCAACAAACACTCCAATTGAAAGCATATATTATACAAAAGGGCACCAAGATATTATGGCGCCAAGATGTTAGGGGCGGCAAAAGTCAAACAAAAGTTTGTTAAAGTGCTACCATATATTAAAAAATATATGTTATTTGTTTTTTTTTTTTGTCTTTGTTCTATACTAGTGCTTAACCTTTGAATGAGTCAAACACAAAATACTAGAACCAACCGCTGGCCTTCAAAATTTGTTATGTTCAATGAATTTTACATGATATTTAATGATAATAGTTTTCACGTTAATAATACTGTTTTTCCCATTAATAAATTATTATGTATGAAGTAGGAAGCTGTGACTGTTTTTTAGTTTTAAAAAGTATACTTATTTATTAATAATTTTTTTTACTTCTATTTATTCTTTAATAATACAACAAACTTGTTGATAAAGTGGTTATTATAATGTTAAAAATAACTTTTTATATGACAAATATATATATATATATATATATATATATATATATATATATATATATATATATATATATATATATATATATATATATATATATATATATCACAATAAATAAATAGCTCATTTTATTTGTTTAGCAACAAAGTCTTTTTATAGTTGTAAAAGATTTTTTAATAACACTTTTTTATTTTATTTTGTTCACAATTTTAAAATTGCATTTTAAAAAGTGTATTGTTATTGTTTAATTATATAGATTATATACTAAGAAATCAAAATAATGAAAAATATACTGCTGAAAAAACATGTGATATTACCTTTAACTTGCAATTAGACTAATAAATATTATGTTTGTTTAGTAATAATAAACTTATTGATTTTAGTCTTATACCAATTTTAAGAATAAGAAAAGAGCAAGCAGAACTTATGAGAGAATATGCGACAACGTATTACAAAAGTGCATAAAATCAACGTAGTGTTTTCTAGATAAATTAGAGAGCAAAAGTGCTAACAAAAACTTGAATATAGTTTTTAAAAATATATATGCTATGTCTGAAATCAAATCTATTTATCAATGGTAAATTGCAACACTTTACAATGACACTTGTAAAGAGTTTAATAACAACTTATGAGAGAATATGCGACAACGTATTACGAAAGTGCATAAAATTAACGTAGTGTTTTCTAGATAAATTAAAAAGCAAAAGTGCTAACAAAAACTTGAATATAGTTTTTAAAAATATAAATGCTATGTCTGAAATCAAATCTATTTATCAATGGTAAATTGCAACACTTTACAATGACATTTGTAATAAACTTGTTTTCTTAAACAATTAATTATTCTGATATAGTTTGATAAACTCTTATTTAATATAAAAATCTTTTTTGGCATGATAGTATTACTAAAATTTAGATTGTCAATTATGACAAGAAAAACAGTAATGAGGAACATCCCTAGCTCTCTACAAGGGAAAAATATTTAACAAAATCTATTGTGGATGAATCAGGTATCTATAAATAATTAAGCAGTTATACAATTTCTTCAAAAAAATTTATTTATATAATATAATGTAATTCGTATGTAACATTTAGGTAGAAACGTAGTAGACGTAATAGAGTGTAAAATGACTCAACGAACGCTAAAAAGAAGAATATCGTTAATTTTCTCCTTAAAAAGTAGAAGACTTTGTTGAGATTTCCTACCAATAATAGTGAGATTGATTGGGCAATCAAACAAGTTTTGATCTAGATTTGATATTGTAAAGACTTTTCTTTAAGATTCTTTTTTATCTGGTTGAACAAAAATACAAAATCGTGAATTGCACAATTTAGTGGTGTCGCAACAGCTAGTATTTAATATTAGTTAGTGATTTTAATATTAGTCTGACTAGATCTTAATTCAGTTTCCAGCCTCTTTATTTGAGTCAACACTCCTTGTTTAAGAATCATTTAAGTCCGTATACTCAGGTCATGTTTTTTTTTTTTAATTCTAGTTAAATCTTAGTTTAATTGTTTACCTTTTTTATTTAATGTTAATTTAAAGTTTATGTAATTTTAAAAGATTCCTAAATGAGACTTATAACAATTTTTGTTGTTATAACAACAAAAACGAACAATGCTTGTAATAATTTATAGGAATGCCTATTAAATAAAACATAATGCACATCCTTAAAAACCATTATAAAAAATTTATTTTTACATTCTTAACTGTTAATTTAATGGTCTAAAATTTTATAAAAATTCTTGGCTCTAATAAAAATCTTCGTTTTTAAGTATGAACTTTATCCTATTTTAATCTAAATACTTAAGTCGAATCTTTCATCCGTATCTATAAACTCTCGATAGGTCGGTCTTTAAAAAATGACGTTATCAGCGACGTATTTCTTCCTTATGCTTTATAAAAAAAGCAATAAAATTTTTGTGTTTTATCACTTTTTTTTTTCTTAAAACAAGTTTACTTAACAGATTATATTTTTTAAAAAAGATTTTTTTTGTCAAAAAAATTTGAACTGTTTATAGTATTGTTCCCTGGTAGTTAACAATACTGGTATTGACTGGGATAATTTTTCATCTAGCTTGAGCAAACTTAAAACAATCAAATCATACAATTAATTCAACCGTAAAAATTAAACCACATTTTTAAAGCAATTTAACATTGAAATTTAAAATTTTCAATCTTTACTGCAATAATTAAAGTTAAAAGTATAAGAAAAAAAAACTTTAAAACAAAAAGGAAAGGCATTTTCTTAAATATATTTTAAACATAATTTTAAAAATAAATTGATAAAAAGTAAAACAAAGGTACATATGCAGCGTAAATAACTAAATACGAATGCACTGGAGGTATACTATTAAACTATTGGAAATGATGTTTATTGCAAGTGGTCTTTCGGTTGTTCATTTTCTCTCAGACAGATAGGGCGTCTTCTAAAAATTACGTCACGCTGTAAGAGTGGAAACGGGGATAGTGGTTTTTTGACAACTAATACAAAACTTGCTTTTAAGTGTTACAATTTTGTAAAGGGGGGGGAAGGGGAATAGGTCAAAAACGGTGGAAACTGGGTAGCGCAATTTATGGACAATCCCTAGGCTGGTTGATGTTGTACCCTCAGGTCCGATTGTTAACTCCAGCTGACGGCCTGATTTTGCTGACTTTTTTTTTCTTTCTCGAACGCTTTACCCACTTTGTTTTCGTGGCTCATACATCTAAAACTAACGAGGAACTATTTCTACTAGATGATTGCAGTTTTAAAACACTTGAGGCCACAAACTTTTTTTGCAAAAAGGAACCCATCAACGGTGTCAACTGAAAAACTCACTTCATCGCCTTTCAAAAAGCAAATAGAAAAGTCCAAAAAATAAGCAAAAAAAAATTATTCTAATTCTTATTTTATTAAAATTATTCTCATTCTTATTTTATTAAAATTATTCTCATTCTTAATTTATTGAAGATTTTAATTTCAAAGCCAATTATTTTAGATGGTATTTTGTTG
Source organism: Hydra vulgaris (assembly GCF_022113875.1). Taxonomy (NCBI): domain Eukaryota; kingdom Metazoa; phylum Cnidaria; class Hydrozoa; order Anthoathecata; family Hydridae; genus Hydra; species Hydra vulgaris. Next base: position 31,748,176 of record NC_061167.1, on the reverse strand, counting down.
AATGTCAAATATCAAATATTAAAGGTATGCTTTGTCAAATACTTTTGGATAATCTAGGTACATGGAGTAATCTGGATTGTTCACAAGCTTATCATAGTACAAGCATATCCAATTGTGGATATGCGGTATGCATATCCCCGATTGTGGATATGCTTGTACTATGATAAGTCTACTTAATTTTTTTGGAACCTGTTGTACTAATGTGGGTTGTGATGTAATAGAGTTATGATCTGCCATTATAAGTAGACTTTATCATATGCTTGTACTATGATAAAGTCTACTTAACTTTTTTGGAACCTGTTGTACTAATGTGGGTTGTGATGTAATAGAGTTATGATCTGCCATTCTGGGTGGAATTTTGGTTTTTTGCACGTAGTGTTAAAAGCTTCCATTTTTTTTTTAATTTGTCATTTAAATCCTCTACAGTGACGTGTCGAGATGTTTTATTTTGTTTATGATGTTAAGTTTTCGAAAGACAGTTTATTAAACTTGAAACAATAGAGTTTTCTATAGGTTTTTAAAGAACCAATTAGTTAGAAACTCAGTTTAATGACGGCTGATGTTGATTTTTTGTAATTTCGCAATTTGATTTTCGGAATTTGTCTTATTTCCTTAATGTGTATGCAGTATGCGGAAATCATCCTAAATATTTATGTTATCTAATTGCAGTTTCTTTATGCGAAGATTAAGTTGTTATAAATTCGAGAGAATTTTTTCATCTGCAACATGCGTTATTTGTTCACTAATTATTTTTGAATTATTGATTAATTTAGTAAAATCTTTGTGAAGCTGTTTTTCAGAAAGAAAGATAAACATTGAAAAAAATTAATTTTAATATATAGAGACCTTACATCTTTTTCTAGCATTTTTCTTTAAAGGGTCATTAGCATAAATATTAATGTTTAAGGAAGAAAAATGAACCTTGTTCAAAGATTTCTAGGTACTTCGTAAACAGTAAACCTCTAAGATTAAATATGTCATCCTGTTAAAGTTTTGAAAACTCTTTAATGATTTTTTTTGTGAATTTAGGACTTAAACATGCGGCAAAAATTCCGAATGTAAATGAATCATTTAAGGAATACTTTTATTATAATAAAAATGAATTTAAAAATGAAAATTTAACCTTTAAAGAATACGAAACAGATTTTAAAAGCTTGAAACATAATAAATCTTCTGGAATTGATGGTATAAACAGCAACATTGTTATTGACTGTTAAAATGAGTTAAAAGTGCCTTTATTTAATATTTGTTCTCTAAAAGAGGGTATCTTTCCCGATATACTTAAATCAGCAAAAGTTAAACCTATATTCTTTATATATACCTTTTGCAAACGGAGAATTTACTTTAGGTATGTTTATTGACCTCTCCAAGACCTTTGATACAGTGGATCATAAAATAATGATAAAAAAGCTTATGATGTACGGCAGGTGAATAGCTGATTACCTGAGTAAACGTACACAGTCCATATATTATGGAAATAAAAAATTCACTAATTTATCTTTAATTTCTTGTGGAGTGCTACAAGGAGCTATTCTTGGGCCTCTACTTTTCCTATTATACGTAAATAATCTCTGAGAGCGTCAAATATATCAACAATAATGTTTGCTGACGACAGTAACTTTTTTATTTCAGGAAAAGATACACTTTTCCTACAAATGAACAACGACTTAGATAAAATTTCACTATGGTTCAATGCATAAAAAACTCTCGATTAATTCAAATAAAACAAAGTTCTCATTATTCCACTCTATAAAAAAAAAAAAAAATTAATTTCTTTTCCAAAACTAGTTATTGAAAACACAGAAATTAGTCGCGAAAGAGTCACAAAGTTTCTTGGCGTTTTCATTGATGATAATATTATCTGGAATAAACATATTGCCTATACTGGCAGCAAAATATCAAAAAGTATTGGCGTTCTATATCAGTAACGGGATTTACTTAATAAACATCATCTAAAACAAATCTGTTTCAGTTTCATACAAAGTTACTTGAATTACGCGAATATTGCGTGGTGTAGTACATCTAAAAACAAGCTTGAAAACACTCTATCGAAAACAAAAACATTCTTTAGGAATAATAAATTTTAAAAATAAAAACGAACATGCAAAACCACTGTTCAAAATTATGAAAATTTTTACGTTATACGAGATAAACGTTTATAAAATTTTTATGTCTTATGTACGAAAGTAAATTTCAACAACGCCCCTCAATTTTTTAATGATCTTTATGAAATAAAACCTAACATTAAATATACTTTACGCACAACAGGCTTAATTGAACCATTATGCAAAACCAAACAAGAACAATTTAAAATTACATATCGTGCTCCGCATATCTGGAACAAAATCTTACCAAAATATAGTAATTTACGAGGTGTAAATAATATAAATTGCTCTCAAAAACTAATAAAAAAGAATATTTCAAAGTATACAAATCTTATTAATGACTTCTTTTAAACTGCTTTATTTTTTTTTTTTTTTTTTTTTTTTTAAATTGAAAAGTTTTTGGTTTTAATACTATTTACCTTATTAATAAAGTTTTGCATTTAACACTATTATAGGAATTTAATATTGTAAAAACACAATTATTACATCGGTTCTTGATGATATGACTTAATGGTCTTCTGCAAGTTTCCCGCGTTTTTATATATTTTTTTTATAATTAACTCATATTATTTTGTATTTGATTTTTTATATTTATAACTGGAATAAGAGTATTTTGTATTATATTACGGAATTTAATTGTAACAAAAACGGAAAATTGATACAAAAAAAAAAAAGAAGTTACATCTTTAGGATTGGAGCAAATTTCTTCCACGTTAATTATGTAAATTTTAAGGAGATTTTTATTACTAGTCAGAAGCAAAAGTAACTCACTGATCATTTTAACGTAACATTTTAAAAACTTTTTTTTTAAAACGTAATCCGAAATGATAATAAGAAATATTTTTAAACTTTTGTGTCTGTCTTATACATATAAAAGTTTTGAAAAAAAGTTGAAAGTTTTTAAAAGAAAAAGAGAAAAATAAATTTGCCTAGGGTCATAAGACCTTCTGAAAATGCTTCGTACTGACTACATACCTAAAATCCGATTCGACCAAGTTTTATAAAAAATTTTTATACTGATGAAATTTGCGCGTTTGTGATAATGAATCAACGAGAGACAAGTATTAGAAAAAGAAAAAATAATAAGTTCAAAATCCTCAATAAAACAATCAGCAAGTTGCTGGTCAATATGTTTGAGTTTTGCTGCTAACCCTGATTATGCCACTTTTCTGTTTTGTGCTTTGTTTCATTATTCTTTTGGTAGCTTTGGAATTTTTGTTTTACTTAATTCTAAAGTTGGTTATATGTAGAACCGCCAAGAACCTTCACGCCGTCTGGGACAACAACGCAATCCTGATTAGAGGTCTTATTTAGCAAAATTTCTCTATATTATAGATGAACTCTTTTTTTTTAATTTAGCGCGTCTTGGATATCTGCCGCCCGAGACAAACTGTCCCCTTTATCCCCCTCTCCCTTGGCGGTGTTGTGTGCGCCCCCTTCCTCTCGTAGCATTGATGTTTCTCTTAAGAGTATTACTAACTTTTTTTTACCACCGGTAACAAGTACCACTTTACTTTTTTTGTCTATTTTGTCTTTAATTACAGCATAAGCTATTTGCTCAATTGTCTTGACATTATTTTCAAGCTTTGGCATTACACAACCTTTAAGTACAGCTAAATTAATTTGTGGGTAATTCCTTTGCTAATAATTGAAAAGCAAGTTTGACGAGTTAGACTATTAACAGGAGGCTGTGCATTACATTTACGTGTTTTTTTGAATTTTTAGGTCTTCCTTGAGAAGGTTCAATTAACATATATAAACACTTCTAGTTTGAATTGGTATTTTCATTTTTTCCACTTATATGTGATGAAGTCTGTTTTCCCCCTCTTATACTGCTTTAGCAAGATTCGCAAATAATTTTAGTTTTAAATGAATTTTTAATGTTGAATTTTTAATATTGTATTTAAAAGTCACTAAATTTTTAATCATGTGCCAAAAAAAAATAAACCTAACAATATTAATTAGTAAATTAATATTGTTAATTTTATTTGTTTTTTTGGCACATTATAAACACACTTTTCTCCTGTTTTCCTCATGAGAACAGGTCTGCTCAAATAAACTTATCCTATCTAGAAAAAAATAATAATTTAAGAACACAAAGAAAACCCACTTTTTATTTACCTAAAATATACAGTATTAAATTAATATAATATAATAATATAAATAATAATATAAATTAATGTAAATAATAATATAATATAATAAAATTATATTATATTATTATTTAATAATAAATATAAAAAATATAAAAATAATAAAATTTGCGCACAATATATTAAAATTGAAAAGTTAAAAAATACTAAACCAAAAAACTTTTGGAATGCTTTTAGATGTTTAAACAAAGACATAAATTCTAGATTATTTACCATAAATAATAAAAAAGACAAAGAATCTATTACTTCAGAATTCGCAAACCACTTCGAAAGAGTACTGAATACTCCAAAAATAACACATCGTAAAGAAAATCAGAGAATTCCCCCGTGTACAAAACATGATGATGTAACAATAACTGAAGAAAATATAATTGGGGCTATTTCAAATTTAAAATTAAAAAAATCTCCTGACTCTTTCGGTATCTCAGCAGAACATTTGAAGTACGCAAAGTGCGATACTTTAACAAAATGGCTCATCAAATTTTTTAATTACTCCATTAATTATGGATCGACTCCAATATCAATGTCGACGTCAACTATTGTACCCCTTGTTAAATCGTACAAAAAGTCTTTAGATAGCCCGAGCAACTATCGTGGTATTAGTATTATACCAATTTTTAAAAAGGTTCTAGAATACCTGATCTTAATTATATGTCCGGATATTAGAGATACTCATTCCCTACAATTTGGATTCAATGCTAACTCTTCAACGCTACATGCTAAATTTCTAATAAGCGAAACAATTAAACATTACAACAGCAACCATTCCCCTGTGTATCTATGTTCTTTAGATGCAGAAAAAGCTTTTGATAGCTGTAACTGGAATATCCTATTTGAAAAATTATATTTCGATAAAAAATTACCACTATGTATAGTTAATACTATCTCCTCGTTGTATAACAATAGTAGCGCAACAGTCTCATATCAAGGTTGTAAATCAAACTCTTTTCCTCTAAACCAAGGAGTAAGACAAGGATCAATTCTTTCGCCTCACCTCTATAATATTTACACTGAAAGTCTTCTCGAAACTATTAAAAATCAGGGTATTGTTGGCACATCTATAAACGGTAACTTTACTGGTGTGGTAGCCTATGCGGATGATATAATACTTTTAAGCTCTACCTTATCTGGTCTCAAAAAGCTTATAAATTTCTAAAAGTAAAATTCCTTCCGAAGTTGAACGAAACTTGAAGTATGCAATAGAGTGCTGGAATGCAAAAGAGCAAAGAGGAGTTTTCAAGCAAATTCTGGAAGAAAACGTTTTTAAGCAAAGTCATCCGAAATAACTTTCTTATTTTTTTCTTTTTACCTTGTAAATTGGGTGTTAAATAAATAAAATAATAATAATAATAATTCTTTAAAAAACGTTTGAAACACTCTACACAAATATACAAGTATAAGAAAATATATTACAAATATAAACGCTATATATATATATATATATATATATATATATATATATATATATATATATATATATATATATATATATATATATATATATATATATATATATATATATATATATATACATGCTATAATAGTCAGCGTTTTAAGGAACCTATAGGTTCCTTAAAACAATGTTAAATGCTATCTAATTATTTACAAGCACTGTTAATTATACTTCAGTTTTAAAAATTAAAACCAATAAAATGAAAATATGTACAATTAAGAAGTTTGGTTACACATGTGGAAATGACAAGTTGCAGTCTGCTTTGTATAAAAGTATTGTTAAGCATGAAAAGTTATTATAAAGTTTAATATTAATTATATACACAAGGTTCAAAAAAGGTGATAAACATTGGTGTCCCTTTGGTTGTTTTTGGAATCTTCTAGAGGGGGCAACTAATACATAGTTATTTAACAAATTATAAAACAGTTGTTTGCCACCCCCGGTTGGGTCATGGGAATCAACCAGAGGAGTGCTAAAGTCCTGGACCCGTTTTGACCCCTGTTTAAATCCAAATATTTTTTATACAGTAGTTTTATGATTTTTCACACTAACTTTTCCTGAATGGTATGGTTCTAACAAATCCAAAAAGTTATGACACAACCCTACGTCATTTCATCAAAATCAAATTTGGTTCAGAATGGCTGTGGAGTGCTGGGAGTCTCTTGATTCCATTTATAAAAAGAAATTACTTCAATTTAGAAGTTGGTTTTAGGGGGTTTTGCTCACCTCAGGACCGCTCTGCTATGTAAGAAAAAACTTTTACCCACAAACAATTGTTCAAAGTGCTGAGCGATTTCCTCTATAAAACTCTAAGAAAACATACAAGAATAAAATAGCTTTTAAAGAATTTTAAAATAGCTTGTAAAATTCTTTAACGCAAAAAACCGCAAACGCATTTGCGTTGAAAATTATCGGCAAATAAAATCGAAAAAAAAAACACAAATAAAAAACAGCTGATTGTTTATTTATTTTTATTATCTGATAGTTTATCATTTTAGTTTTACTTCATAGATAACAGTATATTACTAATATTTAAGATAAAGTGTGTTTTTTATGATAAAAATTAACAAAACTGAAAAATTTTTTTTTGCCAAATTTTAATTTGGAACTCAATTATAATTCTACTTATATGTTTTTATTTATACATTATCATAATAAATGCTATTGAGCTTTTTTTTTGAAGCAGTAATCATTACTAAAGAATACAAATATAACTGTAATGAATATTACTGTTTGTATTTATATTACTGTAATGTATTTTTTATTTATTACTTATATATATTACAAATATAACTGTAATGAATTAATATATTACTGTAATATATTACTGTAATGTTTATACAAATGTTATGTATACAGCTGTAACTTAAACATAACTGCAACCACGAGCAATTAAAAGGTAGGAGGAAGGGAAGGTTGTTCAAGGCCGACTGAAATTTCTTTAAGACGTCTTTTTTTAATCGATCATGCAAATCTAAAAAACATCTTTTTTCGACGTCTTTTTTTATCTTATTCTTGTCATTAAAAGACATAAAAAATACGTATTTAAGACGTCTTTATTAATTAATTATACACTTCTAAAAAAGCGTTTTTTCTCGGGATCGGAACGACTTTTTTGCCATACTTATTAGTATACTATTGTATCCTATACACTCTAGTATTCCTACTTTTCTTATATGAAAAGCTATTTTTTTCAAATGAAAATGATACCAGCTCTTCATACAAAGTAGGGGAGACCGGGGCTAGTTGACAGCAGGGGTAATTTGACGAATTGCGTTTATCTGCAAAGTCTTTCATGAAAAACCTTCTTTGTTGACCATTTCATCATTCACTTTAGTATTGAGGGGATTTGCGCATGCGCATAAAAGATATTGTGATTTATGTGTTTTTTCCACGTTTTTGTAACTTTTACAACTTCTTTATTTTTTCGATTTTTAAAAGTAATTTCATCAAGTACAAGTAAACTTGACTTGAATTATATCTTGCATGGTTCAGTAAGATCTGTCTAACCATTATCTTTTATTTATATACGTTTTTCAGGGATCGGTAGGGGAGTTTGTGACCAAATAGCTGTCGGGGTTAGTTGGCAAAATTTTGGCGGGGCAAGTTGGCCGTATATATCAACTAAACCCGGTTGCGATTGGACATAAATTTCAACTTTTTCTATAACTTTTGATTTATTTTTTTAAAAATCGATTAGATAGATAGATCACATATATTACATGCGAAACTATAAAAGAAAAACAAAGAGGGCTATAACTCCTCAAAATGTTATAAAAAATACTGTTGATGCTGTTTTATTAAAAGGAAAATCTATACGAAAAACAGCCAAAAACTTTAATATCCCTGAAAAAAGTTTGTCCCGATACTGCAAAAAGCAACAACCTCATGGTCAGCAAATATCAGGTTACATAAAATCTAGACAGGTCAATATATATATATATATATATATATATATATATATATATATATATATATATATATATATATATATATATATATATATATATATATATATATATATATATATATATATATATATATATATATATATATATATATATATATATATATATATATATTTATATATATATATATATATATATATATATATATATATATATATATAAATATATATATTGTATATAAAAATTATGTTAGTGTTATTATTTACAAAAAGAGTGCTCAATGATCTTCAAAAACATATAAGTTATATTTTATAACTGTGTATTAGTACAGTTATTAAACATATAAGTTATATTTTATAACTGTGTATTAGTGTTATAACACATACTAACACAATGTGTGTGTGTGTATAACACATACTAATATATATAAGTATGTGTTATATACACACACACACATATACGTATATATATATATATATATATATATATATATATATATATATATATATATATATATATATATATATATATATATATATATATATATATATATATATATATATATATATATATATATGTGTGTGTGTGTGTGTGTGTGTGTGTGTGTGTGTGTGTGTGTGTGTGTGTGTGTGTGTGTGTGTCTGTGTGTGTGTGTTTACACACACACACAGACACTAGGGCTGTTTAGTATGCTAATTTGTTTTCAGAACATAGCTAATTGAAGTTTTTCCCATTCAACTATCATATTGTGGTTCAATAATATTTTTTACTAAATTTTATTTTTTGCCCTGAAGGTCGCTCAAAGCCCCTAATCATTTGACAGGTCCCTAATATTATTGAAAAAAAAAATTATTTAAAAATATGTTAACTTGGTACTCAAAAGAAACAAAATCATTTAAACGTTTCAAAAACAAAAAGTATTTTTTATAAAAAAAATAATATTAGGTTTTTTTGAATAAAAACTATGGTTTTTAAACGAAAAATGAAAAAAAGGTAATATTCACAACATTTTTAATAATAAGTTTTTTTAAGTTGTTTTTTAAAAAAAACTAATCTAATTATTAAAATTTTTATAAAATTTTGCTTCTTTTGAGTACCTAGTTGACATATTTTTAAATAATTTTTTTTATTATAATATTAGGGACCTGTCAAATGTTTAGGGGCTTTGAGCGACCTTCAGGGCAAATAATAAAATTTAGTAAAAATATTTTTGAACCACAATATGATAGTTGAATGGGAAAAACTTCAATTAGCTATGTTCTGCAAACAAATTAGCATTCTGAACAGCCCTACACAGACACACACACAACACACACACAAACACACGCACACACACATATATATATGTATATATATATATATATATATATATATATATATATATATATATATATATATATATATATATATATATATATATATATATATATATATATATATATATATATATATATATATATATATATGCACACACACACGTGTGTGCATAAATATATATAGTGTTATTTGTTTTAATATTTATATTGTTCATTTAGGTCTTTACAGATTTACAAGAAGGTCTGTTGGAACAATATGTGACTAAAGCTTCTGATATTTATTATGGACTTTCTCCTAAGGAAGTGACGAAACTAGCTTATCAGTATGGAAAAGACTGGTTCAGTGCTTACCTCAAAAGGCACAAAAAACTGTCAATAAGAAAACCTGAGGCAACAAGTCAAGCACGTGTTTCCAGTTTTAATCCAACAAATATTCAAAAGTTTTACAACAATTTACAAACTATTCTTAATCGTTTAAAGTTGGAAAGTGAAGATATTTGGAATATGGATGAAACTGGTATTACCACAGTTCAAACTCAAGATCATTTTGTAGCAAGAAAGGGTTTTAAAGAAATTGGGTGTGTTACTTCGGCTGAGAGAGGCAATTTAGTAACTGTGGCAGTTGCTGTTTCTGCCAGTGGAAATTCAATTACTCCATTTTTCATATTTCCTCGTGTGAAATTTAAAAGCTATTCTTTAAATGGTGCTCCTGATGGAAGTGCAGGCGCTGCAAGCCCATCTGGTTGGATGACTGAAGTTCAATTTTTTCAGTTTTCCCATCATTTTGTCAAATATGCTAGAAGTACAAAAAAACGACCTATTTTTTTGCCATTAGACAATCATGACTCTTATCTTTCAGTAGAGGCTTTAGATTACTTTAAAGAAAATGGGGTATCGGTTTATTCATTTCCTCCTCATTGCAGCCATAAACTTCAACCTCTAGATCAAAATGTATTTGGACCTTTTAAAAAATACACAAACACAGCTTGCGATGCGTGGATGACAATGCACCCTGGTTCCACAATGTCTATTTACAGTATACCAGGTATTGTGGGTAATTCATTTCCATTAGCATGTACCGCTAATAATATCAGGGCTGGTTTTGCGAAAACAGGAATTTACCCACTAAATGATAATATTTTTGGTGAACACGATTTTATGCCAGCCTATACCACAGATAGACCACCTCCAAAACAAGACTGTGCTGTGGAAAGTACAGCGCTAAATATAAGTAATGTAACGGATGTTGACTTTACGATATCTGAGAATGACATGTTAAATGCTGGTTGCTCAAAAGATATAGAACCACATCAAGATATTTCATATTCAAGCAGTAATGATGTACACAGTGCATCTACAGAGTCAACTGTAGTTCTATCGCCTGAAGATTTGAGACCATTCAAAAAAGCTGAACCAAGAAAAAGAGTTAGGGCTAATAAAAGAAGTAGAACCACATCAATTTTAAAAGATTCCCCAAATATGAATCTTTTAAAATTAGAGAAAGAATCAGCTAAAAAAAAAAGTTAGCATATGAAGAGAGAAAACAAGCAAAAAAGTTAAATGAAGATAATATTAAGATGAGTAAAAGATCAAATAGTAAAAGAAGTTTACACTTAATGGAGAAAAGTTTGAATTGTCCGAATAGCTCTGTTGAAGAGGAGTGTTTTTGTTTGGTTTGTGTTGGAATGTTTTCTAAAAGTAAACCAGAGGAAGTTTGGGTTAATGCACCCAATGTCACCTTTGGGCTCACAAGTCATGTATAATCGGAAAATCTTTGTTTTTCATTTGCAATAGTTGCTGCTAGCCGATTTGAAACTCCATTAGTTAAAAATATTCATGTAATAAAACAATATAAGTTTTAATTCTTATTGTATAACCATAAATTGGGAACACTGTTTTGTTTTGTCACTGCATTTTTTGATTATATTTACTTTCTATTATTTAAAATGTTACAATGACTTGATCCAAAAGTTTTATAATATTGATAAAAGTATATTTCAGCTATCATTCCTTTAAAAAAAAAGGGGCGGGGGGTTAAAATATTATTAGAATACACTTAAATAGGACCTTTAAGTTTAGCTTTTATTATTGCAAGTCAACTTACTTCTTGAGTATAAGTAACTTACCCCAGGGTGAGGTAAGTTGGCGCAATTTTTTTTTGAGGGCCCAGAAAGGCCCCAAAATATTTTTTTTGTAAATGAATACAACTTTTATAAGTTACCCAAATTCATACTCTTCGAAACTACACTTTTATATTTTCAAAAAAATGTTCCGTTAGGTCATAGAGTAAAAACCGAGTCAACTAGCCCCGGTCTCCCTTATGACAAAAAGCTTTTTCCGATGCCGAGAAAAAAAACCTCTTTTAGATATCAATATAAAAGAAGAAGCATTTTCTACATCTTTTATATGTTTAAATATAGAAGAAATTTATAAATAAAACAATAGTATTGTTCAATAGAATATTTTTTCATCTTTCTCTTTCTTTTCTGTTTCTTGGTCTGTTTTTTGGCGTTGTTGAATAAAATTAACAATTTCACGTCGAGAAATCCTTTCATAGAGCAGGTTACAACTTCTAGCTGGTTACCACTTCTAAAAAACGAGTGAACATAAAAAACAGTCTATTGCTTAAATGTCATACAAAAAAAGCAAACGAAACTTGATTAGCTAAGTGGAGCACATTATACTTACCAATAGGAATTGCGGTTTCCCGTACTTTTTCCATTCCCGGGATAGCGGGAGATATATTAAGTGTTCACGGGCAAATCCCGGGCAAATCCCGGGAAAAGCTTTTTTATAAGGAAAATCAAATAACACAACACTTTCCTATTTTTCTCTTTATTTTTTTAACTATTTTTGAATTTAAAGTGACTTCTTAGAAACACCAGTGCATTAAGATGACTGTCTGTTAATCTAGTTCTAAAATTTGTAAATAAAAATGCAGTTGAACTAAACACCCTTTTAGCCTCAACACTGGATGGACGAATAGTTAAAAGCGCATTATAAAGCATATCTAAACTATGCGACTTTTTATTTGTCGCTTCAAACAAGTTAAATTCTTGGCGCATAGTTGGTTTATTACACTTAACTTCAAAGTCATCCTTTTTTTTTTACAAATTTTTCTAATCTAGCAGCCATAGATTTGGATGCCTGATTTATATTCACATTATTGTTAACTTTGCTACCGCCGTCTATTTCTTTTACTATATTTTCAATTATTGGAAAAAGTTGACCAGATATTTCAATAGCTAAATTAAACATAACTGTTTTAGACGGGATGCAAAATAAGTCACCATCCATATCATTTTTTAGAGATGTGGATTATCTAAAAATCTTAATAAACCAACAAGATCGCTTTTTCTTCTTTGACTTATTCTTTCAATTAAAGCATTTTAAAGATCCTTTGCTAGGTAGTAATCTTGAACATCAATCTTTAACTATAAATTTTATATTGTCGTCAGCTGTTAATAATGTTGCTTCCCTTCTACAAATCATTTTAGAACCTAAGACAATAAGTTCTACACATTTTGACAAATTTTCAATTACAATAAATTCTTCATCAGATAACATTAGACTTTCTAAACTAAAATCAACCAGAGATTTAAAAACTGCTTTTTTAGCTTTAATGAACCTTTGAATCATGGACAACATTGAGTTCCAACGATTTTTTAAATCCAAAATTTGCAGTAGCTCTTGTCCAAATTCTTTTTTAGAATAACGTTTTAAAGAATCCATTTTCAAAGGAGATCTTTTAGAAGAGACAACAGTTTTTCGTACTTTAACCATAACCTTATGAAGCTCAGGAGCAAGATCTGGAGCTTGGTGACTAGTATCATTTTTTTCCTCCTCCTCCTCCTCATTATGACCAACATCATTAGCATCATCATCATCATCATCATCATCATCATCATCATCATCATCATCATCATCATCATCATCATCACCATCATCATCAAAACCATCACCATCATCATCATCATCATCATCATCATCATCATCATCATCATCATCATCATCATCATCATCATCATCATCAAAACCATCTTCAATATCTTTGTTCTCTTAGTACTCTGATTATTACTTTTAACTTTATAAATTACATCAACTACAGCTAAATGTTTTGCATGTGCAAAACAAAGTTGATATTTGGAAGGAGAAATAATTCCTAAAAGATATCTAATTTTTTTATGAGTAGTTTAAGGCAATCGTTTGAGTTATGTGATCCTAACATTCTCTGCAATCCAAAATTAACAAACCCTTTTTTAAAGTGAACATTTATATTCATAAATTTCCTGCTATGTTTTGAATACTAGTCTAAATCTTTACTAAACTTACTGTTTTTTTCTTTTATTTTAAGTATCTTTGTTTTATTTTCTTCCACTATTTCCATATAATACTAGCAGTAAGCAACCCGTAATACGGGTTATTAGTAATTAAATAATTGCTTACGGTTACTAACAAAAAAAGACTTCGTTAACATCCGTAAAGTTCTTTTTAAGATCTGTTACAACACAGCAGGTACCATAAAAAGAAAGTTAAGTAAAGCCTTCCAATGCCTAAAAAAAGGAACGAAAAATAATTACAAAGTATTATTTGCATTTTATTGTTGATAGAATGAAGATGACTTAAATGAAGACTTAAAAAAATTGCTGCTATAGCCCAGTTCTATCAACACAAAACACATTAACAATAGCGCATAGCATAAGATATTTGTAAGCACACATTACTATGTCTCTCCAAAATTAAAAAAGAAAAGATTATATAAAGGCTAGACAACTTAACGTAGTAAATAACGTAATAACGTATAACACCACAACTTAAGATAATTTATCAACTAAAATACTTGAGCTAAAAAGATTTTATTGATTACAATATTGAACAATTTTATCATAAAATACCAAGCAGCTCATAAAATTTTTTATATACATGGTCATTATCAATTGTGGCATTAATAAAACTTATATAATTACTTTTTTTTAAACTAAAAAGTAATTATATAAGTTTTATTGATGCTCCATGCACTAACTCTCTTTCATCTCTTATCTAAGAGTAAACAAAATTATTTTTACCTTTATTATGTAAAGCTCCAGCTTCTCTTTATCTGTCAACTAATGATTAATAGAGTAAATTTCATATTAAATTTACAAAATTAAAACCATGTTTCAACAGTAAGCAAACTAATCAAGTGATAACAAAGGCAACTAAAAAAAAAAGAACATAATTACGTTTGAATTTATAAAAAAATTTAAAATCATTTAAATTTAAAACTATTCGATTTAAAGTGTTTTAAAGTGTTTAATAAAAAATCAAATAAACACACATAAACACCGCTTGACATTGAATTCTGGCAAGTAAGTTTTCTGCTCGCCGAGCAGCATTTCATATATTTCAACAACTTTTTTTTAATTTTATTTTAGGTGCTCCAAGAAGTCTTCAAGGTCTTATCACAGAGCACCGTGGATAAGCATTTAATAGGAAGTTCACGCCTCTTTAAATTTTTATTTTTCGATAAAAGTTGTCTATCAAAAATAAAAATTTATTTACATCATTAAATTGTAATTTAACAAAGAATCTAGACAACAATACATAATCTAAAAGTGTAAAAAATGAAGTAATATCACTCAATATATTTTACTCCAAAGTAATTAAAAAAACCTATTAAATCTAATGAAAATATTAAGTAAAAAAATATAGCAAACTTACTAAAATCAGTACCAGTTTTACTGCCTAAAAACTTTTATTATTAACCCTTCTAATAGTAATAAAAAAATAACAACAAAGTGATCTGAAGTTACTAAAAATCACTTCACCTATTTTTTTTGTTTAGGTTAATTGTCCAACTAAAAGTCTATAACTATAATACTGAGATAATGTAACGTGATTTCTAATCATTTTATTGTTGTCGAAATGTCAAAGCAATTAAAGTAATGCGGAAGTACATTAAATTTTATTGTTTTTTTAAAAAACCGCAATAATAATGACTAGAAAGTTTTTTTTAATTAGTTGTGTTTTTGTTTTTGTTTTATTAAAAAAACATTTTTAAAGCATGCGTAAGTGTTGCTACATCAACTATCTTATAGCCTGCTGCTACAAGGGAGTGTTGCTACATCGACTATTTTATAGCCTGACTCGCACTAGAGTACTGCTACATCGACTGACAAATAATAATTGTGTTTGTTAATCTGTTAATTAGTACTGATATGCATATAATAACAGTAGCACTAAATATATTTTAAGCATTCTTAAATATTTATACATTCGATATATATGTGTATATGTAAACACGTATATATCGAAATTTACTATCTTTCTACTATCTATTACATCTACTAATTTATTGCTCTGTTCTTATAAGAACATTGAGCACTCCATTTTATAGAATGCATTTATAATTATATGTATATATATATATATATATATATATATATATATATATATATATATATATATATATATATATATATATATATATATATATAATATATATATATATATATATATATATATATGTATATTTACATATATGTGTATATGTGTGTGTATATATATATGTGTGTATATATATGCACATATATACACACACACATATATATTTACATGCATATATGTATACATGATTAGAAGCTTACTGATTTATGAAAAATGAAACAACATGAAATGTCTAAAAAGTGTATGCGTCATAAATGTATTTATATTAAGATTTAATAATAATGTTAACGCTATATGACAAACTCTTGAAAAGATGCCTAACCCACCTTTTCAAAATTTTGCAGGTTATCACTTTAAACCACATTAAAAGTGGGTTAAAGTGGTTACCATGAAAATTTAAGAAATGTGGGCTACGCACCTTTTCCACTGAGTCTATTATATGTAGGGTTGGATTGGCATCAGCCTACCATTTAGCTGATGCATTGACCATTTAGCCAATGCATCGGTCTAGGTAACCATCGGCCAATCCCGATGGTTTAAAGAACAGTTTTTATTTTTTGTCTATAATGCATTTATTAAAAAAATATAAATAATAGTTATTGCTGACCATTTAAAGATTCAGGTAGATAATGTAAAATTTTTGCAAGTCTTGCCATTTGACAAAGAACCAATACAACGTAGTTTTCTCATTAAAAATATTTTTGTCTATTATTTTTGTCAATTATTAAAAAGATCGTAAATAATAGTTATTACTGAGCAATTAAATTAAGAATAATTTGAAGAAAAAGAAAAAAAATATTAAATTATTATTTAGTTGTATAACAGTCTCAAAAATGGAAGCCATTAAAAACATTAAATAGAATTCAACACAAAATTGAAGATATAAATAATAAACTAGACGAAGAAATTTATATGAATTTGAAACATTATATTTTAAATAAGTGTATCCGCCTGGTTACGATAAAGCACAAAAAAGACGACTGCGGCAAAAAGCTACTTCTTTTTTGATTGTAAAAGATTTTCTTTATCACAAGAGTAAGAGTTTACATACTAAATTAGGAAGAGTTATCATTGATGAAGACCAAAAAAAATATATAATAAAGTCTATGCATGATGGAATTATCGGCGGATGTCACTTCGGTCAATCTGCAACAATAGCTAAAGTAACCAATCGGTATTGGTGGTCTTGTATAGCAGCAGACGTCAAAGATTTTGCACGTAAATGTGCCGCTTGTATCAACCTTATTAGTCCTCTTAAAGAGACAAAAAAAGGAAAAAAGTATATTTGTGTAGCTACTGAATATCTTACGAAATATGCGGAAGTGAAACCTATTCGGGAAAAAAATGCTATTAGTGTTCATGCATTTTTGATGGAGCTTGTATTCAGATTTGGTGCTTCTAACGTAATTTTACACAACCAAGGGAAGGAATTTAACAACCAGCTTGTCGACGATCTCTGTGAACAAATGAAAATAACAGTTGCTATGACATCTGCATACCATCCTCAAACTAATGGGTATATCTTTAAAAAACAGATAATTCTTTTTCAAGATGGCTGAATATTTTTATATAGTTATAATATTTTTAATATAGTTATATAAAATTACAGTTTTAAAATAAAATTTGAAAATTTTTATTTTAAAACGGTAATTTTATGTCATTACAACAACATATACACACCATATCATATTGAACAAATTTTTTTCTATAATTATAAAACAAACTTTTATCTTATTGGATTTCCAGGTTGACGGAGCGATTTAATCAAACCTTGGTAAGACATTTGCTCAAGCTAATAAACAAAGAAAGTAACGATTGAGACCTATTTATTAATCCAGTTGTTATTGCTTATCGCATTAACATTCAAGCATCTGTAAAGTTTTCGCCTTTCCAACTTATGTATGGAGTATAAGCTCGTCTTTCAATCGATATAGAAAAAGACATATGCGAGGCTTCTGTTGATGAAAACGATGATGTACCTCAACATATAATTACCCTCAAACAATCCCTACAAAATACACGAGAACAGGCGAAATAAAAGATTGAAAAAGCGCAACAAAAGGTTAAGATCTAAAGCATTCAGCTGCAACCTATAAAGTCGGGCAAATGGTACTTAAACATAACCGTCGTGACACAGGAATGGGTGACAAGCTTTCTGCGCGGTTTACAGGTCCTTTTAAAATCATAGACGAGTTAGGTAAAGGAGTTTACAGACTTCAACTTGGAGAAAAAATTATTAAACAAGTTGTTAATGCTAGCAATTTAAAAATTTGGTTTCCACCTACATTAATTACTTCACTAACTTCTGTTTTATTGGAAGATGTTCATTTGAAACAAGGATAACTTCAATAGAAATAATAGATTTAGAAGATCCACTCCCACCAATTGCATGGTTGATACAGGAACTGAATCTAAAACAAGAAGATAAAGAAATTTTGGAGTCTAATGAATGGCTAAATGACCGCATTATTGACGCTGTTAATACTATCGTTAGCCTTAATTTGGCGAATGAAGAACCATGTCAGTCAACACTACTTTCTCAAGGGATAGAGGGGTTTAAAGCTTTGAGTTATGACTCAATTAAAATTTTGCATGATTTAAATCACTGGGTATGCACAGCATGTTTTGATGGATATGCACAGCATAATTTGATGGTCATATAACTTTCAATACGGTTTCCATTTGCAATCTATTTATTTTGAAAATGTAATATATTTATGACGTATATATTATTCAATCATACTGTCTTTTTATTTTTTCAGACAAGTTAAATAAGTTAAATAAATTTACATTTATTTAATTAAGTTAAATAAATTTACGTTAAAATTAATTTAAATTTACATTTATTTATAATATTGTTGTTTTTGGTGACTTTAATGCTAGGCTTTAATGTCTGTGCCGGTATTAAAAAAAGAGCAAAAATCTAACTTATAATTAGTATATTAGATAGTTTATATAAATTAAATATTGACACTTTAATGTTTTTTTAAATTTTGAGTTGAAAAACCACAAAATACTTTTTGAAGATAAAAAGAATAAATTTCGACCTAGTCAGCAAATTATGTTTAGTGGAGTTCCGTTTATAATTGTTGGTTCGAAACATCTTGATTGTACTCATGGAGTCAATCATACTATATCGCGGAAAATGAGAAATCAAGCAGAAAAACTGAAGGCAAAAGTAATTTATTTTGACCACTTTTAAAAATTTGATGTGAGTAAAATATGTCCTATTAATCGATACAAAAACAACTAAACAAAAACAATGGATTAGAATCCTATCTTGATAAATATATAATTTTTTAAAATGTTTTTATGTGTGTGAACTTTCATTTAGGATACTGTTAATAGTGCCACAATGTATGCTAAAAGTAGTTTTTTATCCCAAGATACAAAGAAAATGAACTGCCCTGCAAAAATTACAATAAGTGATGTGGTTTATTTTCCAGATTTTAAAGTACAATACAATTTCTGTGATTTTTCTTAGATTATGCTTTATTATAAAATAGCGGTAACAGACTTAAGTTAAATTTTTTGTAAAAATTAGACTATTTAATGGAATAGATTAATAGATTAATTTTAAATTTAGGCAGAAGCAAACACTGAATGCCGAAAGCGTACTGTCGCTGAAAAACTGAAGGAGGACTGGAGCAACAAAAAAGAAACATTTAATTTTGATAGAAAAATTGTTGTTACTTTCCCCTTAGAAGACGAACACAAAGGTCATTTAGTTGGAAAAGTAATTTTTTTTTTTTCTGAAATTTTAAACAAAATCTTTAAAAAGTCAAATATGGTTACCAACCCTCAGATTTAGTTTCAGCACTCTGCAATGCTGAACTATCTGCTGATCTGACTTCAACCTCTTTTGTTGACCTTGTTTCTATATTATTGTATTTTGTGCCTTCCAGAAGACCACCAAAAATAGTTTAATGTTAATAATACATTGCGACCTTCTTTTTCTTAAATCTGAAAGAAATCATATACGTCTAATGATGGTAGTAGCGTCCTTTGCAGTGCAAGATGAAACTACTGATACAATAACAGAAGCACTAAAAAAATTAAGTCAGTGGAATCCAGAATGGAACCCTAAGTGTTTTATGACTGATAACTGTGAGGCAGAAATTTTATCAATCGAAAATGTTTTTAAAGGTTAATTTGTTATATTTAATTATAATTTCTTTTTGTTGTTATAGCCTCTTTGTTCATGCGTATACATAGGTAAGGTATATTTATGGTAAATTATTATCCTGTGTAATTAGAGTTGCTGCCCTAACTGATGTTCTGAAAGTGTTTGATAATTTTTTGTGAAAATGGTTGATTATTTTTAGTAATAGATGAAGTTGTTATATATACAGGGGTGTGTCCTTTGGTCATTTCATGGTGTCCCTGCAGCTGAAATATTTTCTTACTTGAGTTGTCTGCAATGATAACCAGTAGGCCGGTAATATCTAAAAATGATTTAATGCGCCATAGTGTATTTATTTTTAAACGTAGTGTATGACTAAATTAAATACTTTTTGAAGGTTTCTTTTCAATAATTGCAAGGAATGAAATCTTATATTAGTTATAAACATTTTTTTGTAAGTAACAAACTGCCTGGTTGTCCTGCTGGGCTACCAAGAGAAATTTTATTTGAAATTTAAGTCACCATTTTAGAAAACAAGTTTTCCTGTGCCACCGGATGACTATCAGGGTACACCCCTTATAATAGAAAAGCGTTTACAACTCTAATATACCAAATTACATTAGGGGTGTAATCCCATAAAAGTAGCAAAGATTTGTCTATGCTAAGCATATATATGATAATAGAAATAATTTTTAATTAATTGATTATGTCAAAAAAATGTAATTTCAATAGTTGGTGAATGTCATTCACCAAACCCTCTAGTGCCTTTATCAGTTATTCAAGCGGATGTCATAAAAGCTGATGTAGTACATATATTGTGGGATATAGATTTGCAGAATAATAAATGTAGCGAAAAAAATGGGTTCATTGGTGTTAGAGCTATTTTAGAGTTAAGAAATTGTAAAAAAATAATATGAACCTTAAAGTACCCTGGATTTTAGGATTATTAGTGCCTCTAAATTAAAGACATAAGTCACATATGAAATAAATTTATATTTGAGCGTAATGATTGTTTTTAAGATTGCTTTGTTATTCTCTGTGACTTTCACCGCGAGCAAGCGTGTGAAAGATGGTTGTCTGCTAATGCAAATGGAATGAGATCAGTCAAGCACACTGCTCTTTGTTTACTTAGACGAATAGCTGCTTCTGAAACACAGGAAGAATATGACATTGCTATACAAGCTCTACACAAGGATCCAATATGGATCTCTACAAATAGCATTAAATTTAAAAATTACATAGAAAAAACATGGTTGCCTGAGAAAAAGGTAGGATCTTGTTGCTTACAAGTTTTATGCAATATAACCATTTATTATCTTATTATGTATCCTATTATGTGTATGAATTGACGTAATACTGGCTTTTTTCCTTTATGTAGCGTTGGGTCAAAGCATTCAGAAGTGGAATATTAGAGACAGTTGTAAATACAAACAACGGTGTTGAGCGAAAGAACAGAGATTTCAAACATGAGTTTTTAAATCAGTATAAGGATAACTCGTTAAGTGGAATGGTGACAGTTCTTGTTGATCAATTTATTCCTGAGACATACAGCAGGTAAACTTTTGACAAAAGCAATTTTTTCATTATACTGAAATGACAATGCAAACATTCGTTGTTAATTGATAATATAGACATATATTGTCAAATTTATTAGAATAATAAAAAGGGATTTTATTAGTTTCTATGTATATGCAGTTTTTTAATAGACCTTTCTATTCTTATTAAAGTTTTTATAAATTTTAATAATTATTGTCTTGAGAATAATCTTAGCAAATAATTTATTATTATTCATTCTTCAAGGTATGTGGAAGCTAATATTCGTCGCTGCTCAGACTACAGACTCTACAATAGCAACCTTCCAAAATGGTTTTGTAATAAACCTGAGAATTTTACAAGACATTGTATAGAAAAGATTGGTCTTGTGAAGGACTGCAATAACCTAAAAATTACATTCCATGAAATTTCTAAGAATAAGCAAATGTATGAGGTAAAAAGCTTCACAAGTGCAAAAAGTTATATTGTCACTATTGGAGGTCAAGACACTAAGTTCCCTGATTGCCAATGCATAGAAAGGAAGAAAAAATTGATGCCATGCAAACATATGGTAGCAATCTTTCAACATTGCGATGGAGTTAGTTGGGATTTATTGCCAGATAGTTACCGATTATCTCCATACTTTTGTTTGGATAATTCAGTCATTTATGGTAATGAATCTTGTCATGAAGAAAAATCTAATATATGTTTTGAAGACAACTTATCTGAGACACAAGGTCATGTTATTTTGGAAAATGTGCAGAATAAAATATACCCTAAGCAAACAAATGCACCATCATGTAGAGATATCCTTTCTCAAATAAAAACATTAAGTTACTTAATTTATGATGAGAATGTGGTTAAATCATTAAAATTCAAACTTCAAGAATTAATGACTTAATGAGCTTTTTTTTAAAATTTAGATGAAGCGTTTGAGAGGATCAGTATTTTTATTATTAGTTTTTTAAAATAAATTAAATTACTTCTTTACTTTAGACTCAATGGAACCTGGGGTATGAGTCTTATTACATTATATTATTCCTAAATTAAGTAGGAGTCCAATATTGTCTAGTTAAGGTTTAGCATTATTTCTGTTGATTTTCTTTAAAAGCCTTTTTTTTATGTCATATTGTTAAAAACCAAGAAATATTTTTATATTTCAAGGTTTTTAACAACATTTTTTGTATATCAATTAATAGTTAATTATATAAATAATATAGTTAAATAAATAAGTAAACTTTTACATGTATGAATAACAAAATATGTTTTTTAATATTTTCTTTCTTTTTTCTTTTTTTTCCTTTAGTGTCTAGCTTTTGTTTAAATTTGGTTCAACCTACTGTTGAGATATGGTTTTAATTTGGTAAATTTTAATGATTTGAAATTTACTGTAATGATCATTAGCCAATAGTTTAAAAAGTAAACTGAGTTCATCATAATTAAGGTAAAAAAAATTTGTTTTGTGGCAATATATTCTATTTTTGATGTTAATAATAATAATTTTTAATAAACTTACGTTAATAATGATACGTTCATATTATTTAAATCATTTAATAAATATTTAAATTGATAATAATCGGTAGAGTACCTGTGTTCAGTTTTCTGCAAAAAAATCAGTGAATAATGAGTAAAATTGGGTTGAATTTTGGTAATTATAATGAGTGAAATTGGCTTGAATTTTGAAAATAATAATCAGCGAAATCGGGTGGAATTTTAAAAAAAGTCACGGAGTAATCGAGGAAATGGCTGTGTGGCTAACTCAATTGTATATAATACATTTTTAATCTAAACATTTTTAAAGTAAACAATTTCCCGGCAAATTTTTCGTTTTATTTTCCCTGCAAATTTTTCGCAGGACGCTTCGAACAATTGCTAATTATAATTTCGCAATTAAAAGGCAAAGTATTCAAAGTACGTAATAAACATTATTTTAACATAACCAAATAACCAAACTATAAAACTTTTATATACTAAATATTTTATTTTTATTATAAGTATTTGATTTTATAATTAAGCAAAATATAATAAAAAGTAAAGCCAACTTATTAAATTGTATTCTCCTTGTGGCGGTGCGCTGTGACAAGACCATTAGGACTTTTTAAAGCATCTTGATAAAAAAAAAAAAAAAAATTCAAAATAAACTCCGTAGCAACTCCATCGCGAAATCTTTAAAGCGTTATAACTCGCCATTTCGCGGACATTAAGGACAGCGTCGGAATAAGAGAGCCTACCCAAATTCTTTTGCTAAATTACAATATACACTTGGTGTTTTTGTCGATTTATCAAAGGCTTTTGATACAGTCAATCATGATATCTTACTTAAAAAACTTGAGTTTTACGGAATAACTGGTAAAATGATCAAATGGTATAAAAGCTACTTGTCAAATAGAAAGCAATTCGTCTACCACGGAGAAGAATTGCTTCCTATTAATCTTCAAAATAAAACATTAATTGAAATAAAATGTGGTGTTTTACAGGGTTCTATCCTTGGCCCACTTTTCTTTTTAGTATACGTCAACGATCTAAATAAAGCCTCGAATCTTATAAGCATTATGTTTGCCGACGATACCAATTTATTTTTGTCAAACAAAGACCTTAACAAACTTTTTTTAGATATGAATAAAGAACTTAATCAAGTTTCTAACTAATTTAAATGCAATAAATTAACCTTAAATATTGAGAAAACAAAGTGGATCCTTTTCCACTCCTCAACAAAAAAACGCTTTTTACCTTATAATTTACCTAAACTTTATATTGACAAAGTAGAAATAAAAAAAGATTCCGTTTTAAAATTTCTAGGTATTTATCTTGACGAAAATATGACATGGAAAGCTCATATTGATTATATATCAACAAAAGTTGGGAAAAGTATTGGTATCCTCTATAAGGCCAGAAATTATCTAAATAAAAATAATTTAAAACAACTATACTACTTATTTATTCATAGCTATATAAACTATGCAAATATTGCCTGGGGAAGTATAGGTAAAAGTAAGTTGCAACGTCTTTACCGTCATCAGAAACATGCAATGCGAATAATATATTTTTTAAAAGGTTTTTCAAATATAAAATCTGTATTTAAAGATATGAATGTATTAAATGTTTATGAACTTAACTTGTTCAATATTTTATGTTTTACGTTTTGTTGTATGAATAACCCCTTATTTCATGTTTTTAAAGATCTATTTACCTTTAAAGTAAAGAATAAATACAGTTTGCAAAATAATAACTATTTAAAAGAACCCTTTTGTCAAACAAAGTTTAATCAATTTTGTATAGATTATCGAGCACCTTATATCTGGAATAAAATTGTACAGCCTAATTTAGATTCATCTATCTCTTTTTCTGTTTTTAAAAACAAGTTAAAGAATATTAGTTTTTCTACGGATAATATATTGAAATATTTTTAAGATATTATTTTAACCATTTCTTATTTCAAATGTTTTGAATTCTTATTTTGTTATAAACTACCTGTATTATACTATATTATATTTATATTGTAATTTTTATATGATTCTGGCGACAAGATCAATATGATCTTCTTCCAGATTCTAAGTTTATATGTTTATATTACATGGAAATCACGACATGTAAATAATGTAAACTGAAAAAAAAAAGAAAAAGAAAAAAAAAAAAGGGACCAAAGTAGCCTGTGATAATCTTTTTACATCTTTTGATCATATGGTAGAACATCATTAGGGTGTTGTAAGTTAGTTGTTTGATAGCTTAATTGGTATGTTGGGAAGTTTTATTTTTTTTATTTGGCCTAATCTGTATAAAATACATTTTACCTCAGGTACTGTCCAGCAGAACAGGTTTATGGGTGCACCTATACCTACTAAGAAGCAGGCTAAAAAGGAAATGACCAGTTTTTCTATGAAATCGGTTTATGATAATAACAACTATGTAACCATCTGGATAGGTAGCAAAGCTGTAGTTCTTGCAAGTAATTATGCTGGTCCTAACCCTGCAGGTATTTTTTTATTAAAAGTTTACATTTTACTTTTTGTTTCATATTTAAGTTTTAGAGTTTAGAAACTATTTATAATTAAAAAATTATTTATAATTCTAAATCTCTAATTTATGAAGGCTCCAATATTGGCTTTATTTACCAGGTATTTGCGAGAGGTACAGTGGCAAGGAAAAGGCATACATCAAGCTTTCTTATCCCCATATGGTGATTGACTACAACAAGACAATGGAGTTGACTTGTTTAACTAGAATACAAAGAACTACAGCATCTAAACCCGTTTGAAAAAGTGGTATTAGTAACTCTGGACATGGTTCTTAACCGTGCAGATGATTTAAGCTTAACAATTAGGCTGGGTGAATAAAAAAGAGCATTAGCTTGCGAGCAATTGCTTTGAGTATTAGCAATAGCAAAAGGGCTTAGGAAAAGCGATTGCTATAAAGTACGTGAATAAAGTTTTGCTATTACTCGCAAGCAATTGCTTTTGCTTCAGAGTAATACCTAAATGTCTTATCCAATAGTAATATTTGAGCAAAAATTTTAAAAATGGCTGCATGTGGCGAGGGAAGTCAAAATATATCCTATATATCCAAAAATTGTATCCCAAGGTCAAATTGAAGCTGACACAAATGTGAATGAATGCAAAGATGATGTTTTTTTTCAGGATTTTAACTGATCTACCGATATTTCTTTAATAGAGTAGATTGCCGGATATAAAAGCAAAGAAAAATAAGGCATTTTTACGTATGCAAGAGCTACTGCAACAGGCAACTGGCACGAGGAGCGATGTCAAAGTGTTATAAAAAAAAAATTAGCAATATGAAGACGAGAATAAGAAAAAAGTCTGACCTGCACAAAACAGGAAATAAACCAATAATTATATCGATACTAGAAAAAAATTGTTTGCTCTACTCGATACAGAAAAAAATCCTGTTTTTATGAAAATTGATGGTGAGTAATGTTACATTAAAAATATACATTGAATGTATATTTTTAATAGTTTACTTTTATTTTACCTTTTCGTAACACACACACACACACACACACAAACACACACACACACACACACACGCACACACACACACATATATATAAATATATATTTGTGTGTGTATATATATATATATATATATATATATATATATATATATATATATATATATATATATATATATATATATATATATATATTTGTGTGTGTATATATATATATATATATATATATATATATATATATATATATATATATATATATATATATATATATATATATATATATATATATATATATATATTAATTTATAAAAATAAAGAAAACAACTTTTTTTGGTACTAATAGTTTCATGCCTAAAGGCAATCATCAGCCATGTAATACAAAACAAGAAACAAAAAAAAAAACCGTTAAAATATAAAGTTACAGTGGAATGTGCTCCGTCGTCAAAACAAAACAAAAACAAAAACCTAAAAACGGCTGCCTAATCACCCGTATCGAAATTCGAAAGGAGGAACTTGCTTTTATGTCTACATTTAGATACTAATTCATTCCTCTTATTTAATAAGATATCATAGGTGTACGATATTATGACATAAGTTGCATCGTTTTATTGTGGGATTGTAAGATCTACAACGTTTTAAAATTTTCCATTTAATTGTCGGGTTTACTCCATTTTCCTTTAACTTCCATACTTCCTTAGACAACTCAGTATCGTTTTTATATTTTTCGATCTTAAAAGATTTTGTATGATTAGCGTATCTAAGTTTAAAAGCAGTTTCACTTACTCCAAAATACACTTTTTCAATCCCGTCTGGAGTGCCTGGATATAGAGTGGCTTGATACACTATGTTATTAACGAGACACTGTTGATTTAAAGGGCACTTGCTTTTAGTAATACAATTGCAACTTTTATCTGATTCTGGGGGGATGCTTTTCATAATATGACGGTTATGAAAGTTAACGATTGATTTGATGTTTGGCATACAACTGTAACTCACCTTTAGAGTATTTCTATTAAAAATCTTGTGGTATTTATGTCCAACTGGAAAGTGCTTGTCAATTAAATCCAAAAAGATTTTACCAATTTTAGTAGAAACATTTTTACTATATGGGGGGTTAAACCAGATAATATTGCGCTTACGGTTTTTTGGTAGAGGTTGAATGAATTTCGGAATATAATTAAGTTTAAATTTGTAACCAGACTTTTTTAATGCATCCTGATACAAATGAGCAGAGCTTCGAAAGCTAGTGTCATTAGATGAATTAGCTGACAACCTTAATTCTATAGAACGAGGAAGTTGCTTTATTATGCTAGGAGGGTGATTGGAATCAACATGTATATAATTTAGTTCATTGATTGGTTTACAAAATGGTCTAAAAGATTGATCATTGAGATTAAGTGTTACATCAAGGAAGTTCACAACTTTCATGTTACATTGTATGGAGATAGAAAGATTGTTATTTTTAAAAATTTGAATAATATGTTTTAAATCCTATTTATTTATTATTGAGCACTCTTATACGTTCAAGAGTTTTTTGTATTTTATTGCAAATACAAAATATCATACAATATAATATATATATATATATATATATATATATATATATATATATATATATATATATATATATATATATATATATATATATTTGCTTAGGGGCAGTATCGGTAGGTATTGAAAAAGTACAACTGTTGACAACAGTGTTGTTGCAACTAACAATTTTCTATTGAGCAGGTCATTGAAATGTCACCCTACTCTGTCATTGTCGTCTGGTGAAATCTCTGGTGAAATTAAAAATAGCAGCAGTAAGTTACTTGTTTACAAAAATGTTGTTTACCAAATGGATTTTGAATATTTAGTTTTTGATTCTTTTGAACGTTATATTTTCTGTATACCTATTATCAATAAATATCTCTTTTACCCGTTATGACTTTTTTTGCTATGTTTTTTTGTTTTTCTTATCAGTGACTCTTTCTTTTAGACTTTTGTGTGTTTGTACTCTTATCTCACTCTGCTACACTTTTTTTACTTCCCTAAGCTTCCCGAAGGCATTTAGTTCTCGTTGCAGCCTCACTAAAATGCATTGCATTTACAAATATATCAATAAAGTGGTTTTATTTGTTTATAATTTATTGTGGCATTATCAGCCGAGGTATTAATCAGTCAAGGTTAATCAGTTTAGATTATCAGTTACGGTTAATCTATTAATAATTTGCCAATTCTTTGTTTTAATTTGCTACCATTTATGTATTTTTTAGGCGCTACTTTATCACCATCATCATATAATCCAAAATCCAAGTTGATTATTCCAAAAAAGGTATTACTACCTGGAGAAACCAAAGAAACGATAAAATGGAGTAATGCAGAGCTTCAGCGGGTAGTCATGCTGGAGCAGCTTAAATATTATCGATTGAAGATTGTTAACTTGTCAAGTATTACACCCCTAAATTTGTTAGAAAAAGAGGATATTGATTTTGTTGTTAAAAATATTGCTGGAAACAAAACTATAATAAGTGACATTTTAAAATAAATTTTGGTTACTGTTATATATTCTCAAGTTTTCTATTTATTTTCTCAAAGTTATCCTTTTTATAACTATTTATTATATAGTCTTGTTCTATGGAGAATATGTAGCAAAAAGTAATTTTAAAATGACACTAATTTATGTTTTACTTATTTCTATTTTTACTAATTTGTGTTGTTTTTTTATTTCTTCAGATTAAGTTTGTTTAAGATTGTTGCTATAACTTATAGCATCAGATTTGTATTTTTAGCTGAGCTAAAATTAAATTGCATTATTTTTATACAAATCTTATAAATGTTCTGTAAGCATAATTGAGGAGTGGACATGCAAAAACAGATAATTCACTTTTTTTCCGTTCCGAGTTAAACAGCAAAAACTAAATTTTCTTTTAAGGTTTGACTTAGTAATCTTAGTAAATAAGGTTTGACTTTGAACCTCTGGCGCGGTGTTGACTCACCCGTAAGTTGATTTATGTTTGTTTGTGTTCTGTTTATACTCTAATGCAGCGTGAGCTCAGTAACTAACTACTTACTCTAACTACAAAACCTACACTCACCTTAGACTTCTGTATTTTGTTAAATGCAGTGTTTTTCCTAATGCACTTCCAAAATGTCATGCCTGGTTTTCTCAAAGTACTGTTGCGGGAAGTAGCTCCTTTTAACTACTCCAGGTCAGGTCAGGATAATCGAGATCAATCTTGCTACTGGTATCACGTAACCCAGTACCACCTGCCACAAGCCCTGCTGCCTTGCAGAGTGTGCTCTTCTTATGCAAAGGCTAGGAGAAATAAACTCCGACTAAAAATTCCCCTGCCTTGAGGCTCTTGGTTGAGTAAAGGCTAGAGATGGTGTCTCGATAAAAATACTCATCTTGGGCTAATGTTAACTGCATCCAGCTAAACATCCCCTGCCTTGGGGCTCTTGGTTGAGTAAAGGCTAGAGATGGTGTCTCGATAAAAATACTCATCTTGGGCAGATGTTAACTGCATCCTGCTACTGTCTTGTAGAAGGCCTCCTAGGCAAAGACTTTAGGGGTAAGCAGAAAAATTCTGCTAACCAGCTTCGAACCCCTTCTTCATCTATTAGGCTGGCGTAGATGTAACCTGTGTTACATTGTTTCCTGCCTAGGATGATGAATGCTGGATCTCCTTGACTCTACTCATAGAATTTTGCTTATGCCTCCTTGATAATGGCTATGCAACTCTTCCTGTTATCTCCATATGAGGGTACAGTACTAAAACTCAGTTTAATGGTTCTGAGGCCGGCTGGTAGTAAGGTTTCCCGAACTCTGTGGTAGCTCTCAGAGAGGCTGATTCCATCAACAGCTGCAAAATATCAGAGTATTAACAGTGCCATGTTGCGCATGGATGGTGTCCCTGTTAATGCTTTTGGTGTGCATTGTCAAGGCCACATAAGGAGCCCTATGCCACGGCTTAGGGTTAATTAACAGGACTGAGACAACTGCATAGCTCATTGATTAGGAGGCTGTGCTCTATCTATGAATGAATAAAGTTCTCATTAAACCCAAATCATGACCAAAGTAACCAAAAATTTAAAACCTAAAAAACCATCCCCACCACCTAAATATTTTAATATATCTTTTACAAATATTCGCGGTCTACGAAGCAACTTTCCATCAGTTGAGTCTTACCTCCTGCAAAACTCACCAGACTTGCTTGCACTCAGTGAAAAAAATTTAAGTTCTGCAATTCCTTTATCAGATGTCAGTGTTGATGGGTACTATCCTTTGATTCGTAAAGACTCCAATAGTCACATGCTAGGTTTAGGGGTATACATACGCTCTAATTCCCCAATTTGTCGTGAAATCAGGTTCGAATCCTTTGACCATTCTTTTATGTGCTTTCGCCTCGCACCTCTTCACTCTATCACCTTTCTCTTTGTTCTTTATCGTTCTCCTTCTTCCCATGATTGCACTCTTTTAGATGTTATCTCTGATCAAATTGACCATGCCCTCTCTCTTTACCCCTCTGCCAATATTGTTGTTGTTGGTGATTTTAATGCCCATCACACTGAATGGCTTGGCTCTAACACCACTGATCCTGCTGGCACTAAAGCCTTTAACTTCTGCGTTTCTCAATCTCTTACTCAGATAGTTAACTTTGTGACTCGTTTTCCTGACAACCCTAATCATTTACCTTCACTCCTTGACTTATGTCTTGTCTCTGACCCTAGCTTATGCTCAGTTTCTCCCTTTTCTCCTTTAGGTGGTTCTGACCATGCAATGATCTCTATAAATCTTTCTTCTCGTACTTCTTTTTTGGGCTCACCTTATCATCGCACCACCTACTACTACCCTAAAGCTGACTGGGATTCCTTTCGTGATTTTCTTCGTGATGGTCTTTGGGCTGATGTTTTTTCTCTCTCAGCTGACAAATGCGCCTCCTACGTAACCTCCTGGATTCAGGCTGGAATGGAAGCTTTTATTCCTTCTCGTCGGTTTCAAGTCAAGCCTCATTCTACTCCATGGTTTTCTCCTTCTTGTGCGGCTGCTATATCCAATCGTAATCATTTTTTTCATCTTTTTCAAAAGAACAACTCTCTTGAGAACAAACGGCTATTTATTATTGCAAGAATTCGATGTAAAAAGGTGCTTTCTGATGCTAAACTCCATTATTCTCAGTTCACTAAATCTCGCATCTTATCGCAGAAGTTAGGCTCTAAAGACTTTTGGAAAATCTTCAACAGCATTATTAACAAGGGTAGATCTAGCATTCCATCACTCGGAATGGAAGGAAGAGAATGTCCATAAGATTCAAGAGTGGAATTAGAAGAAAAGTTCTTTGTAAACAGTTTTGCCTCATCCTTGGGAGAGGTAATAAGATCAGTGCCATGAATCATGGCACTGATCTTATTACCTCTCCCAAGGATAAGGCAAAACTGTTTGCAAAGAACTTTTCTTCTAATTCCACTCTTGAATCTTATGGACATTCTCTTCCTTCCATTCCAGTCAAACAGGTTGACCCATTGTTAGACATTCAAATCACTCCGGCTTCTGTTGCTAAAGTCATATCTCAATTAAACTTGTCTACAGCTTGTGGTCCAGACAACATTCCTGTCACAGTCTTGCAGAATTATTCTCCAGAACTTTCTTCAATTCTCCCTAAACTATTTAACAAGTGTTTGACTGAGTCTTGTTTTCCTGCTTGTTGGAAAATGGCATCTGTGGTTCCAATATTCAAAAACCTTGGAGAAAATTCTGAGCCTTCCAATTATCGTCCGATCAATCTTCTTTCTGTTATTAGCAAAGTCTTTGAGTCTTTGATCAACAAATTCCTTACATCTCATCTTGAGTCAAATAAACTGCTGTCAGACAATCAATACGGTTTTCGATTCTCTCGCTCTACGGCCGATTTGCTAACTGCTGTAACTGAAAGATTTTATCGTGCATTAGATGGAGGCGGTGAGGCTAGGGCTATTGCTCTCGACATATCTAAAGCTTTCGACAAAGTTTGGCATGCTGGTCTTCTCCATAAGCTTGCTTTATATGGTGTTTCTGGGAAAGTTTTTGAGATTATCAAATCATTTCTTTCTGACCGGTTTATTAAAGTCATCCTTGAAGGCCAACACTCTTCTTTATTTCCAGTAACTTCTGGGGTTCCCCAAGGTTCCATCCTGGGCCCTGTTTTGTTTCTTATCTACATAAACGATCTTCCTGACAACCTTTCATCTAAAGTAGCTCTTTTTGCTGATGACTCAACTTTATACTCCTGTCTTGACAAAAAGTCTTCTCTTTTCGATCGCCAAGAACAAGCAGCTGATCTTGAATCTGATCTCACTTCAGTAATAGATTGGGGTTCACAGTGGCTTGAGAATTTCAACTCTAAAAAAATCCAATTGCTTACTGCAAACAACTACCGTAATATGGTCAACATTCCTATATTAATGAATGGCAATCCTCTTACTGATTCGTCCTCTTACGTCTTCTCGGATTATCGCTTACTACTGACTTTTTATGGAAACCATATATACAATCGATTGCTAAATTAGCTTCTGCTAAGGTTGCTTCTCTTTATCTCGCTCGCCATTTCCTTACTTCTGATTCCATTCTCTACCTCTACAAATCTCTTATTCGTCCTTGTATGGAATACTGTTGTCATATTTGGGCTGGTTCTTTTAACGATTCACTTTCTCTTCTTGACAAGGTCCAAAAACGCATTGTAAATGTTGTTGGACCTGGACTAAGTTTGAACCTCTTTCCCATCGTCGTAAAGTTGCATCTCTTTCTCTTTTCTACAGATACTATCATGGTCACTGCTCAAAGGAGTTATCATCTCTAGTTCCATCAACTAAAATTCATTCTCGTTTTACTCGTCATTCACCTAAGTCTCATTCGTTTACTGTATCTGTCCCTGCATGCTCTAAAAACTTTTATTCATCTAGTTTTTTTCCCCGCACTTCAATCCTTTGGAACTCTCTCCCATCTTCATGTTTTCTTGACTCATACAACCAACTTTTCAAGTCTTCTGTCAACCGTTTCCTTGCTCTATAACTCTGTTCTTTTTTTTCTTCCTAGTAACTCCCAACTTAATAGTGGTTGCTTGCAGCCTTGTTTGGAGTGAATGCAAATAAAAAAAAATAAAAAAATCTTAACTTTACCTCTTAAACTGAATTTATTTCAAGTGAATATTTACAAAAAAAGTGAATTGTCTGGTTTTGCATGTCCACTCCTCAAATGCTTTTGTGTGCTTAAAGATAGTTTGTGCTCTTAGGAAACTTTGAAATATATTATTTATAATTATATATACAATACAATACAATATATATATATATATATATATATATATATATATATATATATATATATATATATATATATATATATATATATATATATATATATATATACATATATACAATCAAATAATTAACAACACGTATTGTTTTCAGTTCTTAAAAAGTCATGAATATTAATTTATAATTACATGTTATACTATTAAATGATAAACAAAGCATATTGTTTTAAATTTTTGAAAAATCATAAGTATTTGCATTTGCTCACTTCTAGTATTTTAAGTCAACTTTGATAATAATAGTTAAAAAATCCCAATGCTAATTTAATAATGCTAAGGCAATTTCGTTTCTCCGTTGTTGAACAAGTAAACGAAGTTGTTGTTCATTTCCTATTTCAATTACAGGAGCAATTTCTTCTTCTTCTTCTTCTTGAAAACCCGTATCTTCATCCTCGAAATCCGGATCGTTTAAATGTTTTGCAATATTGTGCAGTATAAAGCATGCAGTGATACATTTTGCTATCATCTCTGACTTGATTCTTACCTATAAAATCATAATAAAGTAATGATATAAGAAATAATCCTGATTTTTTATTTAAATTTTTTAAGATAATTTATTATTTAAATAAAAAATCAATTTACTTACGCTATACCTAAGAATTGGAAAGCGTCGCTTTAACCAAACGCATGTTCAACAATAATTCTATTCTTAGCGTATTTTTTGTTGAAATTCTTTTCAAGTACCGTTTGAGCATTTTCAAATGGCGTCATCAAAAATGGGGCTATGCCATACCCTGCATCTCACATTAAAAAACCTTGTTTTTCAAAACCTTTTAGTAGCGAATATATATTAGAGTTTTTGAATACTCTCGAGTCATGAACAGACCCTGGCCAACTGACATCGACACTGGTGAATATAGCCTTTTCATTTACAGTTGCCTGAATATCAAATATATTGTTAAAGGTACAGTAGGAATTGAAAATTTGTCCGATGTAGATTCCCGTTAACTCGGATCCTGTTAATATATGTTATATATAATATAATATGTTAATAATATTTACTAACTTGTACATTAATCGAAGCGAATCCTTTTCTATTGATAAATTCGTAACCAAATTCTCCATGGGGTTTATCCATTCTAACATGTGTGCAGGGAAAGCCTTTCTCGTTAGCCCATGCAAGTTTTGCTCTCAATTTTTGTTCTCCCGTATGTGGGAAAATTATCCATTGGGAAAAAACCCGGTATTATAAAGAGCCGGGTAAATAAAAAAATTCGGAAAAAAATTAAATAAAGTTATAAAATATTAAAATAAATCCTTAACTATTAAAAAACAATCAAAAAGCAACTATTATAGGTGCTCGCAAAATTGGAAGCAATTGCTTGTTGTTTTTTGAGTTAAAACTTTTTTATTCACACGTTTTTCTCATTTATGAGCTATTGCTCAAAACTTTGAGTAATAGCTTGTGAGTAAAAGCTAACGCGCAAAAAAGAAAAACAGCTCCAAATTTTTATTCACGCAATTTGAGTAATTACTTCAAAAACTCAGAGTTAAAGCAATTGATTTTTATTATTCACCCGGCCTAATGTTTCGCTACACCTGAAGAAACCGATATTTAATGGATCAGGAAAAGAATCATCACGAAGATGTTGAACTTGAAGATAACCTTAATGCACCTGGCTTATCCAAATTCGCAAAAAATAGGCAGAGGGTTAAAGAAACAAGGGTAAGATAAAAAAGAGAAAAGAAGAGGTAAAAAAAAATCTGCCAATATTGTCACGACAGAAGCATTTTTAGATGCAAAAAATGTAATTTGCTCTTCACCCTGGTTGCTTTTGTAAACTACCACAGACCTGAAAATAAGTTATAAAAAATATTTTTATATAATTTAATAATATTATTTTAAAGTATAGCGCTTTCGATTAATTTTTATTATTTTCCCTGTTATGTAGTTAAGTTTCAAAATTTCTATAACCTTAATTTGCATTGATAATCAAGAGGTTTAAAGTATGCACAATATTTTAAATATTTCCATGTCCTTAAAAGGATGTGGGTGTTTTGGAGTGGTACCCCAAAAAATAAAAGCCAATTAAAAAAATTAAAAAAAAAAAGTTTTAAATTAGGTTCATTATTCTTTTGCTTTCAGAATGCAAAAACTTTTAATATAAAATTTTAACTTTGAGTGATAATAACTTAGGTTTATATAAACTATTGTCCATGACAACAAGATAGCAACTAATATATAAACAAAAATATTTTCAAAGTATATCTGCAAAAATCTATGTAATTTAAATATTAAAAAATATTTGAGTATTATAGCCTACCTTGTTTATTTTATTGGTCAAAAGTTGAATGATCAATCAAATTCCTAATATATATTCAAGTTGTTACAAAGGTTGTTTAAAGCAGTGGTTCTAGTTTTTTAGAATTTTGCAAGTTAAATTTTTGCAAGTTACTGTTTGTACAAAATTTAAAAGCATAATGCCTAAAGGTAACAAGCAGAATTTTGTTTTAAAAAAGAAAAAAAATAATGTTCACCTTCATAATCGTTGCCAAAATGATCGTCAAACAAACTTTCATTCAACACAACATCAGCAACCACAAAAGCATAGTACCCTCCAACAAAAACATTTCACATTGCATTGAGTTATATTGTAAGAACTGTGAAAAAAACTAACCAGTTTTTTAGCTCGAAAACTATTTCTACT
This sequence comes from Hydra vulgaris, assembly GCF_022113875.1. NCBI lineage: Eukaryota > Metazoa > Cnidaria > Hydrozoa > Anthoathecata > Hydridae > Hydra > Hydra vulgaris. The sequence goes on along the minus strand of NC_061167.1, from coordinate 31,711,711 downwards.
GTAAATAATGTAGTCGGAGAGCCATATGAAGTAAATATACGTTCAGTTAATGCATTCTCAATATTTAAGCGCTCTATAGCTGAGTACAATTTTATATATAAAGACTATTTAGAGATAGTGACACTTCATCATTCAATGATGTCATACAAAGTGACCTATATAAGAAGAATAGTATCATTCCTTTAAAGTTAGAATGCATCGGTCATGCGCAAAAACGTCTTGGCACTTGTCTCAGGAATCTGGTTTAAATAAATAAAAGACACAGACCTGTCTTCTGGGTAAAGGTAAACTTACAGAATCAGTAATAAACTCTCTCCAAAACTATTATGGTTTAGCAATTAGAAACAATGTTGATTGTGCTATGAAGAAAGCAGTTTAGGCAGAATTTTTTCACTGCACTAAATTCAATGATCAAGAATACCAACATATTATGTGCCTGCAAGATGAAAATAGTTGGTGCAAATATCACTACGATAAGATTTATGTTACAACCACATACAAAGAACATATATCATTGTCAATAGAAATTTTTAATTTATTAAAACTAATTTTTCAGGATTTATAAGCAGATGAATTGCTTTCAAAAACTCTTCATGGTCGAACGCAGAATGCAAATGAGGCGCTCAATTCAATAATCTGGAAACGCTGTCCCAAAAGAGTTTTTGTGAACCGTTTAACATAGGAAAAGGTTTCATATGAACCTGGAGGTTTTTAATTTATTATATTTATTCCAGAAACTATATTTTTTTAATGCTGTTTGAGTAATTTTAATTTTTATAACGCAAAATCTCAAAATATACTTTTTCACGAGTTTTTGAAATTGCGAAATGATAACTTTACAAATAATTATGCAAAAGTGCTGAAATTTTCACAGATTGTTTTTCATATTATTAAAACTCATTTGAGAAAGGATTTTTTTTCAATTAATTTTAGATCTTAAAATTTTGTTATATTAGTGTTATTTAGCTTGCTTAAATTTTAGTGTTTCATGCATAATTTCTAAATTATTCATTTGTTTTTATTTATTTTCTCTCAAATAAATTATGTTACCATGATTAAAACATGTTCCAAATTTCATGCTAAAATGACTAGTAGATTTTGAGTAATTACTTCACAAAATTTCGAGTAATTACATCACAACGTTTTGAGTAATTATATCACAAAATTTCGGTTATTTTCTTTATTTGGGAGTAATCAAGGCAAAGAATTTCAAGTTTGATTACATTTTTGAAAATTATTTTAAACTATATATTTACGTTGTAAAAATGAATAGGTGCTCTAGTTCCAATTAGATTTTACAATATTTCTTGGGGTACCACCTTAAACAAAAAATATTAGAGGTAATTAAAAAATCTCTTCATGTGTAATCATTTACACCCCAAAGCAACATATAAAATAAGTTTCAAAAAAAAAATTCGAAAATTTTTTTCCGGCACTAATAGGTTAAAGAAGAAATATGCCTTTTTTTTAAATAAAATTTTTAAAAAAAGATTTAGTTTTAGCCTATTAAAAATGAAGAACCAAAAAAATATAGAACAAAGAGTTTACGGTATCTGAGGACATCCATATATGTGGCTGTCATTTTTAGAAAACAATTTTTTTTCTTTCTTAGATTATCAATGAAGGACTATGAAGTAACACAAGAAATGAAGAGTAATGCAGTTATCGTCGCTATATGCGCGAAACACACTGATTTAGAAAGCTTCAACTTTTTTAACTGCGCCCTATCATTCGTACATAAAGTTCGTCGTTATAAGGAAGCATCAGCTGACAATGTAGAATCTGTTGCAAAACGCAAAAAACATGAAGAACGTTCGAACACTACTAAAAATACATAATTTGTCCAACAAGTGCAAAAGATCGTTCACGAAAGCCCTTCAAAGTCCATGAGGGCCATTTCGAGGGACCTTAATGTCTCTGAGAGTCTAATCCGCACGATTTGAGCACGAAGACTTCTGCTTTAAGTCCTACGTTATATGCAGAGGACAGTTCATGTCGGCACAAACTCGGAATCGGAGACTTATTCGAAGATAACGTCTCTTGAACAAGATGAAGCACCATGTAGTTCCTGACACATTACGTTTTTTTTTCTGGCGGAAAAAATTTTGACAAAGACCAAAAAATCAATTGGAGAAATGACAGATGGTTATGCTCAAATCCTGCACAGGTTCCCCGTGTTATGCACACGAAGTTTCCTGCAACTGTCATGGTTTTAAGAGTTGCGAGCAACAAAGAACATGTTATGCCACCTCACTTATTTCAACAGGGGCTTCGGGTGAATGCTGCCGCCTACATCGAGGTTTTAGAAACAGTTGTGAAGCCCTTGATTAACAGTGTACGTTGGGACAGACCATACGTATTTCAGTAAGACTCTGCTCCTACACACAAAGCCATAACGACACAAGATTGGATAGCCGAAAATTTATATGACCCCATTACCCCAAACTTATGGCCACCTAGCTCCCCAAATCGTAATCCCCTTAATTATAATGTATGGGGTGCAGTTGAGCGAAGAACCAATAAACATCCCCATAACACTATTTCATCGCTAAAGGATGCTATACCAAATACAATGATCAACATGAACAAAGAGCATTTGATTCGGGCACGCAGTCGTTACGAACTCGGATTGAGTCCGTTATTGCCGCTAATGGGGATTTTATTAAATAATTATATAGTTTAAGAACCAATTAACGTTATAAAAATTTTCATAGAATTATAAATTTTGTAAAAAAATACGAATAAATAAACTTTAATATCAATGTCCTCATGTCCTTAAATACCGTACGCACCCTGTATAATAACTTTAATAAAAGAATAATGTTTTTTCTATAGGAACGTGAAAGAAAATAGGACTGATATTAATATACTGAAAAGGATATTAATATATCACATATTTTCATAGTTACATAGATTAAGACATTAAAAGACTAATATTAAAATAAATTTAACTAAAAGTTATTGTTAAAGTTAAAGTTTTGAAAAGTAAGGAGATCTATTAAGGTCTGGATCCGCCCCTCATTTAAACCAAGTGAGCGTATTGTTTTATTTGCGAGTAGGTCGTGTCATAGCAAGCCTTTATTATTAACCTTTACATCAAATTGTTTTAACTATAGTTATGCATAAATTTATCATACTCTTCAAACCACTCATAAAGATTACAAAATTAACAATGTCTTTTCATTTCTGATAATTTCAGAAGTTGTGATGTAGTTGTGATATATATATATATATATATATATATATATATATATATATATATATATATATATATATATATATATATATGTATATATATATATATATATATATATATATATATATATATATATCTATATATATATATATATATATATATATATATATATAAATATATATAGATATAGATATCCATATCAAGGTGTATATACATATATCCATATCTATATCTATATATATTTATATATATATAGATATATCTATATATATATAAATATATATAGATATAGATATGGATATATGTATATACACCTTGAACAGAAAGTTTAAACGCACTTGTTTTTTTAACTTATATAATACTTTTAAGAAATGATAACTCGATAAATTAATGAGATATGCTCTGTATTTTTATGTTTATTTGTACTATGGCTATAAGTTATTAGTTTAGATAGAAAAAAAATTGTATGGATATTAATGAGATATGCTCTGTATTTTTATGTTTATTTGTACTATGGCTATAAGTTATTAGTTTAGATAGAAAAAAAATTGTATGGATATTATAACGGAGGTGGAGAGTGATGAGAAAATTAACAGAGCAATTAACTCCTTTTAATTTTTTGAAATAAAATTTAAACGCACTTTGATAAGAAAACGCGTAAAACTCGTTTATTGAGATATTTTTTTATTAAAGTCTTTTAATTTTTATCACTCAACAGCCTGTTAACGTTAGTATATTACATTTGAATTCTTATTCTTATTTTATTTTGAATAAAAACCACAAATACGATTTGATTTAAAATATATCAATTTTCAACTGATACAGCTTTGTCAAAATATCATATTTTAATGGGTAAAAAAGCTGTTTCGTCGAAAACAAAATGGCAAGTCATAGGAATGCATAAAATGAAAATAAGCAATAGAGAAATTGGCAGACGCCTAAATAATTCTCAATGCAGCGTTCGTACAACAATAAAAAATTATTTATCAACTGGTAGTGTCAATGATAATCCTCGTATTGGGCATCCGAAAAAACTGACAGCACGCGATGAAAACATGTTTTACATGCTAAGCAGACGTAACCCAAAAGCGGGAGTATCAACTTTAAGTGCAGAAATCAATAGTTCGCTGGTAGACAAAACAGTTAGTCGAATGACTATAAGTAAGTTATTACACAAGAAAGAATTAAATTCGTTTCATTGCGTAAGAAAGCCTTTGTTGACGTTAACCGATCGCCAAAGACGAAAAAAATGGTGCAAAGTGCCTTTAAATTATTTAGTAGAACAATGGAAAATGATTATCTTTAGCGATGAATCAAATTTCGAAATTATTAACAGAAAAAACAAGAGATTTGTTCGTCGCAAAAATACAGAAAAATATTTGAAGCAACACCTACTAAGCCGTATTCAAAAAGGCGGTGGTTCCGTCGGCATATGGGGATGTATATCAGGCTCAGGTGTTGGCTGTCATAAAATATACGAATGAAGATTAAACCAGTATGAGTATCGTGACATTTTGGAAAACGCGCTTATCCCTAGTCGCGATTTGTTTCAGGCTGATCAAAACTGGTTATTTCAACAAAACAATTCTCCATGCCATACAGCGCATTCAATCACTGATTATTTCCTTAAAAGTAATATTCAACTTATGCCTTGGCCAGCACGATCACCAGACTTAAACCCGATTTAAAATTTATGGAGCTGGATGGATTATCAACTAACAAAAAAGCAAATATCTAGTCATGAAATGCTCAAACAAGAACTGACCAAACTGTGGCTTGAAATACCAATCAAGATGATTGAAAACTTAATCGAATCAATGCCAAGGCGAATACAAGCATGTATTAAAAACAACGGGGGTCATACTCCGTATTAATATATTTCGATTAAAAGAAGTTGTAGGTGCGTTTAAACTTTGTTGCACTTACTTCCAAGTAATCTTTTGATTACTTGAGGTTGTTGTTTAATTTCAGAAGAGATTTTATGTTTTTCTTATTCAAAGTTGTGTTTTTTTCTTAATTAATAATTGGCTAAGAATATTAATAAAAAAAAAACCTGGACCCTGCCTCGTGTTTTCTTTTTGTATCACTTTAAACATAGCTAAACTTTTTAAAAACAAGTGCGTTTAAACTTTCTGTACAAGGTGTATGTATATATATATATATATATATATATATATATATATATATATATATATATATTCGCAAATAATATAAATATATATATATATATATATATATATATATATATATATATATTTATATTATTTACAATAATTCGCAACAATAATTTGACAGTCAAATTATTGTTGCGAATTATTGTTTTGTAGAAATGGTTAAGCAAAAGAAAAAACAGAATAGCACATTAGTAGCTTAGTAACTACAAATTCCATCTTTAAAAGAATTTGCTGGACTATTTAAAGCAAATGTAGATGAAAATGACATATTTCTGATGATATATTTGCTGACTTAATATATTTGGCTGAAATTGAAATTAGATTTATATATCTTGGGCCTAAAGAACTAGCTAACAGTACTGATTGATTAAGTATAGAGAAAGCAGATTAACTGCTTCCATATTTAAAAGTATTGTTAATTGTGATAAAATGTTATGGGATAATTTTAATGAACAATACTAAAGAAAAATTAAACATTTAGTAAATCTTAAAAAAATTGTAAGTGTAATGTCCCAGGAAAGACTATTATGAAATTGTATCAATTTTATCGGTAACACCTTATATGGAAGTAGAGTGTTGATGTCATGGTTCTAGTCTTCTTGAAATTAAATGTCTATCCTCACTATTTGGTAAAGCACCTAATCCTGATAATTATAACCATGTTTAAGAAATTAATGGAATAATAAGTTCTAGTGAATATTGTTTTGAAAATCAGCGTCAGATTAGTATTACAAAAATGAAACATTGTGACTTGTTAATTTTTATTATTACATGGAAATCTAACTGTGGGAGTTTAATGATAAAAATTTTGGAGTTGTATAATTAATAGTTTAAATTGGTTTAAAAGAAATCAAACTGCCTCAGAGTTATTAAAAAAATTAAAAAAAAGAAATGGTCTTGTCTACATTAATATTTAAACCATTGAAAGTAATAACTTCATTAAAGATAAAGCCCACTTCTTGAATGAAGAAGATATTGAGTTAAAAATATTGCTTTAATGAGAGTTTCTTTACCAACTTCTTCTTTTAAGAATAATAAATTTCATTTATTACATATTAGAGCATTATTTTTCTTGTTAATTTTTGTGTTTGGCACATACCTCTAGTTAACTTTGGTTTGGGACTCAAACAGTTCTCTTAAGTGCCTATTACAATACTCAGATCTGATAAGCAGGGGTAGGAATTTCCATTTTTACTATTTGAATTTTGAAAGCCTCATAGCACTGAAAGCATTTTTTAGTGAGGTAAAGTTCCTTTGTAGACAATTAAAAATTATTAATTAGCGAGGTTTTAATAAACTCGCGGGAAAATATTTACAAAAGTCAATAGACATCTCTAACATCTCCTCCCCTGACTTAAGCACCTGAGAGTAGACTCTCAGGTGCTTAAGTTAGGTAAATTCCTCACTCTACTGTGAGGAATTTACCTAACTTTTGCTGACAAAAAAAATTAGAAAAGGCGTGTGAGAGGGGAAGGATGGGGGTGAGGAAAGGAATAATTTTGTTAAACCCTTTATAAATAAATATTAAATATTTTATAAAAAAAAGGCTTATAATGTGTTTCACAAAGTATATAGAGTAAGCCTATTAATTTATAAAATTAGTACAACCAATTATAAAACTCTTAGCTAATTCGATGTGTTTTTGTACTTTATTAAAAGAGATTGCGTAGAAATTACTAAAAGTGAAGAAAGGTAATTTGATAAAAATAATGAAAAATAAAAAAGTTTTTTAAATCAAACATACTTGCTGTCTGGAACACCCCTACATTTGTACAGACTTACATCTACATCGCTTGTATCTAATATCGTCTTTCCCCAAGGGCGTAAATAGTTAATGGACGCCCCTATAAGAAAAAAAAAAAAAAAAAAAAAATTTATTAAGAATATATATTATGGCTTTTGGATCTGGAAGGATGCTTACAGGTGAATGGAATGATGTGACTAAGTTTTCAAAAAATATTTCTGGAAAAGTAATAATGCAGTGCCAGTGCAATAGTTGCAATGAAATTATAAATCGCCAAAAAATAGAAAGACCCAGCTGACACAAAACGTTCAAGAGCGTTCAACAAACGTTGCGAACGTTCAAGAACGTTCTTTTACCGTTCGCAACATTCGTCAAACGTACCTGAACGTTTTGTGCTAGCTGAGGAACTGAGGAATTAGAATTCATTAAAACAAATGTTAAAAAATGATGTTGTTGCAGAGCGAAATAAAAATTTTATATAAAAGATGGCTAAATATCATTTCAGGCATCTGTAACTTTGTTGTGTGATTTTGTTAGCTCAGTTACTTCAAAACTTTGTGAAGAATCGAAGACATTTTTAATGTTTTTTGGAGTAGTTACTCTGATTGAACATCAACCTCATATATAAAAAAAGAGCAATAGAAAACTACATATCCAGAACAAGCTCAGATCAAAAGGATGTTTTTGACTTGCAAGTTGCCAAATTTCTTTTTGCATGCAATATTCCATTGAATGCTGTAGAAAATATAAAATTTAAAATTATGTTAATTTTTTGAGACCTGGTTTGGATACTCAAAACCGTAAAAAACTTTCAGTAGAGTTACAAGGATAAAGTGAAAGATGAAGTAATTGTAACTATGAAAAATGTATTTGCAAACATAGGAGTACTACTACAATGATACAAGATGGTTGGAGCAGTGTCAGAAATGATCCATTTATTGCTCACAGTGTGCATAATGGATAGACCCAATAATTAGTTTCCGCTATGGATGCAGAAAGTGAAAAAAAAAAAAAAAAATCAAAAAAATATGTTTAATTAGCCATTCAAGCAATATAAACACATAAGAAGGTTTATGAGAAAGATGTAAGTATAATAATACTGTATCATAGTATTTTCTTAATTTAAATTAACTATAACTATAAGAATATTTGATTACTTTCAACAAGTATTTACTATTTGTACAGATAATGAGAACAAAATGAAAAAGGTGAAAGAAGTTCTTAAAGAGGAATATCTATTGTTACTTTCATATGAATGCTTAGCTTATTAATTAAATATTGTTGAGAAGCATGTGACACCAAATTTTCTAGCAAATTTAATTAAATTTAACAAATACTTGTAATTAAATATTGTTTACAATGTATTATTTTCATTAAACTGTTTAAATATTTTTTTACATTAGAGTTCAGTGAATTTATGTTAATATATCAACTAATTAACTAATTATTAATTTCTAAGCTGACTTTTGGGTGATAGAAATGGAGTTATGCTGCAACTTCCGAATGTTACACGATAAAACTTTCAAGTAGACTGTTTAAAGATTTATATTAAAAAATATTATCACTACCGTAATATTATATAGAAGCATGAAAGTGTATTAATCAAAATATCAAGAAAATTATAGATAATGCTGCACTTTTCAGAAAAGCTAAGAACCTTCAACTTTAACTGGAGAACTGTAATTGCAGATAGATATATTAATTTAGATAGGTAGATATTTAAAATAAAATTGTCTACCATTAATGTGCTTTACTTTGGTAAAGTATCCTAAAAATTTTAGTCTTGTAATTTTTTTTCGTACTAATTTGTCATGTGAAAGCTTTTGAAATAAACGTTATGCACGAAGTAGGAGCCATTGATATCAAAAAATTGTGTGTTGTGGTGTTTGTAGTCTGACCATGCAGCACTTTGTAATCCAAATTTTTTGGTGTTTCAATAAAAATTTCTGATTAGCCAATAATGGATGCTAGTTTATTACTCTTTTTAGGTATTGAAGTTAATATTGCTTTCCTATCTGCATCAAAATAAAACTTTTGTAATATTCAGGCATTACTCTGATCTTATTATGAAATATTTTTTAGTTTCATCCTTCAAAAACCCAAGCCAAGTCATTATTTAGTAGACCAAGCTGCAATTTCATTAAATTTAACAAAAACTCATCATTTAAATCTAATTTTGGTTTTGGGCTCATTTTTTTTGGAGTAGATTTAAACAGCTAACATATTTAGACCTTTGCGGAGTCTTCTTTTAATTAGTGGCATAAGTTTATCATGCAACTGATAAAAGAATTATATTTAATCATTGCTAGTATAAAATTTATAGCTGTTTTAATAAAGATTTTTTTGCACTGTTGGTCTTTTACGTTTTTCTCAAATCGCTCAAATTGGCATTGGAAATTTTTTATTTAACACAATAATGTGTATGGTAGTTACTAATGCTACTATAAAAACAAAAAATATCCCATTAGAAAGAGGTTTATTTTTATTCTTTTAAATCACTTTTAGTGCACTTAAAATACTTATATTCAACATCTAATGATTCATTTAGAATTTCACGAAAATCTTGCTTATTATTTGCCAAATTACAAATTTGAATAACTTTCTCTTTTAATACGTTTTCAGGTTTTTTATATGTGCTGACTGAATAAACTCTTTTTTTTCTTGTGGTAGAAAATGACAGCATCTTAGACAGACAACGTCGTTTGCTAAGAACTAGCGAAAACAAAGCCTCTCTTTTGCTTGAATCGTATCCTAAATTTAAAGTAGAGTTCGTATATTTATCAGTTAGTCTACTATCAGTAAAAATTAGGGAGCATACACGAGCGTCTTTGCTTGGTTGCCGTAATTTATCTGTTGTTGTAGATCTATTAATAAGTTTGAGCTACTGATTTTTTAACTGATTTCAACGCATTGAGTTTTTTATCTTCAGCAATCGAGTAAAATCTACAAAATAGAATATTTAACATTTTGTTAAGAACAATAAGTTTTAATATATTATGAATTTATTGAATAATTTTTTTAGTTTCAAATAAGATTTTTGACAAATATACAGACTTTAGCCGGCGAGTGATACACACTTTATTTCAGAGTTATGCCAAAATAAAAGTATTTCTATTCTAAAATATAAATTTTTATGCCAAACTAAAAGTTGTTTTATTCCGAAATATAAGTTTATTTATGTAATATATTGAAAAAATATATAATATATACTAATATAGAAAAATATTAGTAATAAATATTGGAATTATTAATTACTAATATTATTATAATATACAATAATATTAGCAATAGATATTGATAATAAATATTAAAATTATCACTTATACAGAAATTTTTTAAGGTTTAATATATACAGGAATGTGTTAAACTATTAAAATAAAACTTATAAACCAATGTTTTTATAATTTAAAACAAAGAATCAATAGCATACTTTAATCAACAAATGGCTGACCATGTGGAAGAAGTCTTGCAGCTCATATGTCTTTCATATATTGGATGAAATTCTTCGTTTTATTTACCATTAACAATATAATCTTGGTTTTTATTTCGTCTTTAATAGTACAAAGCGGTCTTATTGCTTTATTTTCCTAAAATGTTTTTTAATCAGATTTAGCTGTGGCGTGTAAGGTGGAACAAATTTGTAGAAAATAGTATTTTATTTTAATATCCGGATCACATCAACCCTGTACTAGAACCTGTAATTTCTCTAGATACACACGTTGATAAAGACTTGTTTGTTTCTTTTGTCTTCTTATCCTTTTTAATGATATTCTCTGAATAAGATTGTCAGCTTCGAGCTGTTTTGCACAATAACAATGTGCTTTTATATAAAAGCTGTATAAGATTACTATATTCACTTGATGTCTGTTTCGTATTTATAAGTTCTTAAATACTTCGATTGTTACCGGTGTTCTGAGTATCTTTTGTTCCATTATGAGATTTGGTCTTGTTCTATTACAAAATAGAATATATAAATTGATTAAAACAAACTAAATGTAGTCGAATGTACAAATTTAAGAAATCATAAAATAAAGTTATTTTAATCTGAGTGGTGCTAATATTCTCGTTTTACAGCTGATATAGCTGTAAACTTACAAACATCAATGATCTTCTAAATAATCTTTGATTAAATTTACACACACACAAACTGCGTGTATGTGTGCGTGTAAATGTATGTGTTACACATTGTGTGTATGTGTGTGAGTGTCTGTGTGTGTAATATATGTGTGTGTATAAATATATACACATACATACACACTGTGTGTGTATGTGCGTGTGTGTGTGTATATTCACACACATATATATATACATGGCTGTAGAGAGGGGGACACGGGTTTCTTAATCAGTGGTCCATAGACCCCTCAGGGGTCAATAGCATGCATTCAGGGGGTCCATGTACCAGACACAGATTTAGAAAAAATATGGGGTGGAACTTTCAGTTTTGAACAACCTAAATTTTTATACTTTTAATCGATAGTTTATAGCAAGACATATGTGCCAAGACTTCACTGTCAAACAACACTTTTAAGTGCTATTTTTGTTTTTTAATCACACAAACGAAGCTGAATATTATTTTACATGATAGTTTTTATTGCTATATAACATATATTTATTTATAACATAGCTTTATTGTTCATTATTTATTTCATTGATTTTTCAGTCATTATGGTGTACTTTTGTAAAAAAATTAGTTTCTTTTTTACCATTTGTTAAAAATATCAATTAAAAAAAGAAAATATAGCAATTCATATGTCGCATACGAATTCACTTTTGTAACTGAACAAGACAGAACACAAAAACCGAAGTGCTATTTATGTGATGAAGTGCTAAAGTCAAAATTGTCAGAACATCTTAAATCTGTCCACCCAGGAAATGTATTCAATAATGTTGATGTTTTCGGGCTAAAAAAGCTCGATTTGAAAAAGCCGGAACTCTACCCAAACTAGGTTTTACAACAACACAAAAACCATGTTTAGAATTATTGTTTAAAGTTGCATATTGAATTGCCCAACAAAAAAAGCTATTGCAGAAACTCTTCTAAAGCCTTGTTTACTAGTTATAGTAGAATACGTGTGTAGTAGAGATCAAAGAAAGATTGTTAAAGCAGTGCCTTTGTCAATTGATGCCATACATTCTAGAACTGTTGTAATGTCTTCCGACGTTTTGCAACAGGCCATTAGAGAACTTAACTCTTCGCCATTTCCATACAGTATGCAACTAGGAGAGCACAGACGTATCACAGTGCAGCCAGCTCATAGTGTTTGTGCGTTATGTACATATAGAAACACAAAGTATAAATGAAGAGTTTCTGTTTTGCAAATCACTATTGGGAACAACAAAAGCAAGGGATGTTTTTAGTGCGACAAAAAGTTTTTTGCAAAACACGGTGTTGATTAGATAAATAAGCTTGGCACTTTGTGTACAGATGGAGCACCTGCAATGCTTGGAAACATTTCTGATTTTGCAGCATTGGTAAAAAAGAGATTCTTAACGTCACGATAACTCATTGCTTCTTACACCGACTTGGATTGGCATTACAAACTTTGCCTACTTTCTTGAAAGGAGCCATGACCACGTGTATCAAAATAATTAACTTCATATAAGCTAGAGCTTTGAATTGCCGGCTGTAAGAAACTTTGTCAAGAAATAAGATCTGACTACGAAGAACTGCTGAATTACACAGAAGTTCGCTGGTTATCAAGAGGACAATTTTTGAAGCGCTTACAAAAGAAATACAAAAGGAAGTCTCATAACATCTTAAAACGCTACAGAACTCGTTTAAAGGGTACGGTTGCCCCGAAAGCCATCAGGAGACTTGGGTGCGTGGCCGAGTTATGATTAATATCAATTATATCAATGATGAATCTCTTTATAAAAATGATTTTATAGACTTGAGATCCAAAGCAGTATTGTGAGATGTATTATTTACATGCAATAATATTTGTGATTTTTGGTGCAGTTTAGAACAAGCTTCTTGTTACACGAGCAATGATCATATTAATCCCGTTTGCTACTAGGTACCTTTGTAAGTCACGTTCCTCAGCATTAGTGTCTTTAAAAAATAAAAATTGTAAACAAATAGATGTCAAAGACGATATGCGTTTTGCACTGTCAAAGAGAATTCCTCAATTTAGTGTGCTTATTGAAAAGAAACCAGCAACCATCTCATTAAACAACTAATGTGCGATAAGTGACTACAAAAAGATTAAGAACCACTAATATATATATATATATATATATATATATATATATATATATATATATATATATATATATATATATATATATATATATATATATATATATATATATATATACATATATATATATATATATATATATATATATATATATATATATATATATATATATATATATATATATATATATATATATATATATATATACCCAGCTGACATTTTGACGACCTAAGGACGTTCAATGGACGTCTCATTCCTCCTGCATTAGACGTCCTCAGTTTCAAATTATAAGCTCGAGGACATCTATTCTAGACATTCTTAAGACGTCTTTTCAAAACGTCCAAGAAAAGTTTTTTGAAGAGGTCCTAGAGACATCTTTATAGCCGTCCTAAGTGAAAAGACGTCTGAGAGACTTCCTAGAGACGTCCTAATTTGACCTATATATTCTTTTAAAAGTTATATAAAAATGCAAGGATTTACAATACACACTTTAAACTTGATTTAATCAAGGCAAGTAAACCCTAATTCCTAATTTGACCTATATATTCTTTTAAAAGTTATATAAAAATGCAATGATTTACAATACACACTTTAAACTTGATTTAATCAAGGCAAGTAAACCCTGCAAATTGTGTGTGTTCATGGTTTGTTTGTTGTGGGATAAATAATTTGTTCTCAGATTAAATTGGTTATAAAAATATTCACAAGTTTGTTTTTATTTTAGGATGAGAATGTTGAAAATAGCAATGAAAAAGACCAGAACACGCCAGTTTGTTTACTTAACTTAGTATTTAAATTAATTTAATTAATTTTATTTGCATAATTTAGGTAAAGATTTAATAAACACAGAATTTAAAACACTTTTTTTTTTAATATGCCCCAGGTGATTAGGCAGAGTTATATTTAAACGCACAAATGATTTATTGACCTTTATTTATAAATAATCGACTTGTATTATTGACACAGACTGGGAAATAAAGGTTTTGACCTGTATTTAAATAAAATGTCTTTATAATAGGTATATAGCTGTTAATTGTATTTTTAGAATTTATTTAAATGTGCAGATGAGTTTAAATGCCCTGTACTTGCCATAGATAAGGTTTTGAAAAAAATTAGTTGGAGATTTAATTTTGTTAAGAATTTTTTTCTTGGATAAAATTTTTTATAAAAATATAAACTAAAATGTTTTTATATCAGGATGAGAATGTTAAAAATAGTAACGAAGAAGACCAGAACACGCCAGTTTGTTTACCTAACTTAGTATTTAAATTAATTCAATTAATTTTATTTGCTGAATTTAAATAAGACAGAGAGTGGGAAATAAAGGTTTTGACCTGTATTTAAAAAAAATGTCTACTAAATAGGTATATAGTTGTTAATTATATTTTTAGAATTTATTTAAATGTGCGGAGGCTCTGTACAAGGTATGGATGAGGTTTTAAAAAATTCAGATAGAATTAGGGTTTCCAATCGGTTTAAACCATTAAATGAAAGCGGCGGATTTTTGTCAACACTGATAAAACCGAAAACGGTCGATTTTCAAAAAACGGTTTTGCGGTTTTTTGCATAACTGCTTTTAATATTAATTTACTATAGAAAGGTATAAAAAAAATCCAATTTCCAAGTAATTATAATTTTACTAAATTATTTAGATCTTTAAAATTATAAAAAAATGTATAGGAATAGTATTTTCATAATTTTTACTTGATATTGATTTAGATTTCATATTTTCGTGTTTTTTTCCTAATTTTTTTTTTAATCATAATATATTGATTTTATTCTAATATTTCTAATACCTTTTATATCTAATATTTTAAGTCTAATAATTTGATTTTATGTCTTTTTATTTGGAATATTTAAATAAAAAAATTTCTAGTATGAAAATCAAAATTTTAGTTTTGAATCAGTGAAGGATGCGATTATTGTGGACTACGCTATAATATAAATGAATGTACGGAAAGTAGTGAAATCCAAATGTTATCAGTTCGCAATAAGATTTTTCAGAAAAAACTTACTTTAGGAATATGCTAATAAAATCAAACAGCATGTGCATGTTCGTCATTGTTAAAATTCAAGTTAGCAATGACTAAGCGTTTTTTAAAAACCAAGAAATCTTTATTCCAGACATTTACTGAATTGCATACTCTAACTGAAATGCTTCATGGCACTCTTTTTCATATGAAACACTATGTCTTCATAACAATATCATATAGCATCGGATTATATTTGTTGTCAAGCACGACCCTTGCAGTTCTATGACATTCAAATTGAATAACTATGAGCAGATTTCTACTATAAAAACTATTGAAATTAAACTGATACAGTTGTCTGCAAAAGTTAGGGTGATGCTGTTGGTAAATAAATCATTGTTTTGTTAAAAACTGTTTAAATATAGATAAATAATTCTAGATAAATATAGTTAACTTAAAATTCATTTCACTCTTAGACTTATATATATATATATATATATATATATATATATATATATATATATATATATATATATATATATATATACACACACATATATTGTTGTTTATTATTGTATCTGGTTGAGATACAAATCCTCTTGTTTACTTGAGAGTGATCAATATAATGTAAAAATAATTTTTACAAAATAGATCAATATATATATATATATATATATATATATATATATATATATATATATATATATAAATAAAGTGTAATTAAATCGAAAAATACAACTTTATAATGGATCTAAAAGTTTCATGCCTATCAGCAATCTTCAGCCATATATATATATTATATATATATATATATATATATATATATATATATATAAGGGTTAATACAATAAAATAAAATTTAAAAACTAATTCTAGGTATTCCGTAACGAAAAAGTGGTTATAAAATACACTTTTGTTTGTATTGTAAAACACGTGTTTGGAGCCCTCCTCGACATTTTATGAATATTCATAAAACAGTAGATGATGTTAAGGAAGCTCTATCTTACCCATTGAGAAGTAAAGTAAGATCTCAGGCGTGGAAACTAATTACCAGGCAAGGTGATTACGTAGCTAATATAAATCTACTAAAAGCAAATCAAAACAATCTTTTTGTTGTAGGAGAGTCATCAGCCAAAGTAATGAAGCTTGTACCTTGCATAAATTATGTTGGCATGTTTAATGTTAAAACTCTTTATAAACATACTAATAACTGTAAAGCAAAATTTATGTTAATATTTTCAAATGAAAATTTATCTTCAAGTCGAGCTATGTTTGGTCTTGCTGTTGGCGATAAGAAATTTGGTGAAAATGAAGTGCAACGATCTTCCCCTTATTATTCGTAATGACAATTTATTATTAATTTACGCTGCTGTTAAATGCAAAAAAAAACAAAAAAACAATAAAAAGATAGATATCATGACATAAGGCATTCTTTGCGTTGCCTTGCTCGAATCTTGGAAATATTTTGAAGGAATGATATGCAAGAATATGCTGTAGCAAGTTTGTTGGCATTACCTAAAAATTTTGATCTTATACTTCAGTAGTCAAAATTCTCTCTATATATAATGGCCCTAGAGATAAAGGAAAATCTAATACTTTACTAAAGGCAGGTTTTTGTTTACGCAAGCTAGCACTTACTGTCAGAGCACTTGCTTTGAGAGAAAAATGCACTATTAAAATTAAAAAAATAAGAAACTTTTCAGAGTTATATGATAGTGACTGGCAAGTTATGGCAGGAAATGCAAGGTCAACTTATCAAAAATAAAACTTTTGCAGTGGCAAGGTGTTGAGGATGGAAGATGGAAAAGGTGAACCGATATTGACAACCTTTGATGACCCTGTAGAAAAATTTCTTGCCGATCGTATGCAGGTTTGCTTTATTGAAAGGAAAATAAAAAAGGAAAAAGTAAAAACGCTTTGTTGCCTATACTTGTTACAATGAAATGATTGATGCTATTAGGTTAATTGTAAACCATAGGTCATATCTAGATGCTCATGATAATAACCCTTACTTTTTGCATACGGTGAGTCTTATTTTAAAGGTTGGAATACTCTTTAAAACATAACTAAGAGTGTTTCAAAACTTTAAAAGCCAAGACTTATAACACCTACAAGAACAATACGCAAACTTTTAGCAACCATGATGCAGCTACTAAATATGAACAATGCTGAATTAACATGACTTACAAACCATTTTGGTTATACTAAATATGTTCACTTGAATTGGTATAAAAAGGAACACGGTACCATAGAGCTAACCAAAGTAGCAAAAGTTCTTGTAGCATTTGATGATGGAAAATCTGTTAAGAACAAGAAGATCGATGACATTTTTGATGAAAAAATCGGAGTTTTGAAAAATAACTCTCACCGTGTTAGTGTTCGAATGGGTAAACAGTCATGTAATAGTAAAAGGTAATATTGAACAATAAAATGAAATAAAAATTTAAATTGTTTTTAAATTATTATATGGCTAAAGAGTTTGGGAACACCAACACTTTATGCAGTGATAATCTGTTTTATTATTTTATTTGATAAATGTTTTGCTATAGAAAAAAAAAAAACAGCACACATCAATTAATAACTTAAGAAGTGTTAAAATCTCAAAAAAAGATGTTTATTGGCATCGCTGGTTTAAATGTAATATTTTAAAATATTTTTAAAGTTTGTAAATTTTAAAAAATATTTCAGCTTATCATTAATTTATAGAAAAAGACACGGGAAACATGGATTGAGGAGGAAATTAAGCAATTAATAAAGCTCATTTTTTACAAAAAAAGATACCTCAATTGCACGAGGTGTTGCTAGCAATTATTTAAGCAATTTCTTAGATTAATTTCAAGACTAGAGTTATTAATTAGAATAAATTCAAGACAAGAATTATTTATAAGATTAATTTCAAGAATAGAGTTATTTATTAAATTTATCAGATTATATTGAAAATTAGATAATTATTATATAAGGCCCATCAAAAAAAAGTGTCTTTATTGTTTTTGTTTTATATTATTTATTTATTTAATTGATTACTTCAAAATAAAATATATAAAATTAAATCATCATTTAGAATTTTCATTGAAGAAGAATCCTGATACGCTATCTATTATATTATAATACGCTATCTATTATATTATAATACGCTATCTATTATATTATAATACGCTATCTATTATATTATAATACGCTATCTATTATATTATCTATCTATTATATTATAATACGCTATCTATTCTATTGTCATTCTGGTTCAATATTTAAAATGGCATTCCGTATGCATGTCCGCATTTGATTTCCTAACATAACAACTGCAAACAAAACATCATGCTGGAAAAATATACTTTAAATGGTAGTTAGAATTTTCACCTCGTAAGTATTTATCTATTGCTATTTCTATTGGTATTTTACATTTTATGTTAATAAAAAAGTCCAAATTGTTTTTCCTTAAGGGAATTTTCTACATAATTAAGACGCGTATTTTAGAAATGATTTCATTAGGTGAAACTCATTGAAACTCTGATTTTCACCATTTATATCATATACTAATAGCTATAAAAAAAGACTCTCAAGTGAGAAGGAACAAAAGCAAATTGCAACAAAGAAAAGCAATTAGTAAGTTTTATTCAATTTTTAAAATTAGTTGGTTGTTTAACAACGTAAAGTTTTCCCATTGCCCTTAATATTTTAACACTGTAATTTGCGTTCCTTAATAGCAATATGTATTTACCCGATTTTCCGGTATATAGGTAATAGGTAAATTCAAAAAAAGTGTCACCTTTCAAGGTTCCTGTCCTAAGCGGTGTGAAGGCTCTTTAGATTACAGCTTATTATAACAATAGGTGAATATTAAAACTTTAACGTTATCATGTACCATTGAATTCTCTTTGAGAAAGTGATCTAATAGTTACGTTATATTATTAACCACTACTTGCGTTAAATTAACTAAGTAATTGTTAGCAGCAGAATATTAAGATAGAAACATTTAACACATTTTTAACGAGGTCATTAGTTAACTAAGAACTACCAAAATAAGGTTGAAGACCAGAGACTGAATACCATCGAGTTTTATTCGTTTGACATTCTGGAGTCGTATTCTCACCTCTCCGTTAAGCATAACGGAGCGTTAATAGAAAATTTCTTGTTAACTACATTAATAAAAAAGTTATTTAAAAAAAAATATTTTTTTAAATAAATATTTAATTTACTATTATCTTTATTTTAAAAGGTTTAAATAAGGTTTTCGTCTTCCTTTACTTAGAAATATTGTAATGAAATTTCAGATAAAAGCTCCGTTAAGCTTAACGGAGAGAGGAGAATACAGCTACAGGACAATTGCTATGAAAACACTTTTGTTTTTTTTCTAACAATTTTAATGTATTACCGAACCTCGCTTATAAACGATAGTTTCTAATAATAATTATATTTTAAAAGCGTTAATTTGCGTTTGGTCTCAATTTTTATGCATTACTGACACACGTAGGTACGTGGTACTTTGCAATTAGTTTTTCCCATTTAAAAATAATTAAAGCCATAGGCTAATTATTATAGAGCTTTGGGGCCATTTATGAAGTACGCACGTACCACTGATTTAGGATCCCCTTTGTACGCACCCGTACGCTTTCGACGATCCCTTAACCCCCACCACTCCCCAGCGTACCTACGCGTTTTTTTACAAAATCAAGTCCCCCCTTCCAAAAGCATAAATATTTCAAAATATTATATAAAAAAAAATAATTGTTGATTTGATGTTTCTCTGTACTTATCTAAAACTTAAAATGTTACCGAATGTAATTATTTAAATCTTAAAATGTAACAACATGTTGTAACATTTTTATTTATAAAAAAAAAAAAAAAATTAGAAGGAGATAGTCAGACCGCGTACGTGCTAACTATCTCCTTCTTGTACTGTCTTCAACGCCTTCCCCCTTCTTGTACGCTTTTAGGTAACTCCCTCCCAATACCTGCGTACGTACTTTATGGATGAGTCCTTTATTCGTTTGAAAATATTAAGAAAAACTGCCGTTAAAACAATTTTTTCTTAAGCCTCTCATTTTAATGCATTACCGAACCATAACTGATGCACGTAGGTATGTGGGACTTTGTAATAATTTTTCCGGTAGGAAAATAATTAAAGCTTCTAAAAGAGGTTGAAGACTATAGGCTAATTATAAAAGAGTTTTATCCATATAAAAACTGCTGTTAAAACTATTTTTTTATTTAGCTAACAATGCAAAATCGAAACTTGCTAATAAACAATGTAGCACCTATGGCATGATATATAATGACACACCTAAGGATGTGCCTCGTTCCAATAAATTTTTCCTAATATTTTTTAATTTTTTAATATTTTTTCCTTATAATTTTCCTAATAAATTTTCTAAATGAGATCAAAAACTATTTATCAAAAAGCGTCAAATCCAAGAATAAAGAAGGTAAACGATTTTGCTGAGTGTGTCACTGTTCATAAGCATAGAAAGATTAATGAATGGTTATTGCAATAAAGGCTATTTATGGTCTGAGAGTTATTGAGTTGAATTTTACCAGCTGAATTTTACCAGCAACTGAAATTCATGTTACTTGTCTAATGTATCAAGACTCTAATAAGCCCTTGTTAAATAGTTTTGACAATAGTTTAGGAAAACAAATCTTACATTGGGTTCTGGGGGTGTTTAAAAAAATATAGAAAGTATTGAAAACAAGGGTAACCAAACGTCCACCAAAAGTATAATGAGCTCAATTTAGGCAGCCAACTGCTTTATCTACAAAATTGTTATAATTAAGGCAATTATTAAACACTATGTTTTATTTTATTTTTTTTTTGATTTGCACAATTTCTTGCAAGTTGACGAAGTAAAATTTAATTTCGTACACTTTTTTTTTATAAGTTAAATTTAGTAGATTTATTCAAGATGTAATACCTAATTCATATATAGTTTTTTGCAAATATTTTGCTAGTGATTAAATGTCTGGCTTAGAGTTGGATTATTTGTTGGAAAATATCGTAGGGCCCACGGCTATTTATTTGGCCTAATGATCAAGTCTGTTTATAGGCTCAATCACTGGGCTTAATAATGAATGTTTTTACAGGTCCTAAAAGTTAAAAAGCCCTCTTTACTTTCTAGACCTGTAAAAACAAGTGATGATATTAAAAAACCTAATAGAGTTTTATAAGCTACACCAAAAACGGTTTGGGTGAATCCCAAACATTATTTGTCAAATATTATTCTGAAATGGCACTAAAAATATATCTTTCGTTAATGCTTTAAAGAATACTAAAAAATACTTAGAAATTTTTATAAATCAATAAAACAAAAAGCAATTAAGAATTGAACTTAGTCAGAAGGATTTACATGGTCTAAATTGAAGAACATAGTCAGATGGATTAATATGGTCTAAATTGTAATGAGGCTGCGCTCCTGAAAATATAAATAGAGGTTTTTGGTAGTCTCCATTTCCGGATACACAGCCAAGAACTGTTATTTGCGTTTTTGTGTCAGGGGCTATGCGATAAACACTCTTTATACCCTTTGAGGCAATTATTTTCAGGCTTCCCAATGTCCCTGCTAATGGAAACCCTGCTTCGTCTAAATTAAACACTCTACTCTGAACTCTGAAGCGTTTATTTGATGTTCTTTAAATAAATAATTCTCCAGGTCAGTAAACCATTGCCTGATTTTAGCATGAGAAACGTTTCGCCGATGGTAGCCCAAATTTTCAGGCATTCTTCTTGCAAAATCTAAATGCCTTTCGAAAAACCTACCAAATATAAAGTAAAAAAAAAACAGGTTTATCAAATTAAACACAGATTAAGCAAAACAATCATAGGTCAATCAAAACCTAAAGTTTTGTGTTATTGTTTTATTATATATTCAAAACATTATAAAATAGAGTAGCAATTATTTACCTGTAGATCCAAAACTTGCTCGGCAGATTATTTACAAACTTTCTATAAGCTATCATATCGCTTTTTACTTTATCGTGAAGTCGATGCTCTGTTATATGTTGCTTTTCTTTAATGTCAAAATAATTTTTTACAATGCTTGGAACATCGTTTTGGCAAGTACTATATCCTATTTTGGCTGTTTTAATCTAAAAGTCTTTTAATCTTTTTTTGTCCTCTTTTTTAAAAGCAGGTTTGCGGCCTTTAAGTAAAAAAATATGTTGACTTCTGAAAAAATATTAAGTAAATTAATATTTTAAACAACACTAACCTATCTGAAAACTTGTATATTTTACTATGATGATACTATATTTTTAAAAAGTTGAACTTTGAATTCAAATATTCATTAGTTAAAAGAAATCTAGCTATGCGCAGCTGCTGCATTAATTTTTTTGTTTTGTCTTAAAAACGTCACTAGCATCCTTAAGAATGCTTTTAAAGATAGTTAAAAATATAAAAGCATTCAAAATCATTGTTAGGTAAAAATAAAATAATGCACGAAATTTACTGTGTAAATTAAATTTCGGGCATAATTTACAAAATATGATGTTTTCAATAATTCGTGCAGAAATTTTTTACATCAAAAAATTATTTATTTATTTATAATTTTTTTTTTTAAGTTTCCAAAAATATTTGTTAAACTTGGGTGAACGATTAGTACTTCTTTAAAAGAAATGTCGTGCTTCATTTTTGCACAGTTAAGTGTAATAGTCAAGTGTAGAAAGATTTACGTTTTTTCACTTTTTGTGAAAAACCGATGTATCGTAACTTATAATAGTTTTTTAATATAAATATTTGGACTACCAACATGGGGTTAGCAGTAACTTGATGCGGAAAGGTCGTACTAACAGAAAAGTGAAACAACATTTTGATTAAATTAGCGTAAGTGTGATTTCTTTGATGCAAAAGGCTGTTTGCACGAAATTCGATGCTGCCCGAAATTCGCCAACTTACCCTTATCATGAAATCTAAAAAAAATATCATTTTAGCCACGGGAATGTTCCTCGTTAACTTTTCTTTCGGCAGCCATGATATGGAAGAAAAGATATGGGGCAGTAATTTCGAAATTTAAAATTTGCCTTGCGTAGAGAAAGTAAATGTTTTTGGTTGCCTGAAAGAAGATTAGGAAATTTAACTATTAGTATAAAAAATAGTAAAAGAAAATTAATATTAGTAAAAGAAAACATTATAGCAGAAGTACAACGCAGAATATCATTATGTATGACCATTCAGTATGACAAGCATTAAGTAGGTATCTAAGGGCCGAGTTGAACATTGTATAACTTCGCTAAGCATCTGTTTCGGGACACAAAATACTATTCTTGCATACTACTTTAGGTCAACGTCGTTCAGACCATAATCTAATGTGGTTTACTAGCTGGTTATATACATAATAAAATAACACCTCATTTAAATAAATTGGTGTTTTTTTTTTTAAGCATAGGGGGAGGGGGAGGGAATGTGGGAAAGAAGAGGGGTCTCGAGACCCTTAAAGATACTTATTTTGTTTCAAAATCACTTTAGATTCTATTTATTGTAATACCTTTCAATAAAACTTTCTGCGTAATGATTGTTACAAAAACAATTCTTTTTAGACAATCGATTATAACGCTTGTTTAGAATAGCAGTCAGCAATTGCAGAATAAGCAATTCCCTTTTGGGAATTGCACGAAAACTTATTGCGAAAGTCTTCCTTTGAGAGACGAATTTCGCACGAAAAATTCCTACTTAAAAGCCGTAGCCCTTAGACAAAATCAAGGATAATAAAGGCGAAATTTATGGAGAAGTGGAGTTTTAACTTTAGAATTTTTTGACTTTAATGATTTTCTCCGCTTAAGGTTTTTAGATCTTCAGGCAAGGATTATGAAATAAGTTCTTGAGCTTTTTGTTTCAAATTTGGACCAAGTGTTCTTTGATAATGTAGAATGTGATGAAATTCAGAAAACGTTTAATAAATTATTTTAAAGACTTTAACGTTATGTTAGTCAATGAAATTTTTCGTCGTTTTTATTGTGTACAAATGCGGCGGTGTAGTGTGAAGTAGATCTTTGAAGAACCTTTTTTTTTTAAATTTTAGAACATAAAGTATCATATAGACTTATCTTTGTGAAAGTTTCATATGCTAACTCTTTTTCGTTTTTTAGTAATTTTTGTCAAAATATAGTTCAATTGTTTGCTAAAATCAGCCTTAATTAGTCCTAATAGGTACTTAATTATAATTTAATTTTTTTTTAATATCATTTTAAATGTGTATTAACAATTTAGAAACATAAGATATCAAGAAAGTATTACTTTAAAGAAACTTCTTTATTTGTCTATGTACCATCTTAAGTAACTCGTCCAGACAACTGTATCCAGTATTGTTCGATTGTAGTCAATAACTTGAACATGGACAATATGTAACTATTTATATTAATTGATGTTAGGAGTCAAACCCTATATTTTATTCAGCCTAAATAGTAGTTAAAAATTACACAAGTATACTGTATACATAGCCAATTAAATTATTCCATTGTTTGTATTGCGTTAACAAAAAGACACCCGTATGTAATATTATTTAAAATACTGCAAAGTTTTCCTTTTTAATGGAAAATAAACTACAATCACAAATTAATCCAATCCAATAATATAAAAAATTTTTAATAGGGTGTTACGGATGTAGCTATTATGAAGCGGCGGTCAGTATGTGTTCGTTATTGGGATGTTGGCAAGATCGAAATTCAGGAGCAGTTCCGCACATTCATTGAATGTGCTGATGGATGTACTGGAGCAGCCCTCGCCAAATAAATTCTGACGGCATTGAAAGCACTTGGTCTGGATTTAAATATGTTAGTAACCTAGTGCACTAAGTATGGCAATGTTAGAAACCTTGTGCTCTAAGTTTGACAAGTGCCTCGGAGCAGCAGCCCTCATTACTTAACAGTATCCAACAGCCATTTATACTTACTGCGCAGCACATCGTTTATACTTACTGCCTGCCATTGTACAATGCTTTTCCAATATTAAAAAAATTCCGCGGAATGTTCAAGAGACAGTTTGACAGATGCAGAGTGCTTCTAACGAGTTTCGAATTCATTATTTCTTTGACAGTGGTCCAGGCTTGTATGGCTGCTTTTCACCAAATTACAAAGGCAAGGTATCGAGGTTGATGTTTTAAGCGGTATTTCTATGGTGACAGTGGTGAAGAAGCAGGTGACTGACTTGAGAACAAATGTTGAAACAAAACACCTCCACTAGTTTAATGAGGCAAAGGATATTGCAGAGTTGGGCACCAAAACCCTCGAAAAAACAAATCATCTGGGGAGACTGATTAACTTTACTTATAGTAATAGTACTTACATTATAGTAAGCCCTTACTTTTTAACAGTGGTGCTTAACAATTCCTTTTCTTGAGAAATTTGGAGTTCAAATGGACACTCGCTTTGCACATTCCCATTTAAAACTATACACAGCATTGGAATTAGTTCCCTCAGTCATCTCTTGTATAAGTGATGAAGAAGGCAACAAAAATATGACAAAAACTCACCTGAGGCAAGAAAGCTGAACCTAGCTGTTGCTGAATTCATATGTATTGATAAAGTGCCCATTTATACAGTTCAAAAATGTGGATTCCAACAAATGCTTCATCATTTCAACCAAAATACCAGCTTCCAAGTAGAAACTTTTTTATGTACACTGAGATTCCCCGCATGTACAATGACACCAGAGACCTCATAATCCAGCATCTCAGTGACAAATCATTTTACAGCTACACAACAGATCTTTGGACAAGTAAAACTGCAGACACTTTCATGTCTTTAACTCTGCAGTACATTACTAAATCATGGGAATTGCAATCCTGGCGTCTTGGCTGTTGTGGTCTCAACACAGTTTGAAGTTTGAAGGAGGCCTTTGATGAAAAACTTGAAGACTGGAAGTTGGATATTGCAAGAATGTCAGGCATCACAACAGACAGTGCCCCAAATAACAAAAAAGCCTTTGAGGACTACACCTGCATACCTTGTTTTGGACACAATTTCCACCTTGCTGTAAATAAGACATTAGACATAAACAGGGTGTCTGCCTATTTCTGCCTTTACAAGATCCCCAAAACTTTCACGCCAGCTGACCAAGAAACAGAAAGATCTGTCCTCTCCAGACCACAAACATTTATGATGAACCCACTCGCTGGAATTCTTCATACGATATGGTGGAACGTTTCTTGGAGCAGCAGCAGGTTGTCTGTGCTGTCCTGGCTGAGGACAGGAAAAAATGGCATCTGATGCCAAAAGACTCAGATATTACAGTTTTAGAAACTGTTAAAGCAGTTCTTGAGCCATTCAGTCCTTTTACTGATGCACTTAGCGGGGAAGAACATACCACCCTGTCTTCAGTCTTGCCGTTACTCTGGAAGATATTTGAGTGTCTCAGTCATGAACAAAGTGACTCTGCATTAGCCAAAGAGATGAAGGAAAAGATACACGAGTATCTTCAGCATCGCTATGATGACCTTCAGCTTCGGTTTCTTTTGAACACTGCAACCTACCTTGATCCACGATTTAAGAACAGCTTTGTCTCTCTAAAGGATGATGTGAAGCAAAGTCTCCTGGATGAGGTGAAAAAATGGGCAATGAAAAAGAAGGAATTGCATCTCAGGTGTCTGGAGGATTGTCAAGTAAAGAAGTCAGGCCATCAAAAAAATCCAAAAATCACCTAAAGTTTCTGCTTTCCACCATTCAAGGGAAAAAGAAAGAAAAAGGAGAGCCAGCATCCTCAAGTCAAGCACCTCTTTCTGCAAGTGACGAGATAAATGGTGAATTCTTGGTGTACGATCAGATGCCTGAGGTCAGTCCTGAGGATGATCCACTTATCTGGTGGAAAACAAATATGGGTACTCTACCTCAACTATCAGAGTTTGCCAGGAAGTACCTTTGCATTGCTGCATCTAGCTGTTCATCTGAAAGAGTGTTTAGTACTGCAGGGTACATTGTTAGCCCAAGACGCTCAAGACTGAGTCAGGAACATGTGGATATGTTAGTGTTTCTATCGGAAAATCTGGAAATTGCAAAGAAAGTAACTTAAAGAATAACTGTGTAGACCAGTATTGATTTGGGTGAAACTTGTTTAAAAAAAATGTTGTTATTTATCTTGTTATTTAACTACTCAAATGTTTACAATCCTTGGCTTGAAATACTTAAATTATGCCGTTGTTGTTTTGTTTTTTTACATGTATAATATATTTTAATTTACAACTTGTTGTTCAGTTATGGCATATTTTGTTTAATTTATAAAAATGTTAAAGTTTATAAATAAGAGTGATTATTCAGTCATGGCTTATTATTTTGTAAGTTATCTAGTTATTTAATTACTTAAATGTTTACAATCCTTGGCTTGAAATACTTAAATTGTGCCATTGTTTTTTACATTTATAATAATATTTTAGTTTATTACTTGTTGGTCATGGCATATTTTGTTTAATTTATAAAAATTGCGTTTTTTAGGTTTGTAATTTTTCATTTATTATTTGTGGAAAAAGTTGAAACACAATTTTAAACAAGTATGAAGAATGGCATTGTTTATCTTTATTAATAAAAATAGCGTGTTTTTCAGCTAGCATGTTTTAGTGTTTTGCTTTGAAACAAAGAATTGTGAATTTTTTAATTTAATCTTTGGTTTGGTATTAAAATTGGTACCGAGAACCGTGGATTTTGACTGGTATCGGTACCGAATACTGAAATTTTGGTACCGTGACAACACTAACCCAGAGCAGACTGAGTGGTTTAGCTCTGTTATCCATCCATCGCAACATCCTTATCAATGAAGATCAAATAATAGAAGAGTTTGTGTCAAACATGTAGGCGCATATCGGTGATCCTTGTAAATTACAGTTTGGTAAGGCCAATGTCGTTTAAGCACATGAATTTGTAGGAATGCACTTTTTAGATCCACCACCGAGTCGTTGTTGTTTTTACTCATGAGTCTCCAGTCCCTCATTATATTGTTGATGACATCCGCATCCTTTGTAGAGGCTTTTACATAGGTGTTAAATTCGCGATAATCAAACACCGGTCTTATCTTCTTTTTATTATCTTGAATGACGCACATCAACGGTAGTAATCCTTAAGCTTTTCCCATAAAATATCGTCATATTTGATAAGTATGCCTTCTTCTGATCCAGTCATTAATTTCGTTGTCGAACGCCCCGCGATGTTGGTTGGATACGTTGTACTTACTTGTTCTGTTTTTCATTTTAGGTTCCGTCTCCCACTCCCAACTTACAATCCAAATTTTGCCATTAAAATAAGCTTTCTTGCTCCCAATTGTCGCAACACGAGATGTCAATAATAATTTAATTAGAGAATTACAGAATTTCAATTTTATAGTGAAAATTTTCAGTCCATCACACGACTTTGATGGGTCCATACCCATAATTATGTTTACTTGTTTATTACTTCACTCACACATAACACCAATGCATCCACCAAGCAACCGTTTGTTTGGTGGTGTACTCCATGGTCGTGTAAATCTTCGACGGCAGAGTAGAAAGCAAGTACGCTACATGTCGATCAGAAGTAATATTGTTTATCACAAAAAAAGAAGTCAACTGCCGAATAAATCGCTTTGGCTGTCCATCTTCATATTGAGGAGATAATAAGTATTTTTTGGTACTGGTTAACAAATTTTGACATAATTTGTTGGTTTCGCTTCGTGAGACTTTTGGTATTTACATAGTTTACTTGCACAAACTTCACACCATAATTTTTGCTTACTTTGCTTTAGATCAAATGTTTTGCCTGTCGTTTTTAGCGCACGCGCTTTAGAATGTAAACAATGTAAACCGTCTATAAAGATAAATAATAAAAACATACATTAAAATAATAATAAACAAAAAATATGATAAATCATAAAATCATTTTCAATGACTGTTAAGAAACTTTTCTTATTTTAAATTCTTTTTTAACCTTTAGTATTACTGAGTCAGTAAATACCAATTTTTGAAAACCTGACGTAGTTTCTTGGAACGGTAATATCGGCCTGAGAAGAATTAAATCGGCCAGCAAGAAGTTAACTATAAAAACACAAAACAAATTCATAAACAAAGTTTACTTTATCATATTAGCCTATAAAAAGTTTAAATAATTAAATTTTATTGAAATTATGCCTGGTTCAATAAAACGGTGTTTCAGGAAGACAGATTTTCAGAGCCGATAAGTCGGTATTAGTTCCTATGTATGTATGTATGTATGTATGTATGTATGTATGTATGTATGTATGTATGTATGTATGTATGTATGTATGAATGAATGTATAAGTGTGAGTATGTATGTTATATGTATTCATGTGTTTTATTGGTATATGTCTATGTTAACTTGTGTATATACACATATGATGTTATGTATGTACATACTTACACGGACATACATACACGTTAGTGACTAGTATGACCTTTAGTGACTAGTATGACCTTTAATATTATTCTACTTGCCAAAAAAAGGCTGAAATTTTTTAAAGTTGCTACACGTTGGTCGAAGAAGAACTTTTACAAAATACTAAGTTGAAAAAATTCATCATATGACAAAAAAAGTCTTTCTAAATATAAACCTTCTTGAAGACAACTGTGATAAACTAATAAACATGCGACAAAGACAATAATGATATACTTGAAAAAAAAAAAAAAAAAAAAAAAAAATTCCAAACAAAAATTTAAAAAAATCAACGAATGATTTTAGTGAAGCATACCATATTTCAAATTAATTTAAAGAAAACTTCAAATACAATTTTTTTTAGCCGGAAAGTATTTGTATGAGTTTACATTTATTGACGCGTTTAACATTAGCGTACTTCTAAGTCTTCCTTGAGTTTCCGCGTCCTTAATTTTTATTTAATTTCTCTTTGTTTCACCATTATATTTATTTGTAAACTTTTTTAGTTATATATGTGTATATATACGTAAATTTATATGTGAATGTGTGTCTATATATATATATATATATATATATATATATATATATATATATATATATATATATATATATATATATATATATATATATATATATATATATATATATATACATATGTACGTGAAACTTATAACGTACGTACGTAAACTTCATATTATAAATGTTAAAACATAACTTAGACATAAATCAAGTTTGAGTTTGACTTTAAAACTGCATTGCGTCAACGTTTTTTATATATATCATTTATTTCCTTAAAATTTTCTTAAATAATTTTTAAATTTCGGTAGTCAACGTGCAGACATAGCTGAGTGGTTTGCGCGCTGAGCTTCTGAACAAAAACGCCGTGGTTCGAGTCCTACTAGGGCAACTTTTTTTAATTTTTTAGAATCTATTTTTAGAAAACTTTTAGATACAAAATAATTGAGGAGTTAAGGAAGTTAAATGTTGCACAATTATGTTATTCACTTCAACTTTTTTTTGGATTTTTTTAAAGTTTTATAAATTTTTTGGAGTTTAAAAAAAAACTAAAATAACTAAACAACGGTTGTTAATTTTGTGTCACAACTGAGATACTAAAACATTTAACTTATAAATTTATTAAAACATTTAAAAACTATCCAAATGTTGTATTATGATATTTGCGGCAACTGTACTCTTAAACTAATGAAACCTGCCATGCGGTCTTTTCACATTCATTTCTTAGAGTGATTGCATCAAAATTAGTAAGTTTCATCTTTTACGTTTAAAAGTTTACTTATTGTATTGTTTCATTAAAAAAATTAATCTTAATTCAGAAATTATAAAGTAGTTTATATTTTAGAAGAGAGAGAAAATAGAGAAGGCTTGAATATTCTTTTTTTATATTTGTATAACTTTATAATTATCTCTATATAAAAGGGATAACATGTAGAAGTAATAAATTTAAAATGGATAAAATATATTCTTAAAGAAGATAAAAGGTATATGAAGAGAGGATACTTGGTCACAAGGTGGGATAAAAGACGATGGCATAATAAACTTCTCTAAAATTTTGATAAATCAAAAACATCATGTGTCAAAAACGTTTGGATCCGAGAGTTTCGGATCAATTTGAGGTAAGCAGTTTTATTGCATCATTTGCTACTTATGGACTTGGACAACTCTCAAAATTGGTTATGTTTAATGCTGTTACCTTAAAGTTTCTTCAAAAACGTTGTATAAGTTGTTTCTTATATTCATAATATTGTTTTTTTTTTCCGTGTATTAATATTGTCCATACTATAGAATCTATTTTCTTAAATCTGGTTATGTTATTTTACAAGTTGTAAACGTATAAGTGGTTTGTTGTGTGATTTTAAAATCATGTATATCAAAGCTCTTTTGGTTTTTCCTAAAGCTCATTCGGTGAATCGTTAAAACCTGCTCCGGTGAGCCATTTATGGACCTGCGTTTAACCAGTGCGGGTTCGCCATTTACGGGCCGATGATATGCCATCGTTGGCTTGCCAGTAGCGGACTACTGAAATTCCAGCATGCAACTGCACTGACAGGCCAGTGCTGGACCGTGACAAAGCCAGTGAGCAAATCGACGCCGGCCTAGAGCTTGTCAGCCGGATGCGGGTCAGCTCCGCAGCCTGCGCTAGGCCATTACAGGACCGGTATAATGTTGCTAATTGGTAAATAGGGTACCAGGAGAACCATAAACGCATAGGCGAGTAAGAATTGACGATACTTAGCAATAGCACAGGCACAGCATCCCTTAATCGAATTGTTGCAGCAGTAATAGATGATAAATGTGTTGACGTGTAATTTTTCCAAACATTGTGAAAGTTGTCAAATTAGGGAAAAAAGAAAAGAAACTATTAAATATGCTTTTGTTTGGAAATCGCTAATGTCACAAAAATCATTGGCATCTATGAAGCTTGCAGTCAATGTTGAGGTCTTTTGAAGATCAGAAAGGAAACACAATTTTAATGTCATGATTTTTTGGATAATTCAAGTTCTTTTAAAGATGTTGTTCTTGACAATCCTTATAAACATTTTAATATTGTACTAATCAGACATGGATGAGTAGGGCACATACAAAAACGTTTATAGATTACGTATTTTTATAAAATTCTATTAAAGTACCAAAACGCCCCTGAATGAAAAGGGGAAACTATTGTTGTAAATGGTACAAAAAATGTACCATATATATATATATATATATATATATATATATATATATATATATATATATATATATATATATATATATATATATATATATTATATATATATATATATATATATATATATATATATATATATATATATATATATATATATATATATATTCACATACATACATTTATATATATATATATATATATATATATATATATATATATATATATATATATATATATATATATATATATATATATACACACATACATACATACATTTAGGTATATATCTTAACTAAAACCGTTTGCTTTTAATAACCTTTCTAATAACAACAGAGTAAGTTGAAGTAAATAAAAAATAATTCAACTTTTTCCAATTGCTCTTAAAAATAAAACAAAACCCGCCAACAATATTTTAAAAAAGACAAAATTGATCCAAAAAGTAAATGCACAATACAAATAAAAAAATACTATACTAGTCATTTGAGTTCTGACTTTTTCGCAAAAGAAAACTGGCTATAAAACCTAGAAAAATAAAAACCAACAACAAACAAGCATTTATTAAAATTTTTATTGTAAAATTAAACAATAAACATCAAATAAAAATACTCTAGACTCTACCATCAGAGTCAGTTGCTGCATGAGCGGGACATACGATGCTTAGAATATATTGCAGGTTATGTATTTCAAAAATGTCTTTCCATTGAGTAAAAGTACTGCCTTGAGACGTATTTTTAACGAGTCTATAAACAGTCTTTATTCTTGTTCAACCATTAAAAAAATACGGTTCAAACTAATTGTGTCTGCTGCAAAAAATACTTATTTTAACCATAGTCACAAGAATAGATAGTCTGGACACACGGGCCGTAACAATTGATTTTGAACTTTTATGTCAAAATTGTACTTTTGGCCCGATGAAAGTGCAAAACAAACATTAAAGTGAATTATGGAAAGTGAAGAGTTGCAAGTTCTTTTGAGTTAGGTCGAAACAGATCAGTTTGAAAGCGATTTATTTTATCAAAAAATCGAAACAGCAGCTTTAGAAGAATGTAAAGACTTAAAATTGAAGTGATTGCTCGAAGATATCCAAAACAACTAGAGGTCTAAAAAGGCATATAAACTCTAAGCACAAAGAACTTGTGCCTTCTGACAACCTAGTAAAGGTTGTCGTTAGTGAATCAATTGATTTAAATAAAAGCACACAATTCAATTACACAATTCAGAGATCTATTGACCAACGCAAGACATAAACTGTCAACAGATGATTGTTTTAGTCATTGAAGATTGAGAATGTTTTAAAAACATAGTTGTCACTGAATCTGAGTATTTACAAGTTGAATCTTTTTTTTATTTTTCAGAATTAACAACGTTATTTAAATTTTTTGATAACAAAAGAATCTAAACTTATTGGTTAAGATTCGAATCTAGAAATAAATCTCTCTGAAAAAGACATACGATGCTTAGAATATATTGCAGGTTATGTATTTCAAAAACTGAACTCTAAGTTGATAAAAAAAAAAAAAAACTAACGATGGTGCAATGTCTAGACAATGGCTTGATATTATACTTTCATCAAAAACTCAAGAGGAACAAAAAGTTGTAGATAGTAGAGATAGAGGTGGATTGTGGAAAATGAATACTCTAGTAAAAAATATGTTTAGTGAACGTGAAAAATAATTTAGAATACATACTAGCGTAAATTTTAGAAAAATTGACAGTAGAGTATTGGTTTCACAATTATCAAATAACTGTTTAGTCAAGTCCTGCTTTTATAAAATATACGACCTTCCTGAAACAGAAACAGACAAAGATATTGCTAAAACTTTATTATATCATATAGAGATGCTTTTTATTCGTGTATGTTCACGTTCACACACAAAGCGAATAAAAGAAAAATGAAAAAAATAAAAAAATTTAAAATAAAAAAAAATAAGAAAAGCAGAATCTTAGCGATCATCATTAAAAAAATCAAATAAGATCAAGAAAAATATTTGCGATAGCTGAGATTTACAATCATACTTCCATTCATCAGTATTTTATCAATTTATGCAGATGTAAAGAAAAACCATATTTATAAGAGTATTATAGTTCCAGTTTATAACAGTTATCAAACAGCTATTTTCATAGCTAAAAATTAAAATAATTACATTATTGGCTAGAACAAATATTTTTATTACCTTATTATTTTAATCAACTTATTTTATTTATTTTAATCAAATGCTGTGTTTTTTCTCTTTACAAAATAATGTATGAAATTCTTTAAAGTTTTAAAAGTATAGGCTTTTTTCAGTAATCAGAGTTAAATTATAATTTTTTTGTTTTGGTAAAATTTGATTTTTAAATAAACTAACGGTAATTTTGGGGAAGACGAATTATATCTGCTGATTAAAAAACTGATCAAAAAACTAATTAAAAAACTGCTTAAAAAAAAACTGATTAAAAAACTGATTAAAAAACTAATTAAAAAACTGCTTTATGAAACAAGGTTTTACAAAAAAAAAAATATTATAATTCAATTAAGTTATTTTATTTTTTCTAAGTTTCTAGGGAACCGGTGTATCATCAATTACCCATTCATTAGTATGCTGTCTAACATGTCTTAAATTGGGATTTTAAGATATTATCATTGTATCCAGTGTCTTTAAGGTTAAGATTATCCCTACTGCAACCTATAGCTCTCTGCTTACTAAAGAAGTTCTTTAAAAGCGTCTCGACACAATATTTCAGTTAATACGTATAAAAATCTTTTGCTTAGTAAGTATTGAACGCATTCAACTAAGGAGTTTACCGTTCTAGATAGACCTTCAAATGTCTGATTTGATATGAACATTTTATTAAGTTCTTTTTAAGAAAATTTTTTTGGCCTCTCTTCTATGCTTTTCCTACAGTCTACAAAATATTTTAGAAAAGTGTTCTTTAACCAGTAAAACCTTTTATCTGAACAATCAGTATAAGGTTTCAAAAATACTTTACGATTT
Organism: Hydra vulgaris; assembly: GCF_022113875.1. NCBI lineage: Eukaryota > Metazoa > Cnidaria > Hydrozoa > Anthoathecata > Hydridae > Hydra > Hydra vulgaris. Next base: position 31,676,429 of record NC_061167.1, on the reverse strand, counting down.
TTGATGTGCTCTTTAGTGTTTGAGACATTGCACCAATCGAAAAATTTATCCATGAACAGACAGAAATTTGCTGTCTCAGAGGCTTCACTTGGCCCAAATTCAAGCAATGTATTGCCAACTGTAGCACTTAAAATTTGAACTGCTAATTTTACGTTTATAACAGAGTATGCATTTAATATTATATGGTCTCAAGTAAGTTTAGGAAAATAATTTAAATTCATTCCATATCTTCATAGTAAAACTTAACAATATGACTGCAGAGAAGATATTTTCCATTATTCCACATATATCTTGAACAACGGTTAGATCCAGAGTTACTCAAACAGTTTTTTGATGTTTTGATAAGATGAGGAGGATCAGAAAAAAACCATATATATCGTTTTATAAAATGCATGATTAGGTGAAGCTCAATTGCAAGTCACAGCTATAACTTTTAATTTACATGCTGTTTCTAATATTGCAACAGCACGCCAAAATATTGGAAAAATCTGGAATGGCATAATCCTATCACTTAGCAAAACTTTCATAAAATAAGGGATTCATTGCACTGCTAATAAAAAAAACTAAAATATGTGAAACTAAAGTATCAGTTTTTTCAAAAGTGTATAAAAGATAAGGGATTCATTGCACTGCTAATAAAAAAAACTAAAATATGTGAAACTAAAGTATCAGTTTTTTCAAAAGTTGCTTGAGTAAGATCATCGTCACCAAGATCAACAAAACCAATTAATTTACCTGTGTGCTTATCCCACACAAGGTCATTTAAAATTTTCATTTTATCAAAACAAAGTATAATGTATTGTCAAGTGTAATGATTTAGCAAAGCTCCTGAACATATTGGCTAATTTAGCAAGCTACTGAACATATTGACTATTAAAACCCCTTTGTGGTTTGATGTGGTTTCAATAGTCTCTTAAAGTGCGTTGAGAAGGCAAAACAAGTATACCTTTTCCACCTTTATGAAAACGCAGACGATCATATGCAGCTGATTTTGCATACAAAGCTAAAGAGTATTTGTTTACCATTGGATGGTATCGTGTTTGAGATGGATGATCTGTTAAATATTTTAACTGTTTTGAAAGGAATAATTTTATGAAAGACAAAATTTCTCTATTTAAGTTTACCTTTTCTGAGAAACTATTGATAATTTTTTGAAGATCTTGATGGATGTTTTCTCCAACTAACACTGCATTTTTTTTAATGGCCTGCCTGAGTTCTAAAATTTGCTTTTTTAAATATCTATTTCAAATCTTTGATTTTAGAGAGTAAAAAGTAATCATTCAGGCGCAGTATATTTAACAGGAGCTTTAATGCTAGATGGAGTTTTTAAGATTTTTTTTTTGCATTAATGGCTTTGCTACTATTTATAGTTAGTATTTTACATTCTTTACAAATGCTTGACTCAATTTGTAGAATACTGCATGTAGAAGATCTGAAATACGCTGTTAGGACCATCATCACATCTTTCACCCTCAATTGAAAATAGTTTGCTAACAACATGTTTCTTTACAAGCAAAAACTTTTCTACTTCATTGGATGATATTTCATTCCGCAGATAGAAATCACGAGTGTGATTGAGAAATTGTGATATCAAGGTGTATCACACAGATCGTATATTACTCTTATAAATTTGATGAGTGTCTGGTAAAAACCAACCATAATCTCGAATAGTATAAGCTAGACTCTCATCCACATGAAGCTCAATTTGTGGTATGAAATATTTCCGATCAATAACTTTAAATAACTCATAGTTTTGTGAAGTTTCAACAATTCATGTAGTAGGTGCTACTATTTTATAAAGAAACTGTTCAAAATCATTATAAATTATTTTTTATCTTCCTTTTTACTATCGTGTAATCCTAAAGCCATAGCTCGTTTGTCAAGTGCTATTTTTATACGATGCAGTGAGATCTTCAGAAAAACTTTTTTTGGTAAGTTTTTTGATGGAAGTGCAAGTTCTTTTAATTCTTTTTTGTGTTGATCTGAAAAAGAATTTGTTAAATAGTTTTTGCTTTACTGTCTGTAATTCAACTTCTTAATCTTAAAATTATAATAAAAGTAATGTATATGCGTACTCAATAAATATCACACTTATTAAGCACACTTACATGTGTATATATCTGAGTATTCAAAATGCATTCCACATATATTAACACTTTTTTTTTTATTTGTTTTTTAAAATCAAGGGATACAACTCAATCTCTTGTGATGATTCTCAGTATTTCTTTATTCCAATTAGAGAAAAGTTCGCTTCTATTTGGGTTTGGATTTTAAAAAATACTAACTGTATCTTCTCCTTGTTTTTATTATCTACTACTCACACAGCCATATACTGCGCAGTTTGCTCCAGGCATAATAAATCAAGATTCAAACAACTGATTTCAGCTTCACTCAAATATATTAAACACGTATAATAAACTAAATTGTAACTGAAATATTATTTTTTTTACCTCTAGAAGTTTAAACTTATGATAAAAATTTCAGAGTCTTAAAAAAGTTAAACCAACGATACAAACTTCGACAACTAGAATAATGAAAAGAATTTATAAATTGTAACAAGCACGACTATTCGATGCAAAACTAAACTTATCTGAACATTGTAACAAGAATAGATCTTTTCTTGTGAATATGATATATAGGTGTCTATTTTTATTTTTTTGTTTTGCACTTCAAAAGATCTGGGTTCCAATTTTTCGGGTACATAGAGATAATAAAACAAGCTATTGTACGTTTCCAGACTATCTATTTTTGTGACTATGTTTTAACATCATCTTGAGGTAGATTCCACTTTTGCAATCTGGATCTTTATAGCTCAACTTTGCTCTACATCCCGAAACAAATCGTTAACTTAATTTTGAGAGATTCAATTAGAATCATCGTCAACTGCACTAGATAGAAATGTTAGATTCTTCCAAAGTTGATGAATCTAGAGCTTCTATGTTCTCATTGACATCATCATTATCATCATTGAACTAACTCGGTATGTTGGTTGATGGGTCTAGCACATAAACGCATTCGCTGTGGGGCATTGGTCTCAAGGAACTTAGAATATTTGCATATTGTAATGACTTTGTGCTCTGCTTTGAGATGCTATGACCTATGGAGGGTATCATGTGAAAGTAACAGTGGTAACGTGATCAGTTGGTTCCCTCCAAATCATGGGTATCGCAAATGGAATGGCTCGACAGTTGAAAAACGCTGCACTACAAGAAGTACAACAAATGTGAGGAGTATAAGGTTGCTCTTAATCTCATAACTTACAACTAGAGTACAAATGATAAGCTTTCATGATTACTGGTGTGAAAGTACGTTTCTGTGAAACCATTGTCACTTTGCCACAGATGCAACAGTACATATAAGATTATTGACACACTTTCTTGGCATGTTTAATTAAAACTATTCAATTAATGTCACTATGTACTACAACATAATATGAAACACACATAAATAGTTAGATTGAAGAAAAAAACATATAAAACAAAGAACAGGATTAAAGAAGAACATTAAATTCAATAGAAAACCATGAAATCAATCTACAATACCTCTAGCGACAACTCTGAAACTAGTTCTACACAACTTTTTTCAATATTAGTTTTTGTTACAATTTCCCTGTTGACTCATGTCGTTTGAAATATTTACAGGTTACAAATATATCACTTTGACTTCTTAATCCGACTTCGCTTCTTTTATGTTATGTTTTAGTATTAACTATTTGAACAAAACCCGACTGAGATACAAATATCACAAATTGCGGGGACTGCCTAAAAAGCCGAATTCTAAAACGCCGAAAAGCCGAAATGCCGAAAAAAATGGCGTATTAGTAGACCTGCGGTAACCGTAAAAAAAAGACAACGAAAAGTTAAGCATCCCCCGGATTTTTTATTGCGCATTTGCGAATGCGAAAGTTTAAAAGGACAGAAGATAAAGCCAAACTTGGCTTTTGCTTCTGTCCTTTTAAACTTTTGCGAATAATAACGGAAAAAGAGACGAAATAAAAATACTCTGTAAAAGTTGCAATGCTCTATGAAATTATCTTGAGGTGCCCTAAGGTCATTGAAATTCCCCCAAAACCCCCAAAATGTGACCTACCGACTACGGAGCACGGACTACCGAGATAGACTTTAGAGATAAGATTTTTTTAAAAATTTGTGTGTGTCTGGGTGATATAATAATTTTATTATTTCGTGATATATAATTAGGTGCTATAATGCTGCGATCTGGTGAGTGAATGTGCATGTATTATTATGTAAAATACAAACGGCGTCAAACAAAAAACACAGAATCTAGCAGATAATTATTAAAATTATCATTTATATTTGCTGTGGTGTCTTTGTATGGTTGGATCATGGGACAAAAGATTGAAACTGTACGAATGAAGAAACCACTCACCTGCAATGATAACATATGCTCAGTATTTGGCATCATTTAACGAATGAGCATAAATGTTTTGTCAACGTATGCAGAAATCATGAAACATTTTATATCAGTAAGAAAAGAATTGTCTGATGGCCATCCCAAAGAAGCTACAATTAATGAAACAACCAGAAAGATATATGTTGATCTTGAGACAATATGACACAGAGCATCGATTCCAGTAATATCCCGTCAGCAAATAATATATTACCATGACAAATGTCGCTCACTTATGAAACCGTTTAAACAGAGGTCCAAGGACAAGAAGTCACAGTACCTGAACAAAGTTGAAAACTTCAAAATTGACTCAAATTGAATTTTTGATATTGCTTCATGTAAATGTAAAGACTTTTCGACATGTGCTTGTGAAAAGAATTGTAAAGTTCCACCAAATGAAATAATATTTCTTGCAGATCAAAGAACAGAAAGGAAAATGGCTACTGGCAACGTTGATATTAAAGCAACAAAGCAGCAGAAAAAGACACTGAAAAGAAAACTTGCAGATGAATTGAGATTTTATAAATGTGAATCAATAACAAATGCTTAAACTTTGAAAGCGCATCCAGATTGTAGCTTGACGGATGATTGTAATGATGTCACGTTAGGTGATTTAGATAAAGCTATCACCGAAAGAGATAGTAATGAAGATGTTGACTTCATGACAGACTCGATTAAGTCACCATCATCAACTAATAATACAAGCTCACAAGAGATTTTAGACTCTCAAATGTGAACTCCACTACCAATATTAGCTCGTGAATGTGATCGATGGGGAGAATCGGATCGCTCAGCAGCAGCATTAGCATCGGCTGTTAATCAACCAAGATTATGGCATTATTAATGCACATGAATCATCTGATGTTATTGACCCAAGTAAAATTCGTAGAGAAAGACAGAAAAGAGAAAAACTTTACAAGCTGTTGCTGCCAAAATATGGGAAGGGTTATATTTCGATGGTCGAAAGGACAAAACTCAAAGCCAGATCATTAAAGGAAACAGATATCATCCAGCTTTGCAGACCGAGGAGCACGTTGTGTTGCTAAAGGAGCCTGGTTCTGAATACCTGGAACATCTTAAAACATCACAGGGATCTTCACAAAGTATAAAGATTAGCATTATACCATTTTTGAATGCAAATGCTTTTGATACCAGTTCATTGGTAGCAATGCGATGGCACGAATGTCAACACCATCGGATGTGATGGCACGAATGTTAACACCACCAAGATTACCTGACACGAATGTCAGGTAATATTGGTGGTGTTATTCGACTTCTCGAGCTTCGTTTCAACAAATCGCTACACTGGTTTGTATGTTTATTACATATGAATGAGTTACCATTGAGACATCTCCTGATTAACCTGGATGGATCTACATATGGGCCAAATTCATTTAGTGGTCCAATCGGAAAATTATTGAAGAACATGGACTTGCCAATTGTCAGTTTTCAACCAATCGAAGGAAATGTGTTGTCCAGCATTGATGCAGATGATCTTAGTACAGATCAAAGGTACTTGCATGAAACGTGTTAAGCAATATCCAGTGGCCAATGTAGTTTTGAATTGGGTAATCGAAAACCGGGACCATGTGTCATTCTCGATGGGTAACAACTGCTAGTCGTATCCTCCGGTTATATGTATCTACAGAAAAGCCAGACAAAAACTTGATCATTTTTGTAACTTACATCCAAAAGGTATATGCACCTACTTGGTGATAATATTATAAATTTGATACTTGCCTATCGAGCTCAAAAAAATTGTTGATCCTGTAATCCAAAGAAACGTATACTTTGCTTACCCAGAAAACTTATTAACATCAATAGCAACCAATGAAAGGCTCCACATTTGTCAATTAGCACTAAGACGTGATTGGCTGCAAGATCGATATCCGACAAGACCGATGCTAAACCTACAGTTAGATTGTTCAAGATGCCACCGCTAAACTTTGAAGCAACAGATTATACAGACATAATCAACTGGTCATCAAATAAAAGTGCTGAACCTCCAATGCTCAGATCAATTGAATCGACTCAGCTTAAAAACAGCATTCTGACCTCAGAAATGCTACAACTTAAAAGCTTTCCATGCCACACTCAGTCTGTAGAAAGAAGCGTGAAGCTTGTCACTGAAGCCATTATGGCAGTCTGTGAACCTCAGCGTGATGGTTTTATTCGTGCAAGAATAGAGTCGCGATCAGCTATGAAATTCTTTAACACAAAATTTGATTTCAGCCTTTTAAATTGACGTTCTTGAAAGGATTAACTGACAGAAAATAAACTTGAAATAATTGTTATTCTTAATTTTTGCGGCACCTCAAAGTTCTACAATTTACATAAATATATTTTCATTAGGTTCTGATATGATGTTAAAACCATCATACAGTTTATTATAATAGAAATCGAAAAACAAGATCAGTTTATTTTTAGCCATTGATTTTTTTGTAAAAATATGAATAATTGTAATTTCTAACTTTTTGGGGATTTTAGGGGATTTCAAAGTCCTTGGGGCACCTCAAGATAATTTTCTAGAGCATTGAAATTTTTACAGAGTATTTCTGATATGAATAGACAACTTTTGCACACCCAGGCAAAATGAATTTCAAAAAAAAAATTTTTTTAATGTTATCACTGCACCCTACTGAGCAACATTAACGCTAGATATTTTTTATGGTCCTCACCAATAACTAGAACATTTTACAAATATTTTTAAGCTATTCTGGACATTGTTAAACAGACTAAAACATTTTGAAACATTGTAAATGACAGAACAAAATGTAACTTTTAGCTTTTTTGGTCTCAGTTCAAGACTTTTGAAAGAGATTTTATATATCCTTGTTTTGAATCAAATCAAATTGAACAGAAAAAAGTAACATTTAAGTTTCAAATTATGCGCGGATCAATTAATGAATCATCTCTGCAGTAATTACTCAAAAATATTTAATCAAAGAATTGAGTACGGTCAAAGACTTTAGAACTGTAAATTTGACAGAAAACATTTGTAGAAAACTAAGTTGGTTTTTTGTTAGAATTCATTTATGTGTTTGAATCTAACGAAAAAAATGTTTTTCTATTGGCAAGGCATCAAAGAAAAAATTTTGAGTGCAGTAAAAAATATGGAATGTATGGAATGCTGTTTTGTTTTTAATATGAGCAGTGGCGGTTAAAGTCAACAGAGAGACCTAAACAGTAAACGGAACTGCACTCCTTCAAAATTTTAGCAGGGTGACCCTTCCTTCTAAGCTGCCAGTAACTTAAAAGTTTTCTTTAGTAGTTAAGTTTCTCCAAAAAGCCGTAAAGTTCTCATCATAGAACACAGCAGAAAATCTAGAAAGGTTTCTTCCCTTTCAATGACGGTTATTGGGTTAGAGCCGGCATTATACCTCCTCTTTCTGAGTTATAATTATTTTCACTGCGCCACGGTTGCTGTTTATAAAAAGCCACGTTAAATAAAAATTTATTTTCATTTCATCTAAAAACGATAACAAATGTTATCATTTTTAGATAATGTACAAACAAATTTTTGATTTCCTAATATATCAAGCATTTTTCTGAATTTAGATAACAGTAACTTGATTTTTTGTATCTATAAAACATGCATTTCCCCGTGTTTAGGTGATTTTCTAGAGAAATTCCTTGCTCAATTAACCTAAAACAAGTAAGAGTTATACTGCCACATCAGGGATTACTAAAACCATACATTTATTTTTATGAAGTCACTTATTTAATGTAGTGGTGAGGACAGGATCGACGGAAAAAAAAGTAAAACAATTACGCTATTAAACAATAGTATATTAATCCATAAATATATTTAAGGTCTATTATTTATAAAAAATAAAAAATGCGAAATAAAAAATATTGGCTGCACATTCATATTATATAAGAGAGACAATAAATTTTACAAAACAATATTAAACAAAAACGAAGGAAATGCAAAAGAGTAAGACCCAATTTACTATGCGATCCATAAAAACCCAATTTACTATGCGAAACATAAATTTTAATTTTGGAACAAAGATACTGATATTGTTACATTAACTTTGCACAAAATATAATACACAACCAGCCATATAATAAAGGCCAGCATTCATCTGATCATCTGATCACAAAAACTAATTGTCTTTTATTAATTATCACATATATAAATAATACCATCTTTCATCAAGTCGATCATAATTTATGATTGAGCAATGTCAGTTTCTTCAACGAAGTTTAAAAAAAATTTCAACCGTTGAAGTCTAAAACTGTTTTTAACTTTTTAACAAACTGAATTGAATCAAAAGTGATTGAGTCAAAAAAAATTGTGAAAATAGCAATTGTCAAACAAAAATTACTGCCAATTTTATGCCTTATAAAGTAACACTTTATAAATTTAGTAAAAATTCTCCTTAAACAACGTTTTTATTTCACTCATCCACAGTAAAATAATTTTTCAAACATTTTGAAGATGGCAGGAAGAAAGTATTGGTAATCTTCTGAAAGTTATTTTTGTTATTAATTCTTGAAGTATATTGAGATTAGTTTGCGTGTAAGTACTTAAACGTCTAAATTCCTTGTCCCCTTGCACAACTTCAAAACTACATCCGCATAGGCTAAAATACATTCAAAAATAATCTATTTTTTTAAATCTATCAATAAAAAATAACCTTATAGGATGTTTACCTTAACTTTGGTTAATGAGACTTTTATATCTTGCCATACAAGCAGGTTGCCAGTAATTTCACAAACACTCATACTTACAGGTAATTTTTTTAAACATTTGGAATAGATGACAACATATGTCACAATTTTTGGGTGTCTATGTTATATAAATCTATTTATGTTAAAGAAGTTTTACATAACATGAAATAATTAACAATATATAAAACTATCTACAACAATGATGACATCGATTTCCTAAAATTGATTTTTTACAACCCAATGCCCTTTACGACATTAACCAGTTTTGCAGATTAGGAATTTGTAACATAGAACATTCCATCAAGAAATAAAAAAATTAAAAAAAAAAAAAAGTTAAAAAGAAGATTATAAAAAAATATTCCATTTTTTAGAGGATAATAGGGGATTTTAAAGGAGATTTAAAAAAAAAGAGGACTTTAGAGGATCTTAGACCAGCTGCACAGTGGGCCAGAATCCCATATTTTTGGAAAAAAGTCATAACTTTTTTTTCCTTTCATCCATAGGCCCCAAAAATTAGTTTATAATTTAATTGAATGATTATAATTTAAACGAGCATTGTTTTTTGGTGTGGTTGCCAAGGCAACCCCATTTGCATAGCAACACTTATTTATGCTTAGTTCCTAAGAGTTATTTTTAGCCAAATATTTCTAAAATTGGTATGCAAATTAATTTGATGATTCTAAGAGGATTGAGCATAACTAATTGTTTTAATTTACAGTCACACTTTCATATAGGTACAGACATTTCCAAAATTATAAAGATACAAAAGATACATTTATAAACTAATATCATCTGTGGATGACCTCAATAAGTTAATAACTCCAGCTGGTAAGTTTTTCGTTTGGTGTGATTTTCTGCTGTCTTTCTCAGAGATGCTATAAATGGATCAGATGTACACAGAAGTCGGTTTTCACAAATCTTGATTAGTTTTCACACGAGATGATTTTCTTGCAAAATGTTCACAATAGTTTTGAAAGTCTTTATTGCGTGCTTCTTGAGCTTCTTCAGAATACATACCAATGCTAAACTTTTGATAATTTCAGAACCATGGATTAAAATTTTGTGGAGAGATTGTGGCATATAGTACCAAGGATAATGATGAACATAAAGTCGAGCTGTTTTTAAACAGAAAGCCTCAAATTTATCAGTGTCAATATCTAAACCACAGGAAATTGTTGCCAATATAATATGCAAATTTAAAATCAGTTCAATATCAATATTTAAAATTTCTGCAAACTTTTCAACATTTTGAAATGCCCTTCGAGTTGTATTTCCATCATTTGATGTTCCACTACCACCAGATTTCGGAAGATCAACTATCAAGCCCATTTAATCTTTAAATCTATTTTGAATTTGTTGTTTCAGAGCCTTTACTTTAGATTTATCTTCTGCTGTTCTTGCCTTCCACTTTTTCAAAGTTATTTTGTATCCAATGTGTAATAAACATTCAGAAAATCGTTTCCAAGCTTGTAAGGATGATAAACCAAATAAATAACTACCTGCCATAACCTTTTTCAAAACCATTTTTTCAATATCATTCATTGCTTTAGGACTTGCCCCACATATAGTACAGCATTGACATGAATTTGTAACATCTGAAAGAGCAGTATGAACTTTTCCATCAATCATAGTAATTTGTATTATATGATGTATTTTGATTTTTTTATTTTTATCAACTTTAGTATCTTGCAAGTTTGAAATCTCAACCCTGATGAGATCCAATTCTGATTTAGAAACTGCTGCCGTTTCTTTTTCAAATTTAAAACGCAGAGGTCTGCAGTACATTGTTGATGAAGGTCGTGGATTTCGCCAAGCTGGGTACTGTTTTCCATTTGAAAAACCACATAAGTCCAATGGCACTAGGCAAGTAATAAAAAGTGCCTGCTCATTGTTTAAATTTCTTATTACTGTTCCTTGCGATATTTGTTTATATATAGACTGTCCTGTGGCACCATCAAAGCCTATTTTGTATCTCAAAGAAAGTCTATCTGGAGTGCCTTCAGTGCTAAGGACATCATACTGTGCCTTGCATATTCTATTTGCTGTATGATCGACCAAAGCTTGCAGTTTTATTACAGCTGAAAAGTCTGAGACAGATATATCTACAGGATAGCATAACAGCTTTGCATCCCGAACATCATTATATGGAGGATATATATCAACTCCCATTTCAACTGCTTGATTTCGAATAATTTGGTACGAAGCTTTTGTCAATCTAGCATCTAAAAGAAGACAAAGAGCTTCATCTTTAGACATTCTACAATCTTTTTTTGAGGTTTTTTCAGTTTGGTTTTCTTTTCTCCGTTTAATTTCTGAAGCAAACTGTAACGCAGAAGCAGAATACATTTCAGTTAAGTGACTAACTTTATGTTTTTTGGTTTTAGTAGAGTAGTCATCAAAGTTTGTCTTATTTGGTCTTCCAATAGGTATTGGTGTTACATTTAAATTTTCAGGAACATGGCTTAGCAGCCATTTTTTGTTCTTTTCTTCAAATCGAGCCATGCTGCTATATGACTTGCGCCACTTATCTCGTAGATGCGTTATTATAGTTCCTAATTGCTGCTTGTTGCAATCCAAATTCATAGCATCAATAAGTTTGTCCACAATGCCAGAGTCTGATATTTGTAGATTATTAGCCTTATGCATAATCAATGCATAGATATCAAAATGTTTCATTTTCAGCCTTCAAATACAAAAAATATACTATTTAATGAGACATTTGGAGATAAAACAAACTCCAAATATTTATATGTTTATTTTAATGTGATAAAAATATGACTTGCTAAAAAATTGCGATGATTGGAGCCTGGATACACAAAGAAAAGCCAGAATGTTGGCCCCCCTGCCCCAAAGATGAAACGTAAAAATCATTAATAGAGACGTAGCTGACACCCACCGACAATAGGTAAAATATATATTGATAATGTACATATTGGGCAAAATATTTTAAGTCTCAAATTTCTGGAGCACCTTCGAGCTCAAAAGTATTTCATTATTTAAGTGAAATTTTCACTAAATAAAGTGCTTTAAATACGCCATCATTAGAAATCAATTTATTTGATTTAGCTTACGTGTAAAATAATTTTGCAATAGCTCATTTGATAGATAATACTTAGTTTTATTTAATTATTCAATAAAAAAATGAAGTTTTAATAAATACCAGTTTTATGCTTATTACTTACACGAAAAAAATTATTAAATTAAAAAACAGCAAAAAAAAAAAAAACTTGAAAAAAATACCTTTTTTATTACAGCATAAAATGCAAACGGCATAATATATATATATTTTATAAAAGCCGGCAGAAATATATACATTTTATAAAAGCCGGATGTTTAAGCTATAAAATGGTATGTAACAATGTCATTTTGGAGAGTATTTTTTTTATACTTTTTTCCACCACCTGGCCCACTGTGAGCTGTGACCACCCTGATATATATATAAAATTAATTTTAAATGTATTCTACAAATTTTTTTATCTGAAATATGTATTCTACAATTTTTTTTATCTGCGTTTTTTGTATATATATATATGTATATATATGTATATATATATATATATATATATATATATATATATATATATATATATATATATATATATATATATATATATATATATATATATATATATACACACAAAAATATACATTTTTTTGATGTTTGTCAGTACAATTTTTTTAAATAAAAAGCCATAAAACTGAGCAACCTTGCAAGTCATTACATCTCTGATATCTATTTTGAAATTCACAAAACTTAAAGTAATCTTTTTGTGACATACAAATCCTGAGTCCTTTTAATACTCCACATCCCTGATTGGATCATGGCTTTACTTAGATAACCTTAACACAAACATTAAGGTTTTGAATAATCTGATACCTTATTTCAGATTATTATAACCTCATACAAAGTATAATATATAACTTTGAAAAACAAACTACAAAATGTTTTGATTTTTAAACATGCAACATATGAATGGATATTAATCAATATAAATGAGAGAAACACAGTTTTTTAACATATAAACCAACATTTGAAAAATTAATAATATAAAACATTTAAATCTGTAAAAATAGAAAACTTGTAAACACTTTAGTTTATTACTTATATAATGTGACAAATAGCTGTTTGAATTTTCTAATTTTCATTCCTAAAATACTTTTTTGTAGCTGTTTATACATTTTATTCACAGTAGTACCAGACTTTACATAAATGAAGGTCTTTCAATAATAAAGCTGTTGTAATCAATAATAAACTTGTTTATCATCTTAATACTAACTTAATAATAAGTTAATAATATTGTAATTAAGTAAAATATTTATCCTTCATAAAAATATTTAATGAAGTTACAATACAAGTATACAAAAAAAATGCAGAATAAAATCCAGACAAATTTAAAATTTAATGAACATAACATTGAAATTCATAAATACGAAGTAAAACAGAAAACAAAGCAAAAATATAAAAGTAAAAACAATAACTAATATAAACAATTATGAAATCTAATAATAAAAGATAAAACTTGGAACTTCAAAAACTTTCAAACTATTTTTTTTTCTCACAAAGCCTGCTTACCTTAGCCAAATAAAATAAAAAGTAATATTTAGTGTTTTTAAGTATTCTAATAACACAATAATGTAGAATAAACATAAACTTACTTCATAAAATGTTCTGAATGCATTTTCGATTAAACACCGCAAACACAGTTGCAAGTTAAGATATTTGTTATATAATATATATATGACAAATAATATATATATGACAAATAATATATATATATATATATATATATATATATATATATATATATATATATATATATATATATATATATATATATATATATATATATGTATATATATAATCAGTTACAGCGAAATACTAAAAATTGCTGAAAAAACTGATGCTTACATTTAAAAATATATAATAATCATAGTATTAGACAAACTGTAGCTGCCTTAACAGCAAGTGAGTTAGAAACTCACTTCGAAAGCTTTTGATAATATACTACAATATAACTTCAATTTAACAAATATAACTTTTGATAATTTTTTTCAATTTTCAGCATAAGCTGAAAATTAGAAAAAAAAAAATAAAACTAAAAATTTGTCTAATTTTTCCTCAAAACTGTTTACATTTGTTGACTTGATAACATTTAATGCACTCCGTAATTTTGCTGTGTTCCCAATGTGTTCCATAAATTTGCTGCTCTGTTTATTATGAATTCATATCTAAATATAAACTTCCTTCATTCTTTATTGTATTTCTTATCAGGACCTCTGCATTTTTTGAGAATATTGGCTTTTTTAAAAATTCTAATTTTTTAATCGAATTAAAAATCTTGACTATATAACAATTTTTTTTTTGTTTTTAGTGTGTAATGTATTACTTTTTGTCTTATAATGGGGAATTAAATACTTTCTTTTAATGCTCAAAGAGTCCTGATTCCTCAAAAATTCCTGATGTATATAAAAGTTTTCTTTCCAGTTTTAACAAAATATTGAACTTCATATACTTCATATAAGTCCATTTTGTTTCTAAACAGTAACGAATTATCCTCTTACTAGACAGTTTTAATATAATAATTTGATTAGGACATACCTTTTTTCATAAACAGCACTTTCCGAAAAATGTTTCTCCCAATGCTTGCATTTGCTGTCAATTTTCTTAATATAAATTAACTAGTTTTCTTATAAATAAATTAGTATACATATAAAGACCTCAAAGAATTATAACAATAAAATTAATTTAACAAACTTTTTTTAAACAAATTTAAGTTTGCTGCTAAACTAACTACTCTAAATTTAATGTCATTAAAATTAATATATTTAGCAATCGTTTAAAATTTTAAAACTATTAAAAACTTTCAAGAATTTGTTCTAACATTTCAAATATCTTTTTGTCAAGTTGTATTTTTCCAGAAAACTTAAAAACTACCAAAGTTGTATCTACTCTTAAAACTGATTTAAAACTGTTAATGCCAAACTATACGCAAATTTTTGTTGGCCTTGAGGAAGTAAATAACAAAAAAAAAAAAAAAAAAAAAAAAAAAAAAACTCCTAGAAGGTTTTTCGGCATTTCGGCGTTTCGGATTTTTAGAATTTGGCGTTTTAGAAACTCCCCAATTTGCGGCCTATAAATTAAACAGTGTTTTATAAGAACTATGATGGCTTCAATACTCTCTATAGTAAAGGTCTTTACATCTAATATGCCCTCAACTGAGATTTAATTCCATTGTCAAGAAGACAATTTTATAAATATACGTGTGCCTTAAAAGCTATTAAAGATTTCATTAACATCTTAAAACGCGACGTGTTTAGCGCGCTCAAAACCGATAATTAAAAGTATATTAATAATTTTTTTCAGATTATTGAATAGGTGTTTGTTGTTGCATCGAATCTTCCAGTTTTTTTAAACTTAAATTTTGGCCATGCTCTTAAAGTTTTAGTTCTGTCCACCGAAGCTATAATTTCTGGGTAATATTTTCCGAAAACAAATTGGACATAAAGACAGTATAGTTATATTAATCAATTTGTTTTTCCTCCTAATCACTTAAAATTGACATCTTCGCTAGATTTATTTTATTTTTTTGCAGATTTTTAGCTTTTCATAATTAATTTCTTTGAATATCCTTGAATTAAGTTACTTCCTTATTATCTTATACGGTTACCTTATCATCCTCGAATTATGTTACTAACGTATATACAATATACACATGTGTAAAGTAAATATACACATATGTATTACCCGCTAAACAGCACGTTTAAACTCGAATTCAAACTCGTTGAATATCGTTACTAACTCGAAAAGTAACTCGGATTCGAGTTCTTAAAAGAGACCTCTCGGTTTCGAGCTCGCGCTGCGAGCTAATTACATCGTAACCGAGCTCGGCGCCAAGTTTGTTTCGACTTATTAGCTTGCGCTGCGAGCGAATAACATGGTAACCGAGCTCGGCGCCGAGTTTGTTAGGAATTTCTAGCAGGACTCTTATATACTGAGGTACCACTTGTATTTAACTGAATTAACCCTTTTTTTTTTGCCTTGATTTAACACTTTTAAGTGTATATTTACATTTTTGGTAATAAGGATCAGTGAATAGGAGTGGGTAGAACTTATTAAACCATTAAAAAAATTATTTATTTAAACTATACGTTGTAGACAGTTTATTAGATTACATTAAATTACCTTAACAGTTATAAACATTTGAATAATTGTTTCATTAAAAACCGAAAATATTTAAATATTTATTAACTTATACCAAAGAGATACTATAGCTGGAGTGAGAACGAAGCTGAAAATCTTTTCAAATCCCGATATGGTCATTGTAGTATAATTATTCCAGCGGCAAGTCAAAATGGCGTTTTTTGCAAAAATACGAAAATTTTTGAAATGTAATTTGTAAGCTTTGAAAGCTGTTACCAAAGTGGTTTAATCTCCTAAAAATTTATTGAATATATTTTTAACAACTATTCAATAAATTAAGAAACTAATTACAACAAAAATCACGATTAAGGTGAAGAAATTGTTTTTTGCACCCCTCAATTATAGGTATAAATATCAATGTTATAGACAATCTTAATTACATGTTTGAACCTTATTTTTTGCTTGCCTTTTCAGCTATAGGTTTGTTACGTTCTTTAAAAATGTTCTTTAGGCCAGGCACCTATTAAATCCTCCAGGCACTTTATAAATCCTTAAGCTTGGTTTCCAATAGTTGTAGAAATGTCGTACAACAGTTGTACAACACCTTTGTCTTATAATGGAAACATTTTATACCGTAAGTTGCACAACTTTACGTCGGTTGTACAACAAAACTCATGTTGTACAACTCCGGTTGTGAGTATTGAAAAAATTCTATTTCTGCAACCGTTTTTTTGGTCGCGCAGTTAATTTTTTATTGGAAACTGCACAAAAACTGTAAAGTTAATAAAACATCTTCATTTTTTACAAAATATGACGACAACTCCATTATGTGTGTTTGAAAAACTATCTAAAGCAGCTTTTATGAATGAAGTTCAAAAATTTCCAGTATTGTATGACAAGTTTAATAAAGATTTTAAAGATAAATGGAAAAAGAAAAATGCATGGGAAGAAGTTGGTCGTTTTTCAAACTTATCTCCTAATCAAGCGGAAGAGAAATATAAAAGCATTCGAAGTAGTTATGGAAGGTGGCTGAAATCAAAAAAAAAATATTCCATCAGGTTCTGGAAGGAACTCAGTTCCACCTCAGTTTCTTCAGCTCGATTGGCTAAATACTTTTATAGAACATCGCGAAACAACAACCAGTATTTAATTACCTTCTGACTCCAGATTAGAAACATCGAATTTGGAAGAAAACATTGACATAGTATGTGAGCAAGTTGAAAATACTCATCATCCATTTAATAATGATCATATATCTGAAGATGTGACTACAGAAAACAGCTCTATACTTGCGTGCAAGGAGAGTCAAGTGAGTCAACAATTCACGCTAATAACAAAAAAAAAAGAAAAAAGTTGGATTCTGATGATTTACTTGATAGAACCTTAGTGAAAACATTAGAAAAAATTAACTCCAATATTGAAAATCCGACTCTTGAAGAGCAGGATGAAGATTATTTATTTATGAAATCATTAGTTCCGCAACTTAAGCGATTAAACAACTATTCTAAAGCCTTGGCTAAAGTTCAAATAAAAACATTACTTCTTAAATTAGAGTTTCCAGACAGAGGTGAAACTATCTAGCCTATTACTCTACTTAACTGGTCAATGTGGAAAAACTGTACTTTAGAAGTAAATAAACTATGAAGTAACTGTTGATAATTTGTTTAAAAAGACACATTCTGGCTTACTATTCTTTTTAACCTATTGATGCAAGAAACATAACATTTTAAGTAAAATTAGATGTGAAGTTACTTTTCATTAATCATTGGAATAGACTAAATTTCGCTTACTATTTTGTAAAGTCTATTGATGTGATAAACTATAACTTATTTTAGAAAATCATGGAGGTATAAAATGTTTATCTTTTATTAATTATTAGGTAACTGTTGAAGTATATCTTTTAACAATAAAAAAAAAAAAGTAAATTATTGGTTTGTTAAATATAACATATTTTCTTTTATTAGGAAGTTTTTTTTATTACATACATTCTAGTTATTAACTGGATTGTGGCCACACGATTGAACATAGTCCATTTGCCACGAAAGGCTTCCTTCACATGAATTAAAATAATCTTTATAAGTATTTCTTATTGCAATATTTCTTATTGCCTTGATCTTGTAATTCTTTTCTCCAATCTCCTTGAATAACAATTCCTGAATGACTTTCACTATCAACAAAACCAGTAGGAATATAATGCGCTCCATCTGTTAAACGCAAATAGTTGTGAAGACAAACAGTAGCCTTTATTATATGTTCCACTTTCAATGGCTTTGCTTTAATTGGAGATCTGTATATTCTCCATCTAGCTGCTAAAATTCCAAAACTATTTTCGATTGTTCTACGTGCTCTAGATAAGCGATAATTAAAAACTCTTTGCTGAACAGTAAGATTTTTACCTGGGTACGGTTTCATTAACCATGGTTTAAGCGCAAATATGTCATCTCCAACAAAGACCGGTGGAACTTTAGGATCAAATTCAGAAATATTTGGTAAATTAAAATAACCCTTATTAAATGCTCTCCCAAACGTGCTTGCATTTAAAATGGCAGCATCATTATCCCTTCCATAAGCTCCAATGTCAACCATTGTGAAACAATATTTAGCATCACAAATTGCTAATAAAACCATGCTGTAAAACCCTTTGTAGTTATAAAAAGAAGATCCAGATTTTGCAGGTGCTTCAATGCGTACATGCTTTCCATCTATAGCTCCTATACATTGTGGAAAGTTCCAATTTTGATCAAACTCTTTAATAATATTTTGCCATTCTTTAACGTCATTTGGGGCTCGTAGAAAGACTTTCTTGAGAACTTTCCATATTGCACAACAAGTTTCTTCAATTATATGGCAAACTGTAGCTCTGCCAACTCGAAAATAAAATGACTGAGTTTGTTGTGATTCTCCTGAAGCAAGGTATCGAATTGTTATAATTAATCTTTGCGACGGACATATAGAATCTCTACTGGGACAATACTTTTTCGTTAATGAAGATCCAATTAATGACAAAAGATGTTCAAGTCTGTCAGGAGACATTCTTAAATATCGATAAAAAAATTCTCTATCAAATAGCTTCATTTCTTTCACCAAAGAACTAAATGCACCTTGCTGAACACGTTTTTTAAAGAGTTCTCTGACCCAAAACTGATGTTTTCTTTTTTTTATCCTTTTTCGGCGTTTTAAAATTAAAAGTATAACAAAAAGTCGATAGTTTAGAGTAGCATAATTTCTAGTGGCGGCCATTTTTTTTTGTTATTATATAAAAAATTTAGCGGCAATTCATTATAATGGAAACACAACGTTGCACAACAAATTACCGCACAACAAATCAAAGGTATGTTGTACAACTGTTGTAAGACATTTCTACAACTATTGGAAACCTTAAGACGATTTTATTTTGTTTTGTAATATTTGTGCCGTATTTACAACTTTAAATCCGTAAATTTCATGTTATTATTTATTAGTAAATTAAGGTATTTGTTTGTACCAACATACTTGATAATACCAATTTAATTTGAAGTAACTTATATTTATTTTTTACATGTTGTGTTGTAATATATTTTGAAAATATTATTTGTCATGTATTACTTGAAGTATGATAAATATTATTACAGTTATTAAAATTTTAATGTTGGTTATTAAATGTCCAGATTTTGATTAAGTTAATAATGAGAAAGGTTTTGTGTCGAAATGCATGCTATTTTATGTCAATGTTTCACTTAAATAAGGAAATTTTTAATCTAGGAGCTTAAATATATAGTTTAAATCAGTTGTTGAAAAATAATAAATAAAAATTGTTGTGACAAATAATAAATAAAACTATATAATTGCAACTAATAACTGCTACTATTTATTCAATTAAGTTTTATTCAATTTTGAATAGAATACATTTCATTATTTGATTAAAATTATTAATTTTTAAAAGAAACAATAAAATTTATTTTGTTAATTACTTTATAAATTATATAATTATATAAAATTAAATAAAATTGAAAATTCTTTTATTTAAATAAAATATAAATGAAATTGAATTGCATAAAGAAAAATTATCAAAAATTTGCCGTTTATGTTAGCAAAAAATAATAGTAGACCAATATTATGTTTGTAAAAAGACTGCTCTGGAATTCAGTCAGGAAATATTTGATATTTTTGGTCACCATCTCAATGATGATTGTGAAAATGTCCACCCAAAATTTGTATGTAACAAATGTAGAAGAAAACTTCAGCGTTACCAGAAAAGTCCATATACTGTTTTTCCTTTAGATGTTGCTGATTTTACCAAACATGAAACAGTAACCTGTTTAGTATGTTGTGGACATTTAAACAAGCATATTTATAAAATCAAGTTTTCTGGTGTTTTAAAAAACGACCTAAGTAAATCAAACAATACTTTACTTTCACCTATTCTTTCACCTATTACTTCATTTTGCAAGTTTCTTGAAATTGCTAGCATGTACAAGTTTATGAAAACAAGTGAAAGTGAAAATTGTTATTATCTTAGCAAATTTCTTGAAATTAGTGGAATTCCAGTTATTGAAAAAAGTTTAAAAATTTATGAAAACTTTTCTTGGGACATAATTGCCTACAATTTACTTGTATCTAAAGAGAATTCTTACCTTGCATTAATACCAAAAGTAATATATGAAGAAAACATTCATGAGTTTTTTATGGCTGTTAGCGAATTGAAAATTTGTCCAGCCAATGATGAATTTAAGGATCTAATTTCTCATAAGCTGTCATATGGCTCAGAATTGTATTTCTTGAATAGAGATAAAATTATTAAAGCAAAAATTGAAAATAAACAATTTTCATCTGAAGCAGATCTTAAAGTTATAAGGTCAAGTAAATGTGATAAACTGATTTCGAATTATGTAAGTAGATGCAATTATTGCACTACATTGAGAAAAGACCTTATTTTGTATTCTCATAGATATGAAACAGACACAATTGGAAGTAAAGAAAAATCTCCTAATATTTACAAAAATAGGGAACAATTGTTAGAAAAATGTGAAGAGCAACATAATTATTTACAATATTTGAAGAGTGTTTTAAAAAGGAAAGAAAAGAGAATACGAAAACTGTTTGAAAAAGAAAGCATTGTTTTGCCTGACAAACTAAATGATGTTGTTAGTGGTGTTTTAAAAAGCAATCATAACCTTAGCTTTCCAAAAAAATCTCCAAAGTATTTATTATGGCAAGAGCAACTTAAAAACATTGGATTAAAGAATAAAAAGTCAGCACGATGGCACCCCTTGTTTGTAAGGTTTTGTCTCAGCATATACTTAAAATCTCCAGGTATAATTTTTAACAAGTGTATGCAGTTATTCTAATTTGTTTAAAACATATTTGTTTTAGTTTTTACAAGAATATATTAAATAAAGTCATTACATTCTCTTTTAACTGAAAGTACTAAGACACTCAAAGAAGAAACTTTTTTATCTCTTAAAGTCCTAATTTGTTAACCTTATTATTTTTTAAGCTTTGCTAACTAAATTTGAAACCTATAAAATGAGCTCAATTAATTCTTAATCAAAAGTAAACTTTTCCATTTGAATATATTATTAAAAAAAAAAACTAAATTTCCCTTTTATTTATTTTAATTTACTATTTAATTTTTAAAGCATTTTATAGTATTATTTTTATACGATTTATTTACTTCTTAGCTGCATATGAGCACATTCGAAACTCAGGTTTTATTGAATTGCCACATAGAACAACTCTTAACCAATACACTGACTTTGCTTCAAGTAAATCAGGATTTGTACCAGAAATAGTTTCAAGATTATGCTTAGATTTGAAAATAGAAACGCTTAAAGATCATGAAAGGCAAACAATTATAATGTTTGATGAGATGAAGATTAAACAAAATCTTATCTTTTGTTCGACATCTGGGGAGTTAAGAGGGTTTACAGAGTTAGGAGACATGAATGAAGAACTTAATGAATTTGACAGGTGTTTCAGCCTGGAAACAAAAAAAACTAAAGATCTTGCATCACATATATTGTGTGTAATGGTTGGTGGTCTTTTAAAACGTTTCGCATATCCATTAGCTTATTTTTGTATAGCTGGTTTATTAAGTGATCAGTTGTTTCCAATTATTTGTAAGGCAGTTAGAATATCCGAGACTATTGGTTTAGAGGTTGTTGCTGTTGTTTCGGATGGGGCGTCTACAGAAGATTCTTCAAACTGCATGAATTAGCTGATGGCTCAAATGTATCAGTTGATGGGGTTGTTTATTGGATTTATAATCGATATGACATGGATAGAAAAATATTCTTCATCAGCGACCCACCTCATTTATTAAAGACACTGAGGAATAACTTGGAAAATTCTGGTAGTAATAATTTTACCAGAAGTTTAACGGTAAATATTCTATTCAAATTATTGTCAGATAATTTTTTTCTTTGATTTTTACTATATTTAATTAGACTTTTTATTGAAAATTTTTTTTATATATATTTAAGGTGAAATACCTATTTTATAATTTATTTGAGCAAATGAATCTTTTTTTGTAAATGTTGTTATTTACGATTATTGAACTTAGTATGCAATTTTGAGATCATATTTCAGTTTTATCTTTATTTAGTGCAATGAAAAATCTTTAAGCTGGCAGCAAATAGTTGACCTCTACGATTGTGATCTTGGCAGGTTTCGGTTAGCTCCTGGACTGCGAAAGTTACACAAGTTGACGCATGATCATATGATTTTAACACCTAGATTGCGGATGAGAGTAAATTTAGCTGCTCAGGCAAGACAATTTCATTTTATATAAGTAAATGTAAATTTCTTTTAGGAGATGACGCATGTTATGCATAATTGAACCTTTAAGTATAGTGTAACATAAGTGTGATAGTAAAAAGTTGTTACAAATTCTTTTAAGTTTTAAGCAGCACTGTAGCTGATGCAATTGCTCATCGTAACAATGAACAATTTTCAGAATTGGAAAAGTTCATTCGTTTAACAGATATGTTTTTTGATATGTTAAATGTAAACAATAAATTTCAAGGTCAAAAGAATAGGAAGCCAGCTTTATATCCCTATCATGCAGTGGATGATTGGAGATTTGAGGTATTGTTATCTTTAATTGATATACCTTCTCATTTTTAATGTTCAAATTTATCATCATTGTAGTACTCTAGTTTTTGTGGTTGACTAGGTTGGTTTAGGGCTGAGTTTCCAAAAAAATGAGAATGATTGTTGTTTATTATTAGCCAATGAGTTTAACTATGAAAAAGAAAAGCAAGGGCTTGTTAAGATATCTTAATATTAAAAAAATTCCTCTAAATTATTTATTTCATCTATTTTCAATAATGTCGTTTTTCTACTATTTTAGTGGTTGCAAAACACATACCTGAAATATATTAATGAGTGGAAAGCAAAAGCTGAATCGAATGAAGGGACTCCTAAAGAAATGAAAACCAAACTTTGTTTGAGTTCTCAGACTATCCAAGTGATCAGGATTACTGGTATTATTGTTTTGAGTTTTTAATGACATAATTTTATTCACAAAAAATTTGTCACTTCAAAAATTTAGAGGGCGTCCATAAAGTACGTACCCAGGTATGGGGTTTTTAATATATTTAAATTATTATTTTTTGATTCCTAGCTCAATATTCGCAACAAATTACAAAAAAAAAAATTATTCTATTTCCTGTCAAAAAATATAAATTAAAATCCTTAACCATTTCGTTTGTACCCATTTTACTCAACATATTGTATATATTGTTTTTTTTTCAATTTTTCTGGAATGGAATTATATATATTTGGAATCCTATATATTTTTCTGCACCCGGCCCCCAAGACCCATAATCCGGTATATATTTATATAAATTATATATATATATATATATATATATATATATATATATATATATATATATATTTATTATATATATATATATATATATATATATATATATATATATATATATATATATATATATATATATATATATATATATATATATATATATATATATATATATATATATATATATATATATATATATATATATATATATATATATATATATATATATATATATATATATATATATATATATATATATATATATATATATATATATATATATATATATATATATATATAATAAATATATATATATATATATATATATATATATATATATATATAATTTATATAAATATATATTTATTTTTTGTATATTTATAATTTTATATATAATTTTATTTTGTCATATAGTGCATTCGTTTGTTGAACTGGTCCCATATTTATTGAGCAGAGTAAATGATGGTCAAGAACTTTATTTTTTGTCCGATAAATTAAACCAGGATTCTGTAGAAGAACACTTTGGACGAATACGTAGTCGAGGAGGAGCAAACGAAAATCCAACTGCTTACGAATATGGCCTTCTAAATAGAAAAGTTATTGTTGTCAAATCTGACTTGCTGAAAGTTATACGTGGTAATACTAGAGGCTGTATACGCGAAGAATTAGTTTTTGACGTCAATGATAACAGAGAACTCCACAAACGCTCTAAAAGGAAATAAATTTTGTGATTGATTAATAGGCTTCATAGGCATGTAAAAAAGGAAAAGTTAGTTAAAGAAATCCGTACAAGAAATAGATTAGAACCCCAACAAGAACAGGTTTTGGAAAACTTCGGGGTTCTAGATAATAGTGTAATGTTTAGAATTTATTTAAATTTTACTAACTGTAATAATATTTATTAAACTTCAAGTAATACATGACTATTAATATTTTAAAAAATGTATTACAACACTACAGGTAAAAAATAAACATAAGTTACTTCAAATTTAATTGGTATTATCAAGTATGTTTGTATAAACAGATACCTTAATTTGCTAATAAATACTAACACGAAATTTACGGATTTAAAGTTGTAAGTTAATAAAAATATAGGCATGCATTCGTGTTGTTGGAATATTATATTTATCTGCTTTTTTTATTTTTTTCTTCACTATTTTGAAATGTCCTGAAAAGTTAAGAAATACTATTACATAGAAAAATCAATACCAAAACATACTTGATTGGTACACGACATAATTTGGTTTATTTAAAAAGAGGATTCGGACGCCATGGGTTTCTGTAACATTAAAAAAATGAGGTTCTAAAAATTTTTTCTAGAATTTAAAAAAAAAAAAAAGAGTTGCGGAAACGGGATTCCAGAATCAGCCGTGGCGCAGTGGTTAGAGCATTGGACTTATAATCTTTTATAATATAAATTATAAAAGAGGCGAGTTCGATACTCGCTAGAAGCACATTATCGTTATCGGTAAGGTTGGAAACGGAGAACCAACTAGTTAAATGCTGGTTTACTTGTGGCACTGTTCTGTGAAAAGACCATTGGGCACCTTTAAAATAAATAAGAACCCTTATGTTTAAAAAAAGGTTCTTAGTTCAGCACCCCTTTGGGGATCTAATCTCTACGCATAATAGTAATATTATTTTAAGGTTCTTTGATTTTATATGCTTTTTTAAAAAAAAATTCTGAGCATCACTACAAATTGCGTTACAATTAGCAGAGAATTCAATCTTTTATTTTATTAAATAAAGGTGGTTTAGATGGAGCTGGCTGTATATGTATCCTCGAGGGCCCTAGGAAAAATTGATTTTTCGATTCTAAAATAGTGAGGCCAACGACAACAGCCTAATCTGCCTCTCGAATAATCTGGCAAAAATTGTGAGTGCTACTAATTTTAGGACATCTAACGCGAAGATGTTTAACTTGATAATAATAAAAAAATTTCACTTTTAATAAGATTTTGTTATTTTTCTTCTAAGGCTTTAGTTGTCGACAAAATATCAGCCACGGGGACAAATAAAATGGTTCGACTTGTGTGCGAATGTTCGAATTATCCAATGGAGTTTAAGGGAAAGTATAATTGAGAATTCAAAAGAGGCTCAAAAGTACTTCAAATTACTATAAGTTCGAGATATCGGATATATATATATATATATATATATATATATATATATATATATATATATATATATATATATATATATATATATATATTTATGTATACCTTTTTGTGTTTATTTAAAAAAAAATGTTTAATTTTAATTTACAGATCAACTAAGGAATTAAAATGTAGCATTACAAGTAAAAGTAGACTAAATAGTACTACTGCACTGTAAGCTCTGAATATATATATATATATATATATATATATATATATATATATATATATATATATATATATATATATATATATATATATATATATATACATATATATATATATATATATATATAATATTTTATATATAAAGAACATAGAGGGTCAATTTCCATTTTAGTATCTCAGTATAAGGAATACGTAAGTATCAGGAATATGTAAAAAAGTATGGGGAATAAAATCGAAAACTAATTAACATCAATATTGAAATATAAAAATATTTATATTTTTATAATAATGTATTTTTTTAAATATTACATTATAATATTTATAATAATATTTTTTTATTGTTAATTAAAAATAGAGCTAACAAAGCAAAAATATGGAACTTTTGATTATTTTTTTATTTACAAAGAATTCAAATAAAATTGTGTGAATTTTTAAACTAAAACAAACTATAGAAAAAGCATTCATTAAAATTACAAAAATATAAAAAACGATTCAGAAGCATGCAAAAAAAACATTTAGAAAACGTTAAAAAACTACTACTAATAGAATGCACCCTACTTTAAACTTTTACGTAGTGATACTTCACCTTTGCAAGAAATTTTATGCCCTATTTCACTTCTTCTCATAATCTGAATCCATGTTTTAACAAAGGCCCTATTTCTGATATTAATCCACCTTTTAATAATTTTTTCGTATAAAACATTTTTTATAGTATCATTTGCAATGTCCATTGTAAGCATCTCCCATTTTTCTATGACTAATTCACTTTTAATGATACTGTTAAAAACTACAGTACTTAAATTTTCCCCGCAATAAGTTATTATCAAATTTTTGTTTACAATTTTACAAGCATCTATTTCTATTTGACGAATGAAAAGCAAAAATCTGTCCTTTACTATTATGAGTCCTCCTCTCTTAACTCTTTCAATCCACTGTATCGTATATTTATTTATATCTGCACATTCATCTTTTGGTTGTGTCTATGATCCCCATAATGATAATAATTCAATAAATGCTTTACCCTGAGGCGATCGTTTATCCTTTATATTTTCTTTGAGAACATAAATTATATAACCGGCAATATATCTAATAGTCTCTTCTTCAGAAATATCAAGAGGCTTATACACTTCCTCAACATTTAAATTTACATTTATACATTTAACTCGATACTCTAGACTCCATTGCAATAACCTATCAAATATATATTGGAGTAATAGACTATTTGCTTTTTTGGATGTACAAATATTGTTATGGGATAGGAAATCATTCCAAATATCTTTTGCTTTTTTTAAAAAGCATAAATGCAGAAATTTTTTGAACATTTCTTCTCTGTTGTGGCACTTTGTTCCATTAAGTTTTATAATTATAAAAATTTCAACTTTAGCTAGACTGTCAAGTTCCTTAAGCTTTGATTTATCTTTTGATAACATTTGCATTACCTCTTCAGCCAACAACTTGATTTCTACACCTATTCCAGTAATGCTATGCATAGGATCTTCAGACGCTTCCTTTAAAGATTGAGCCATAAAATTCTCAGAGTGTGTGTTGAACTCTGATTCTATCAGCATTGGAGCTATAAAGAAATTGGTAATAAACATGGCATGTAAATATAATTAAATTGACAAGAAAATTCATGGCCGTACCGTGGGTCGGTTGTCGGGTACAACGAACACCCATTTTATACAATTTTTTCTTTGTTTCATGCAAATTTTGATATAAAAATCGAGCCAAAGGGAAGTTTACTACTCTAAAATGCCTTTTTTTTCAAAACGAACCCCCCTATAACTTTTCACGGTACGGGCCTGAAATTTGTAGTTATTGTTCAACAAAATATTGATAACTTTTATTAAAATAAAAAAAAATAAATTAAATTAAAGGTAGCAGCCCCCCTGCCCCAACTTTGGGACTATTTTTCAGAAATATTCTATTCTAAATTGACTAGTACAAAGAAGTTGTTTATTATTCTGATGAATGGAATTGACTAATATACATAATTATACATATATGAACTTGATTATTAGACTAAAATACAAGAAATATATAAAAAAGTTACTTAAAAATAAAAATTTGCGTACATTTTTTTCAAAGATCTTAATGGCCGTCTCTTTAGCAAGTTAAAAAAAATCCGTCCCTGTAAAATTCTTAGTCATGATTTTTTTGCATTTATTTTTTGTATTACATACATAATTTTTTGTATTACATACATAATTTTTGTATTACATACATTTGTTAATGTAATGTTTTAATGAATCAATCATGAAATGATTTATAAACAGTTAAAAATAATACTAAAATGATAAAATCTTCAACTTGTAAACTTGACAAAAAAAAGTGGTTTTATTTTTTACTAACAACTTACTTTTTTCATGCATATCTTTTCTACACTTTTCTTCGTGAATTTTTAAAAGATTTTTATTTTTATACTTTTTACTACAAAAACTGCAACAAACTGGAGGTGTAGTAAGGGTGGACGAAGATTTATCTCTAAAGTAGACCTCTTCGAAAACAAATTCAGAAATATTATCATCGCTTACAAACACAAGCTTTGGAATATGAGGAAGTTCTTCCACTGAAAAATCTACAGCAATATCATCCTCGTTGATTAAATCCTCGGAATTCACACTTTCTGGATTGAATATAAATGAATCTATTTCCAGTTCTTCGTCAATGTCTATATTTTTTAAAGCATATTCTAGTTCAATATCAGCCATTTTTTATGTTAACTTTTTTTGTGTAATTTTTTGACGTTTTTTGAAAAAATATCATTGGATAGTGTTTTTTTTTAGTGGAATGTGATTGGATAACCTTAAGTTATGATAATTACATAAAAAGTCATTGAAAATTATGTTGCAACTAAGACTGTTCCGTAAATAATGACGTATTTAACTGCGTTCTCACTCCAGCTATAGTATCTCTTTGCTTATACATGCATAAGACTTAATTCTGAATATAGTATTAATTAGGAAATAAATATAAACATTTACGCAAAGTTACCTAATCACATTTTTTTTTTCATTTTATTTTCATAGACAAAATTTTGATGATAATAATTTAATGATTTGATGATAATATTTTTTGAATTAATGGAATTTCACGTACTTTTAAGCAAATTATAATAAATATAATAATCAAGAAATAAACATAAATATAACTTTATGCTAAATTATATTCTGAAAAATATTTAATGTCTTTTTTATTCAGATTTTGACTTGGCATGCGTATTTTTACCGTTTGCATTATAAAAAGATTTCTTCAAAGAGTTCTTGACAAATTCTTCGTCCTTGAACCAAACTTTATGCCGTGACAACTGCAAATACAAAAATTCCGTTAAAGCAAGTAAAATAATTGTATTTAATAATAATTATGCAATATATATATTTATATTTACTTATAGTTTATAATATATTCATTAATTTATTTATATTTAAAATACATATAGAAAAGTATATTAGGAGTTATTTAAGGCTAAAATAATGAAAAAAAATAAATAATGGTACTTACCGAAGATTGCTGGGCAGCTTCGTGTCTTTAAAAGAGCGACACAACTGCTAATTCTTCTTGTGTAACACATATTGATGCGCAGATCATTTCTAAAGAGTGCCTTCATTACCTTGCGACCAGCAGCCAACGGGGGTACTCTGTACCTAAACTTTTAATTAGCGCTTTTTTCTAGAAAAAAAAGTGACATTAGAACTTAAGTATAAACAGTCCTATGAATTCACACAATTACGATCTCATTCATCACTCACCCATTCTCTATTAACCAAATCATTCTCAAGTTTATCATTCAAGTCTTTAATCTGGGAAACAGCACACATAGGAATTTGGCCAAGGTAAACATTGAGTGGCTGAACAGGCTTGACACTATCGGACTCCTCATCAGCTATATGATATAAATTTGTTTTCATTTTAAAAACATTGGATATACCTTGCGCATCTTAATTTGCATCAAAGATGTACAAACAAAATCTGTAAAATTGTTAATTTGTTTTGTAACTTAAAATAAAAACACAACTTATAATTTTTTATTTATTGTATAACATATAACAAAAAAAAAACAAATAAAGTTATAGCCGGTTGGTTTAGCAATTTAAAAGGACAAATGCAATAAATAAAATGTTATAGCATGTACTGCAAAATTGCAAAAAACATACCTGGTACTGATATTTCCCTGCCTCTGTTGGAGAATCTATATATATATATATATATATATATATATATATATATATATATATATATATATATATATATATATATATATATATATATATATATATATATATATATATATATATATATATATATATATATATATATATATATATATATATATATATATATATATATATATATATATATATATATATATATTATATTATATATATAATTTATATGATCCGGCCCAATATATATATATATATATATATATATATATATATATATATATATATATATATATATATATATATAATATATATATATATATATATTTATATATATATATATATATATATATATATATATATATATATATATATATATATATATATATATATATGTATATATATATTTATATATATATATTGGGCCGGATCATAAAAATTAATTTTTTTAAGAATTTGTGGAAAGTGGCGTGATATAGTGTTGTTTAATATTTACAAAAAAAATATTTCTAAAGAATTGATTATACTTTGCATTTTTAAGTTTTAAGGTTTTATATGCTAAGTATATTTACTTTAGTACATGCATTAACTAAAACATGCATTTAACCCTAACACTAGATATAATCCCAAGGTTATGAAATTGAACCAAATCTATACCTGCCTAACTAAATTAATCCTAATGATATGATTAACTCCAACGCTATCATAACTTTATATTATCATATTATTATTATATTATTCTATTTTTATATGATTGTTTACTAATTTCTGCTTTTATCAACTGATTGCAGAATTTATCCGTCTCATCTTGTATTTTTAGAAATTAGCTGAAATTCTGATATGTTATAAAATTGTAAAACAATAATGATTTCAAGAACTAAAACATGCATTTAACCCTAACACTAGATATAATCCCAAGGTTATGAAATTGAACCAAATCTATACCTGCCTAACTAAATTAATCCTAATGATATGATTAACTCCAACGCTATCATAACTTTATATTATCATATTATTATTATATTATTCTATTTTTATATGATTGTTTACTAATTTCTGCTTTTATCAACTGATTGCAGAATTTATCCGTCTCATCTTGTATTTTTAGAAATTAGCTGAAATTCTGATATGTTATAAAATTGTAAAACAATAATGATTTCAAGAACTAAAGCTTCAAAGAATCGTCATATACTTTTTGGAGAAGTTCGTGAATTACCCAATTTTTGCTTGCCAACCTACAAGCAAGTAGGCAAAGCATACTTGTCTGAGAAGAATTATGAAACTGAACCACTACGGTCTGTTTGTAAGAGACTACCAGAGAAACTTTCTCAGATATGGATTAAAGCATCAGTTCCTACTATAAGTCTACGAGGCATAGAATTACAGCTGGAGAAGTACATAGGCGATGTTCAGAAAGTGATTCGATCAAAGTCTGCAACAGTCAAACAAGATGAAATAGAAAAAGATCTTGGCACATTGTTTGACATTTGTTCGTGTAAATGCAAAGAACTTTCGTCTTGTTGCTGTCCAATGGTTCTGAAGGTGCCAGCAATTGAGCATGACTTCATAACTGATCAACGCACTATACGTGTTGGCAGAATAGCTGCAATCGACAAGAAGGAATCCGCGCGTGCTGAGAGGAGTTTTAAACGAATATCTGTTTCTTTATCAAAGGAAGAGACTGCAGTTAAGTGTGCCAGAGTCGTTGAAGCATCTGATAATGAATCAGATAATGAAACAGACAACAATTCTGACACCGAAACTTATTCCCCTTCCGTATCAGATGTCGATACCGAAGTTACATCTACTCGTCTGAAAAACCGTTGTTTAAAAATATTGCTCTACAAGCAGATGGTTTTGGCATGTCAGATAGAGCAGTTGCCGCGATTGTATCAGCAACTCTGGTTGATTTTGGTATAGAACATATGGGACCAGTGGATCGGAATAAAATTCGCAGAGAACAAAAACTACTGAGAACATCCTGTAAAAATGCTGATTGTAGAACTTCTGGATTGTATTTTAATGGAAGGAAAGATCAGACTTTAAAACTTGAGGGGGATAGGCAGACTGTGATTTCTGAGGAATATATTTCCATTTTAACAGAGCCAAATTCAAAGTATGTTGATCATTGTACGCCAACAAGTGAATCAGGTAAATCCATTGCAGATTCAATAATTGATACTGTTGACTGCACGAACCTTGTTTGTATTGGTTCTGATTCAACTAACGTAAATACTGGTTTAAACAATGGAGTTATACGCAGAATGGAAATTGAACTTGGTCGACCACTGCACTGGTCCATTTGTCTTTTACATCTGAACGAGCTTCCTTTGCGACATCTTTTTCACTCCTTAGATGGTGCAACAACTGGACCCCATTCATTTAATAGACCAATTGGCAAGTCTATTTCAATGTCTGTTCAGAAACCCATAGTCAGCTTTACCATAATTGTTAGTGATCCTATTATATGCGATAAACAGTTGTTAAGCAGTGATCAACTGTACTTTTTCGAAATTGTTAATGCGGTGAAAATAGGTGTTGTACCAGATAGATTGAATTCTAGAACACCTGGGCGACTTAACCATGCAAGGTGGTTGACACTAGCAAACCGTGTTTTACGCCTCTATATATCTACTGAAGATCCATCAAATGAACTAATACTTTTGGCTAAATTTATTGTGAATTCATATGCGGTTGTTTGGTTTGACATTAAGAAACATTCAAACTGCTGAAATGCTGCTCCACACTATTATGAAATGATAGAAACATCACGATTTCTCCCTGTTCTTTATCGAATAATTGTTCAGCAAGTTTTGAAGCGCAATAGCTACCCGGCTCATATCGAGAGCATTATTCTGGCTATGCTCTAAGACAACCGTCAAGTGATCCGTAAGCTTGCGTTGAAGAGAATTCTTCGTGCTCGTGAAGATGACATACAAAATCGAAAATACGATTTCAAGCGACTAGTTATGAAGAACTGATTGACTGGCAAACACAGCCCCGCTTGGAACCTGTTCTGACAAAACATATTCCAACTGTACAAATATTGGCGTGGCTTTCGTCAGTTGAAGACATAGTTATTGACATTGAGCCATTTCCATGTCTCAATCAAAGTGTTGAACGTGTGACTAAAATTGTGACTGAATCAGCATCCAAAGTTTATGGTCATGAAAATCGTGATGGCTATATTCGCGTTCAACTGGAGCGCCGCAAGTTGATGCCTCACTTTGACACAAAATCTGAATTTAAGAACATTTAAGTATAGTTTCTAATCAACGTTTGCTAATGATATATTGTTTTGACTGTTCAAATAATTTGAATTATTAAACATTTAATCAATAAATTATGTAACAAATGAGCGTTTTAAAATTAATTTATTAAAAAACTTCAAAGGTAAAAATGCAAAGTTATGATCCGGCCTAATATATACTTATATATATATATATATATATATTATATATATATATATATATATATATATATATATATATATATATATATGCACCCTGTAGTACCAATTGAAGTGCGAAATTTGTTTAAACTTGTCATGTTAACAGGCATGTGCTTTTATATAGTTCCCGCATTTATTTGTATTGTTTGAATAGATTCCTGGAATTTATTAATTTATTTGTGTGTTTATTTCTAGAGTTTTTACATAATGGATAGTATGGAAGGAAAGGGGTGTGCAGTTATAGCATTATTAGACGGGAAGAGAAAACCTTATCAGATTTTCAAAATGCTGCAGCATAAAGGAATAACAAAGGATTTTGTCTATCGTACTAATAAGCGATATAATGATAGTGGTTCTGTCAAAAAACGTTATGGTGGTGGCAGGCAACGCACTGCACGTACCCCCAAAATGCTTGCAGCGCTTAAAGCTCGAATTCGTTGCAATCCAAGACGGAATCAAAAAAAACTTGCCCTTTAAATAAATGTGAGTTGTATGACCATTAACAGAGCCTTTAAAGAAGACCTTAAGGTACGGGCATTAAAAATTAAAACATGTCACTATCTTACAGCCGCCAACATCAAAGGAAGACGTGAGAAATGTGCTCAACTTCTTGCTCCCTATGGTCCCGCTGCTGTTAACAGAATTTTATTCACAGACGAAAAATATTTCACCATAGAGGCCGAATTTAATCGGTAAAATGATCACGTCTATGCTAAAAGTCGTGCAGAATTACCTCACCATGTTGGTGAGGTAATTCTGACAAAACTTTTAGTGTTGTCGTACAACTTTTAGCAATTTTTCGAGTGCCTATTCATTAGATATTTTGATGGCAGAAGTTAAATTCACGTAATCTACACCCTATTCCTGACACATGTTCAATTAAATACTAAACTTCATTTGCGTTTTTCTTTACTTCAGAAAATTTTGTGTGTATATTTTAGAAAACGAATTTATCTTAGAGCATATTAAGTTAAACGTTTAAAATTTCAGAAGTTGTCTATTATACTTCAAAGTAGTGCATGTACTAGGTTCTTGAACGGAATTATATTTTTTATTGAAAAATTAGTATTTTCTCATCAACTTCATGTTTAACTTTATAAACATTCAAAATGGCATCGACAAAAATTATTCGTTGCAGACTCTATGGCTCGACAAAGAAATAAAGCACTGTTTATAATAGCTCAGTAGCGAACGTAAGTCAATATATAAAACAATAAGCCAGTATAAAATGAATTAGCTCACATAGTACTATATATACATAGTACTATAACCCAATTATACGTTGTTATTGATGATTTTTCAAACTTTAGCACTAATGAAGAACCCCATTCAAAAACCCATTTAGTCGGGTTTTGCCTCAAAAAATTGGGTTTTTGACAACACTGCCAATTGAGTATAAACTTAATAATGGCCTTGATGCTATCAATAGTCACTTCTCTTTATTTATTACTTTCGAATTTTAATACTATATTATTCCTTACATAGTAGCGTCCGTTATTAAGCAACATTCTTACGTATATACGTATTTTACGTATATTAGGTATTTTACGTATACTATTCATGCGTTGAGATGGCAGTGGCAGGATTTGAACCCGTTTCGTACATGTGGTAAATCATTAGATCCGTCTGAATTATTAGATCCCATTCAGTAAAAATCAAAATGAGAATGCGCTTTCAAGCTATTATGTTTCAAAGTGTTGCGTTTGAGTCCAAACAATTGATATTTACACTAAGACCATTAAAATCTAGGTTTTCAATGGTCAAAGCATTAACTTTAAGACATTACGAAAGACGAAGAAAGGAAGTAAAATTTGTTTCAATTTCAAAATTTGTCATATACATCATTATCAAATATACACAGTAAAACATTACAAAAGACGAAAAGAACTATAATGTATTTCGATTTGTCTAGAATTACCTAATATATTAATCCTTTATAATATAAAAGATTATCTAATTAGATAATATACATATACATAATTTATTTCAATTTTTCATATAAACTATATGACAATTTGAAATAATTGCGTAAATGTAATCAAGGCTTGAAATACATTACGTAAATATAATCAAGGCTTACTGTGTGTATTAGCTAATACACATAGTATATAACGTAAGTGTATATATAATCAAGGCTTACTGTGTGTATTAGCACCTAGTATATAACATAGTGAATAACGTGTAACAATAAACTATGAAAGTAATTAATTGCACTGCCCTGGGCCTATGATTATCTCATGCATATATTGATTTATATATTATGATTGTATATTGAATCATTTTTTATTGTTTTTCCCAGTGTTTGTTAGTTATATACAAGATACGGTGTTCTTCATGGTATTTGCTAAATACTATTATTATTATACTATAATATTAATACTATATTTTAGCATTATGTTTATATGACTATATTAATATCATTATTACCTAGTGTTGGTTAGTTACATGCAAGATATGGCACTCTTCATGGTATGTGCTTAATAATATTATTGTTATATTAAATTATGTTCTTACTTTCATCGTAATATTTTGCTTGGTTAGGCATTTTAGAAATATTGATTGTTTTTGCTATTTCTAAAATTTTGCAAACAAGTGCTTCAGTCCTTGCCCGCTAGCGTTTAGTCCTTGCCCAAAATTTTTTAAATAAAATAACCATGCAAATAACTCATGTAAAAATGTAAATAACACTATACTCTATTTGCAACCTTTTGACATTGACAAAATATAGCAAATTCTTGCCGAAAAAGTTATACCTTCTAATAAAGTGTTTTAAATAAATTTTTTCACGTGCAGTCTTTTGTGCGATCCAGGCAGTAGAACTCCATTCACATCCGTGAGACGAAAGTTGCTACATGGTGTGATACTTGATACATTATAAGAGCCTTTAAATCGTGCCTTGAAAGCAGCACCTTTTGATCGGCGGTCTCATATCCAATAGCAAAACCTTATCACCTTCAGCAATTATTGTGTGTGTTCCTTTTAACTTTTTCAATAAGTTCTTTTCATAACAAAGTTTTTGTTTTGTTTGAGCATGTTGAATGTTCTAAAATTGGAAAACAAGGAAAGATTATTTGTACTACGATGTGAAAGTCGCTTATGCTATTTATGTAATGTCTTTCATGGTTGTAAGTTTAGTTGAAGTTATTCTTAATTAAAAACCGCCAAAAACAGTGCTAGGAATAAATAGCGCTAGTGATGGGTCGTGTATCAGTGGAGCCCTATTTATTCGTAGTACTGTATTTGACGGCTTTAATCGGGTCTGTATCTAGCGAGGTCTGTATCTAGCTTTAAACGGGTCTGTATCTAGCTTTAAACGGGTCTGTATCCAACAAATGAGACCCGGACCGATTACCAGCCGTACGTATGAACTACTTATAATAAAACTAATTGAATAAATTAGTTTAATCTTTAAAAACCTTGGTAACCAAGTCTGTGAGACTCTGAATGTGCTTTTTATTTATTTCCATTTCACTTTTGATTTCCTCCGTCGTCGCTGCTACAAAACTATGGTCGTTCTAAATCACAAAAATTATGAATACCTTACTGTGCGTAAATAAATATGAATACCTGACTGTGCGTAAATAAAATATATATAAAATAAAAATCGTTAATGTAAACACAATATATACATGCGGAGTTTATAAATAACGCATTCACTACTTCAAATTGGCTCTTTAAAATCGGCAATCGGCAGCTAAACATAATTTCAAAAGGTGAAACTTTCGTTGATGTTTGTCTCTCGACTCGCAAAGGATATAAAACAATGTCGATATATTCATCCCAGTATGATTGGTTCTCCTCAATAAGTTTTCTTAACTTGCTAAATCAAGTTTATATATATATATATATATATATATATATATATATATATATATATATATATATATATATATATATATATATATATATATATATATTATGTATATATATATATATATATATATATATATATATATATATATATATATATATATATATATACATATATATATATATATATATATATATATATATATATATAAATATATATATATATATATATTTATATATATATATATATATATATACATATATATATATATATATTTATATATATATATATATATATATATATATATATATATATATATATATATATGTATATATATATATATATATATATATATATATATATATATATATATATATATATATATATATATATATAGATATAGATAGATATATATAGATATTTATAGATATATATAGATATATTTTGTCCGTTAGATTGCGGATGATTAACTGCCGTTTTGTTTTTTTTTGTTCTATCCCGAGCAAATTATACATTTCGTAGTTTAACTTAAATGTTAAGACAATTATAATTTTTAAAGTAATTAATTTTCCAGGAAACATTGGTTAAGCCTATTTTAATAATATAACTTTTATTTCTAATAGTTTTTATAATATTTTTATCTACCTAATTACAAAACTCTGTTTCATTGTCAGTTATAATTGCTGATGGAAAACCAAAGGTTGTGACCAACTTTATTATAGCCGTAGCCACTGTTGCGGCTTTTTTATTTGGCAAATGCCACTTTGAAAAGAGATCGGTACAGTTATCGCGAATAAAGGTCACGCTACAAAATACTAATATGTTAAGAAATAACTAATATTTATTGTAAAATGTTTGAAACGATTGATCTCATAATGTTTCCTTATTTTAAAGTATACATTAAAGCTGTTGTGCTACTATTTTTTTTCGCATTTTATTTAATTTTTTTTGAACTTTTATTAAATAAATGAATACTATATAATAAAACTTGTATATTTTGTTTCTTTATAAAACTTATAAGCCGTTTTACTTTTAAATATGTATTTAAAAGCTTGTCAAACCATCAAAAATAGTTAAAATTTCTAATTTCAACCAATTTGGTGGTGGTGCTATTATATTTTTCGCAGCTGTATATACAAACATTGAAATAGTTTATATAACTGTCATTTTAAAATGCATTTAAAGATTTATTAGGCTGAATTAGAGGTTCAAAATTCAGTTAACACTTGTGAAACTTTTTTTTTGGTTATATTGAAAACCATAAACATCTTGTTATTCACGGAGTTTGCTTTCCTTTCTCTTATTAATATATTTTATAACCTATCTAAACCAAATCTAGAAATAAAGTTCTTATGTATTGCTCAAGATATGAAAGTAATTCTTTTACTAAAATCATCATCTAGCATTATTAAACCATTTTCTTACCCTATCTAAACCAAATATATAAATAAAATGCTTATGTATTGCACAAGATCTGAAAGTAATTCTTTTACAAAAATCATCATCTAACATTGTTAAACCTTTCCCATCTGCGATTTCCAAATGCTTTAATATTGTAACATCTTTTTCAGGCGGTATTTTATCATTACTCTGTAAACTGGCTTGTATTTCTTTGGTAATTTAAAATAACTTTTTATTGTCAAATAATATCTTAATATGATATTTCTATTTTACATCTTTTCTGGAAGGGTTTGCTTTTGTTGTTCTATGCATACGAAGTATCGTAACACTTAAAATGCTGAAAATCAAATTAAATAATGTTTTTACATTAAGTACGAGTAAGCTTCTATGCACTAGAAGTATTGTAACACTTAAAATGCTCAAATTCAAATTAAGTTAATGTTTTTACAAGTACGAGTGAGCCGCAGTATACTCCTACCCGTAAAGCAGTGGCTCATTTCTCTTCATGCTGTGCACTACTAAAATGTTACATATGCAATTTCGAATTATTATTTTAGTTTTAAATGAAAACGTTTCAAAAATCAAATATAAAATTTAATCAAGGTACATATTTAGTTCCCGCCTTTATCAAGCTAAAACAGAAAATAGAACCTCTAAATGCTGTGTATATATATATATATATATATATATATATATATATATATATATATATATATATATATATATATATATATAATAGAACTAATAAATAATATATTATCCCAGATGGCATAAACATGATGGGCCTACGTCGGCACGACGTATGCTTTCACAGCGTTTAATGGTATATTTTGAAAGGCGGGCTGACGTAGTTTTAACTTCTCTAAATAATTTAGTCCTGATGTCGTCGGAACGATGTCATTTAAACGTCGGGCCGAAATTAGTTAAATTACGTCGGACCAAGTTTAGTATTAGCCCGCTTTGGTTCAGATCGATAAATGGGATTACTTAAGCTTCTGTTAAAAAAACAAGTATGTACACAATGGAAAATTTTTAAATGTTCTTAACTCTAAGAACATTTAGGAGTTTCAGATTATGGTATAAGGGGCCCCATCCCCACTGGATCCGTCACTGGCTAATTATAAATTTATACGATTACACATTACTGCTTCAAATTTATTCTATAAAAAATTCTTTACATTAGATAATATAATATATATTATATTACCAATATATATTTATGTATATATATATATATATATATATATATATATATATATATATATATATATATATATATATATATATATATATATATATATATATATTCATATATATGTATATATATATAGCTGATAGCTGCATGTTTTAAAAGCAAGTGATAGCTGCATGTTTTAAAAGCAAGATATCCCTGGTTCAAAGAAAGCTTTGGTAAAGAAGGAGGCACAAATTTCCTAGTAAATCTTCTTCAGCTATGCTCTGTGATAAGACTGTTACAACTAAGGGTCCCAAAAAAATAAATAAATAAATAAAAAGGAGTTATATAAAATATATGTTTAGTGTCACATACTAGTATTCCAGGTAGCTAAAAAAAAAATTGTAAACCAATCTTTATTCTTTTCAACCTTGCTGATAACAAATCTAAAAAAAATAAAATCATAACATTTGTAATCATAACATAAAACTTTAAAAGAATGAACAGCAACAAAATCAATACAAATGAAGGTAACAGAAAAAGCAATGTATGCCAATAATTAGTTCATGCCTAATATTGTTTTATAAAAATGTGTGGCTATGAAGGCTTTTTTACCTAGCGGTAATGATTTTTTTTTTTTGTATCCTTTTTTTATTTTTATTAATAATATATTAGTTTTCTATTTTTAATATTTATTTAAAACTTAATATACGATTATTTATTGCAAACTTATCAATAACTATTTTGGTATCTATTACTGACTCTGTATGAATATTCATCAAAGCTAAACCATTTAAGCGTGAAGAACTTAAAGAAAGCCCACGATGCCCACAAAGAATAATTGTTTCAATAATAGGTTGCAATAACTGTCGATTTTCGGAAATTTCTAGTTGAACTATTTTTTTAGATATAAAGTCTATTGATTCTGTTTTACAAGATCAAATCGATGATAATGGCATTAAAACTTAAGCAGTTTTTACATGTAAACCTTTATTTCTGCAGACAGACTTATATTTTTTTGCCAAATACATGTTTCTGAAAGTAACGAGAAACATCATTCCAGTGATCATAAGGGTTACTAAATAATCTTTTAACTAAACTTCATTAAGATGGAAAATTATGTCCAAAAAGTACACATGGTAAACAGAAAGCTCCATCAAATATATTTGAGTATGTAAGCCATGGAAATTTTCTTATCATTATAAATTGAAAACTTCGTCCATTTTTATTTTTAGAAAAAATAAATTTCTTACTTGGAACAAAAACAAATTAAACTAAATTTTGAAGTTTAGAATTATTTAAGGTTTTTCCAACATTTGAATAGATATTATAGTTAAAAACCAAATAACCAATATCGTAATTGTTGGAGGCTAAACAAAATGGTTCTCAAAAAGTAATCTTACTAAATTTGATTAATGATGTAGATGGCTGACTAGAAACTAGCATAGATTTACTTTTTATTTTTTCTTGCGAATGATTACAATGTTAATATGTAGATTTAACATAGAAATTTATTTTAGTCTAACTTTTTTCTAATTCCATCGCAAATTTTGCGTTTTAAATTCTCTCAATAAAGAAGTATGATGGTTGTGCTAAAAAGGAAAAAAAAAATTTAAATACCTTTTTAACAAAAAAGGATATAAAATGATTTAATATTATTCAATGAATATATTCGAGGTATAATAGTATGGCTAATTAAACTTTTATATTTTGGTAGACCAAAATCTGGGTTTAAACATTCTATTTTTTTTGCAGCAAAATTACTTTGCAAGAATACAAAATAAAAAAGACCAGTTTTTATCATTATAATTATTATCAGCTTACTCATGTATCAATTCTTCGCATTTTTTTCCTGTATCTAAAGAGCGAAGGGATATTGACAAAGGATATAGCTTAGGGATATTGACTAATAAATCAAAACATGAAATAGAGCTTGGGTTTTTATTAAAAACATATTGAAAAGTTGGGTGATTAATAAAAATCAGCGTTTAAGAATCTCTAATCATTAATTATACAGTTATTTCCAGATAGACATAAGGAGATAGAACTATATAAACAGTTTCCAGTTGTTTGAGACCTAAGTTATACGTAAAATATAACAATTATATAATTTTCATTTAACTTATTGTGTATTTTTAAGTTTTATATTTATTAGTTTTATATTACTTAGTTCTATATTACTTGAAAAAATCAATACATATGTATCAATAACAATATGTATCAATAACAAAACAATATAATAAAAATATAATTTCCTAAAAACAAGAAAATTGCCATTATGATTTTCTTTGAAAATCTTTGAAATAAAGATTTCAAAACTTTTAAGCTAATGGTTCCATTTATAAATTTTATTTATTTCAGGGCGTATGTGTTATGGGACGTCTAACAGTTTTTTTTTTTATCAAATAAATCATATATAAAAATAAATAGCAACGACTAAAATTTAAAAAAAAGTACAGAATATAATCATATAAAATTGGGGGAGTCCATTGGTGTATTTTGTCGTGTATTTGTTGTTATAATTTTTTTCACCTCCTGATAACGGTAAAACAAAAGAATTTTAATAAATATTTTACTTAGGGTGTATGTCGAAAGGGACGTCCTTAATTTATTTTAAGTAAATAGTTCTATTAATAATTTTGTTAACAAATTAAATCCAAAATTAACAACAATTTTCATTTTGCAGTGAAATAAAATTGGGAGCGTCAATTAATGCTTTTAACAAATATTATTTACCAAAAATTGTTTTAACTTCCGCTTCATAACTATTTTAATGTAAACTTTAAATCTCGCTTAAACAACTCGCTTTTAACAAGAACCCGTTACGCCTTAAATATAACTGACTATAATTTTAACTCGATTCAACAAAACTGCAATAATAATATTTATAATATAAAAAAATATATAATTTGCAATGCAGTATATTTTATTAGTAACTTATTATTTGAGCATTACGTTTTATTTTCTCAGACCAAAATTATATTTCTGATATTTTATATTTCAAAATTATATTTCTGATATCTTACACTACATCTTACACTTTTATCTATCATTATACGCTTTAAATAATAACAAATATTTCACCATCTGTCGAAGCATGTTGATATAGGTTGGTCAATTATACAGTTGGTTTAGTGATTGATGTTGTCATAATCTGCATTTCAGGAAATTTGACAGCATTAGTCATCTCCATTTTTTATTAAAGCATCCCAGTCGGCAAAAAAGTTCAGTGATTTTCACGTGAATACGAGTAATCCAGTAGTTACATTCGCAGGAATATATCTAGGAACACTTGTTCTCGTGTAGCTAGTTTCCTTCACGTGCAAATAACTACTAAATTTACGCAAAATATATTTTTCGGCGTAACTTAGTTATATATAACGTGCGTA
This sequence comes from Hydra vulgaris, assembly GCF_022113875.1. Taxonomy (NCBI): domain Eukaryota; kingdom Metazoa; phylum Cnidaria; class Hydrozoa; order Anthoathecata; family Hydridae; genus Hydra; species Hydra vulgaris. Next base: position 31,632,681 of record NC_061167.1, on the reverse strand, counting down.
ATAATAGAATATATATACAACGTGCGTAACATAAGTTTGCCTGTTTGGCTTAGTAGTTTTATATCGCTGCTTTAAAAAATCTTTTAAGTACATGTACGTTGTAAAGATTTTCTTAGATTTTTCAAACATATGTATATATATGTATATATATATATATGTATGTATATATATATATATATATATATATATATATATATATATATATATATATATATATATATATATATATATATATATATATATTATACAATATAAAATACAAATTTATCATTTGTAACAAATGACGATAAAACTAATAAACAATAATGACAATACAACTTATTATTAACAATAAAACATTATTACAAATAACAACAACTTATGCAAAACATATAATATTCTATAAAGTCATTAAAATAAGAGATCGAAGCATTTGTTCAATATCTGATAAACAAGTCAGAGAGTCCTTTAAAAAACAGCACAAAAAAAGCAGCATTGAAAGCGACCTTTAGGGGGTCTGAAGCTGCTAAGACAGTAGGATTTCCTGTTGAGATAGGCAATTTTCAATATCGTATACTATATTTATTCACCGATACTAGAAATGAAATGAAAAAATTAAATAATAAAATTATGTTGATGCAGAAGTACATATCTACTATAAAAGCAGATGATGCTGATTTAATTAATAAAGCAGAAACGGTAATTGAGTTAGAGGATCTTGAAGGACGTTTACAAAATACTGACTTCGCAAGGAAAGTTCGTAAATCTCTAGAAACAATATCACTTTCTTGTAAGTCTGCAAAAGAAGATGTTCGAACTGTTATTAATTCTGTTATGTCATTGCCATTACAAGAAATAGTAAACGTTCTATATGGCAATAATGTTCCGAAAAAAATTGTCGACCATTTATCTATGTCACGTGAGTTGCCCTTACTCTTGTCATGCATTGTGACTGCCGTTGTTAAAAAATTTCTAACAATGTCTGAAAGAATTGTTAAAATGGAAATTTCAGAGTACTTTAAAAATTCAAAAAAAAGATATAGAGTGCATTTAGATTATTAAAAATTTATTCTCGTATTTAGAAACTGTTCTATTTTGTTATTATTGTTTTATTTAAATTGAATAACAGTCTGCTTTTAGGTTCGAAAAATTTTCTTGCTGAGATTAAATAAGACATTTGTCTTATTTTAAGAGTCAATAAAAAAATCATGAAAATTTTAATAAATCAATTTGTTGTCTTAACGCTGAGATTCTTAATGATATTGTGTTTTATAGGTATATTTGTATGTTTTAAAAGTGCATAAACAATTTTAGATAAATATGTGCTGGAGCTATGTTATATTTATTACATCTGTTATGTTATATTTTGTACATATGTTAAAATATGTTGCAATTTTACCAGTGTTTATATTTACCAGATTTTTTCAATACATGTTTTAATGTCAGCAAAAAAGTTTAGGGGTGGTTTTTTACACATCATTTTCACGGGAAGTTTTTATTAGTAAATTGCCGAAAAGATTGTTAAAAGTTAAGTTTGCGTGAACAAAACTAGTAGAACGTCTTCTCGCACTAGTAGTTTCTTTCACGTGAAGATAACTGCTAAAACACCTAAAAAATTATATCTGGTTATTAAATTTAGCGCCATTGCATTTACCTTCTTGTACAGGAACAAGTCAACCCTGTTTCACGATGAAAATTTATTACATAGTATATGTTTTATATAGGCACTCTATATGAGCAGGTAGCTTTCTAGCTAAGTTTCGGAAAGGTTGACGTTGTTGATTAATGCCAAAAGCTCACTAAAATGGCTTGATGTTATTTAGTTAATTAATACTGTATGATTAGCCAGCCATCTTTTTATTATAAGTTTATTGTAAGGTTACAAATATGATATGTATGTAGATATTAAAATATATAAAGCTGTTGTGTTTTTAAAAGAATACTAGTGTCTTTATTTTTGTTAAAACAATTTATTTAAAATGTTTGTTATATTTAGTAAAGTAAACAGTTTAATAATAAAAATAATAATTTATTATAAGAAAAATACTAAAAGTTGACTGATTATAGAAGGAATTGGCTACCTAACTATCTGGTATTTTTATTCGTTATTTTTATGTTACGTTAGTTTTATAAATGGACCATTTTTTACGGTCATATGTAGTTGTACCTCCAATTGGTTTATTACAGCTTTAAGCTGAACTATTGCACCGATTTACACCGAAAGTCCTAATACTACCCCCTAGTAAGGTACTATTTTTTTTATTCAAATTGTATTTTTGAGAGAAACAACAATAAAGGATCTATGATTTCTGTTTATTAATTTAAATGATATACTTTGATATGATATAATGATATACTTTTTAAAATTGATCAGAGTGCTGCAAATGTTTACAGCCTAACACTTGTGACAATATTGTTGTGAAATTTATTCAATACAATCTAAATAACTTTTCCAATTTTTTTTTTTTTTAGATATCTTTGTTGATATATTATGCAAGTCGTAAAATATCTTTATCATTCTGTTTTTTATTTTTACATTTTCGTTGTATATGTTGCTATTTTTAATATATTTTTTTATTAGTTTTATAATAAATATTTATTTATTCAGAAAGGATTTGCCTGCAAAGAAAAAAAAATTGACATGGCAATGTAAATTTCAGCAGTTTTCCTTCGTCTTTAATATCGAAGTTAAATTAACGGAATCAGGCTACGTAAGTGTTTAGGTTTTTATTAGCTTTTTTTATTAAAATTAAAAAATGTATAAGTTTCTGTAAAATAAATTGTGTTATATGTTAGGATTTGAAAATGAAACCATGGAATAGGGAAAGTTAGGTATGTTTTATTATTAATTTGTTCAATCATTCAGTTAGTAATATTTTTAATGATTATTACTACTATTATTAGGCCAAATCATTGAGAAATTGTTGGTTTAGAGAATTGTGGAACGTATGCTCCGATAGTATTGTCCAACATATCTGAACCAAGACGAGTTGCTTGACATGCCCTAACCACTAAAGCAAATGCAGTTCTTATTTTAAAACGATATCCATGGTGTTTAAGATATAAAAAAAAAAATACAAGTTATTTAATAAAATGTTTAAGAGTTTTATATGTTTAACAGCTTTCACAACAAAATGTAAAATAAAATTTATTAAATGCTGCGTTTTTTATTTGTGTGGATTTGTTATTAATAAAGGTTCCATGTTAGATAATCTATATTTAATTGCTTTTTGAATGGTATTATATGAAATAAACTTATATTTGGAAAAAACGTTGTTGTTTTTAAACAGTAGACCTGTATAAACCAATAACAGGTTAATAGTCAGAAATTTTTACTTGTAAAAATAACTCCTATATAAACTTTAAAATAAGTTTAATTAGAAATAAACTTTAAAATAAGTTTATTTAGAAAATTTTCTACATAAACTTAAAGTTTATTTATTTTAATTTTGAAGTTATTATTTATTATAAAGTTATTGTTACAAGCAAAAACTTAATTTTTACCTGTTTATACAAGTCTTTAAACTATATAAAAAATCCTTTTTGCAACACGAATAACTCGAAAATTACACGTAAAAATTAGGTTTTGAATACTAGTTTTAACTCATTTTAAGACGTTGCATTCACGCTTTATAACTAATATTATTCTCGTGAAAAATACCTTTTAATAAAACGAGGTGAAAGTAGTTTCTGAGACGTGAATTTTACTCAAAAAATTTCGAAATAGTATGGGTTATTATCACGCGTATTTGTATCCCGTACTTAATCTGAAATTCACGTTTCCGCAACACGAAAAGTTCACGTGAAAAAAGTAAATTTTACCGACTGGGATTGTTCTTTTATTATAATATTTCTTGCTGCATCTAAAAAGCAAATGAATAGTCTAAAAATTAAATAATAATAATATCAAAACATTGAATTAATAACTTTCAAATTTTTAACTTTTGTCATAACTTATGAAGTATAAACTATTTTTTGTAACACATTAATCGTAAGATTTACACTAATCTTAACTAGGATTTATAAAATCCAAAAATCAAATATAAAATTTAATCAAGGGACATATTTAGTTCTAAAATCCAAATCTTGAATTATTTAATTAAAAATTGAGATTTAATAGTAATTACAAAACCAACTTAAAAATCTTCCTATTATTATTTATAATAATTTATTTTAATTACATTTAATTAATTTATTTTATTATAATAATTTTTTTTTATTTAAATAATTTTTTTTATTTGTAATAATTTTAATTAATTTTATTATAATAATTTATAATAAAAAGTACATTAACAAATTGATTCAAAAGATGCACAAAAAAGTGGTGATCCCAACATCTTAACAATAAAAGAAACACCACCTACAAAAGTGTTGTGCAATGAATCTAGGAAAGTAATATTACAGGACATTAAAACTAAAAAGAATTTGAAAATAAATATATTCATATATTAAAGTTGTAGATATCACTCCTTAAAACCAACATATTCAAAAGCAATTCGTATGAATAAAAAACAATCAATTTTATTTTGAAGAGCAGAAACTAACTTGGATTCCTGAAAAACCAAGGTAAAAATTAGGCATATGTGTTAAGAGTGTGTTTCTCAATTCATCCAATAATATTTTTTAACAAGTTTTTTGACAAGCAGTATAGAAGGTTTGAACAAATATTTTGTACAAGATCATCATTCACGTCATTGGGGTATGATTTTTAGTTATTGCAAGTTCCATTTTAGTATGCGAAAAGCTCTTGAATTATGATGCAAAAGTTCGAACAAATCAGTATCCTGTTTGTGACTGCAGTTGATATAATGCAGTGTCAATAACAGGATAAAAATCATTCACTTTAAACAAAAGTTCGTTATCTTGAATTCTATAATCTTGACATAAGTCGTCAAAAAAATCTGACATTTCTTTTCACAATGTTGCTAAAATGTTAGTGGTGTTCCAGTTTCCTGCTAGTGCTTTTGAAATTAAAATAAATCTCTTCAATGAATTATGGCTAAATTGAAGTTCTCTATGGGTCAGTGAGAAAAAATAGTTGCACAAGAATGATCTATTTGTTTGTTCTGTTGCTCAACAGAAGTTTATTAATTGCTCAAAGTAATCTTTGCAAAACAACAATGAAGACAATGTAATCAAACTTTTCAATAGCATTCCTAAGACCGAGGGCGTCGTCCCTCTCCGTCTTGTTTAAATTTTTCATGCAAATTTGTGTTAGTACTTAGAGAATGTCAACAGGCATATTTTTTTTACACCAATAACTTCGTCCACTGAAAAAGACCACTTTGTCGACAAAGTCTTTTCAACTTTTATGTTATTAAATGCTGTTATGTTATTAATTTTTCAAGCTAGTTAGAACTAACCACCTTTTTAAAATGGATCCAATTAAATTGAAAATCTGACTTATACTTCTAAAGAAATGTATGACACGTGCGGTAGGATTCTAATCTCAATTAGTTTTTAAGCTCCGCCTTTTTTTTTCCACTCATTACACTAGAGTCAAAAAAGCCCTCGTATCTTTTCTGAGTTTAAACCTTGATAATCAGCTATTCACTTAGACGTTCTGTTAATTCTACTGCAGTGAATTTGTTAAACCAAGAAACCCAAGAAAGGATCCATTTACATTGCAATTTTCAGAGTTTAATTCTACTCAACGTATTGAGATTATTTACGATATCATCGAAAAGACAAAGTTCTGGACCAATAAAATGTTAATGACACGCTTAAGAAGTTTTAAGAAGGATTCCATATTTCTGTCTTGCATTGACAATAGACCAGTTACACCATTATTCCACTTTCAATTAAAATTCAAATCACGTCAATTGCCAAATAACCATCAAAGCTGACAATAAGGCCAACCCAGGCTTGTGAAAAACCAAAGCCAAATGCGGTTAACTTTTTAGTTTCCAGAAGAGTGAAACAAGTGAAAATGATTTGCTAAATCTTTGCTTTTCACAAATGCTCCTACTGGTTAAATGGTCTATGTTGCAGAAATATTTATTTAAAATTGGTACAATTTATTGTATTAGGAATGATACCACGATCAGTTGGAAAATGAGCTGACAAAATAAATGAATTAATTTGTATATCGTTCCGATACACGTGTTCATAAATTGCCTAATATATATTTTAAAGTATCAATAGATGAATTTCAAAGTGACGTCGCGCGTTTACATTTTTTCGGACGCGAAGGACACTGGCAGGATTGAAAGAAAACACGCAAAAAGAAAATGTGGAGTGAATCCGAAGAAAATGTGGAGTGAATCTGAATACTTTTTAACATTAGAAGAAAACAATAAAGATACATATAAAAAAAAATTAACTTTGTCAAGCGGAATGATACTCCCTGACCTTTTCGTACTTGAAAATTGGAAAAAATTACGTTTCAATGATGCTCGACATTACATGGGGTGACATATACAATTACCTTATTAACTCGCCAAGTAACTTTACACACGATTCAATGAAAGCCTATAAATCATTGGAATCGTACAACTTTTACATTTGTGGGCATGTTCAAGATGTATACTATATTTTAATTGAAGAAAAGAATGAATTTTAAAATAAAGTAATTTTAAAATAAAGTAATTTTAAAAATAAAGTAATTTTAAAATAAAGTAAAATGTATACGTTTTTATTTATTTATTCGACTTTTAATTTTTTAAAGGTGCCTCCAAGTCAAAGACAAGGAAAAAAGCAGAAATGTTAGGAAGTGTGGGTTGCAATAAATAAAGTTAATGGGTGGATTTTAACGGCAAATTCCAAATGCATGGTAGGGTAAGTGCATTAATTAAATAATATAATTATAATCTTTTTTTAAACAAGTATTTTGAGAAGTTTAATTGGTTATACATTTTTGAAATTACAGATTAGGCTCTGTGTGTAGTCACATGAGCCTAATCTATAAATATTATTATAAACGGTGCTTTGTTGTTTAAGCTTGTTGCGTGTGTACAGCTCGGTTTAAATAAAATATCTTGTACAAGCACATTGTGCAGTTGGAAAAAATCACCCAAATCAGCAACGCCAGCCCCACTAAAATAAAAAAAACTTTCTCGACCAAAGAAGCGTGAAACTCTTCCAAATATTAGTGACAATGAAAACTCAAAGGATGAAAGACCTTACAGCTTTCATGATCCTACACCAACTTTATATAGATAAAAAAAAAGTTGCTTGAACTCAAAAAATTGTATAAGAATGCTGCTATTCTTCAGTCTGTGGATATTAAAAATGAAAGTAAAGAACATTGTAGTGATACAGATATTGCGGAGGAGGATGACAGTTACAATGAATATAATTTGCCGGAACCACTTACTTCACTATACTTGCCTGCTTCAATTAATTTAGATGATTCCACCTTAACAAAATATTGCGTAGGATCAGACGAGGAGTACAAAATCACTCAAAGTGTTAACATGTACAGCAATTTACTTAAAGTTACAAAGATTCAAAGCGCTAGTAGAATCTGGAAGTTGCACAGGGCAAGTAGAATAACAGCATTGTTATCAAAAATTGCGTATAACTTAAAAGGTGATAAATACCCTAAGTCATTTATAAACACAGTGATGCAATACAACGCAGAATTCATTACAAAACCTACGAGTTTTTGTAAGAAAATGGAGACTGTAGCAATTCTTACAATTTACAATTTTTACAATTCTTAAATTCTTACAAGCAATTAGTCGCAAAAACGCATACAAATATAGTTGTTACAGAAACTGGATTGCATGTTCTTCACAAAAATCCATGCCTTGGTGCTTTACCTAATAGTATGGTGTATTGTGATTGTCATGGTTCCGGTGTAGTGGAAATTAAGGGCTCATATAAGTATAGAAATGGTTTAAAAAATTGGAAAACAGATACGGATTTTCCTGTAAATTTTGACAATACGGTAAAGAAAACACACCAGTATTACTTTCAAGTGCAGCAAGAAATGTACATACTGCAGCAAGAAATACTACATACTGCCATTTTTACATTTGGATCCAAGGAAAAAATGAAAACGATACAATGTTAATTAATGCTCCAATTGTGAAAATCTTTAGTGAAAGTCTTTTGTGAAAAACTGGAAATAAAGTTAACAATAATATTTTTTAAATTTTTACTACCTGAAATAGTGTCTAAAAAATGATCCTAATAACCTTTTGAGCGATCAAACATACTGCATTTGCAAACGCCCAATTTTTATTGATTGGATGCAACGGAAAAAACTGCAAAATAGGATAGCTTCATTACAGTTGTATTGAAATAAAAAATGACCCTAAAGGTAAATGGTTCTGCAAGGAATGTATATTAATATATTTATTAATTATCTTACTTTGTCAACGACATTTTGGCACTTTTTTCAGACATAAAAAATCAATAAACTGTTTACAATTCTTCTGATAATATGAATACGCAAATTTAGTATTAGTCGAGTTACGTCATTTTCTAGGCTTTTCTATTTTAAAGTAGTTTCTAGGCTTTTCTATACGCGGTTTTTTTTTTTAATTTTATTTACTAACAACGCGTATTACGGGTTGCTTACTGCTAGTATTATTTAGTAATATAAATTTTACTACTCTCGAGTCTTTATTAGAAGGGTAGGGGGGATTTTTATTAATTTTTTGAAAACTTGCCCACCTACCCTAAGCCACACAAATACCACACTGTTTATTAATTTTTACTTGCTATCAACAAAAAATTTCTGAAACTATCAAAAATAAAAAAAATAATTTATTGAAAATCGGCCTTAAAATTTACAAAATATATAGTAGTAACTAATAAATAATAAAACCTTTACTATAAATACTCACCGCCTACTTTTATTAGATCTTGACTAACCAACCCCAACCCCCTTGTAATAAGGACTCGAGAGTACTTGAGACAACCCAAATGTAAGATAATACAAAATAAAGTGAAAATAAAAAGGTTTTTCACTCTTATGAGCTTGGAGCAACAACACTACTGGTAATATTTACTATTGAAGTTATTATTACCATTACATCGTCAAGTAAATCAACATGAGGTAATAGGATAATGTTTTGAAGAGTTCGAAATTTTTTTAACCGTCCAATTACCCTATCAACATGGATTCTTATATGTGCAATTTGACGTGATTCATCAACTTTAACAGAAGACATCTGCTTTTTTCCTTTGTGAATTTTGGTAATTTTAAAATCCCTCCTTTTGTAGGAAATTCTTTAACAAGTGCAAATCCTCTATCAGCAAGTACACAATCTTCATGGGTAATTTTTTTTAAAAATCCAGATTTAAATGTAATTTCTTTATCTGACACTCTACCACCCCATCCAGGGAATTAAAAACTTACAGCACCTGATGGAGTTATACCAATGAAATATTTAATTGTGTTTTTGTTTTTTTAATTTGACCAAGTTTGAGCTCGAGCATGAAGACTAAAAGGTCTTTCAATGAGTATCTCTATGCAATCAATTATTGCAACACAATTATAAAACTTTTTGCGAAAACTTGTTGGCAAATTTCTTCGCAAAACATGCTTTTCTAGCCAAACAAATAAAAACTTAACATTTTCAGCAATAATTGGAAGCCAAGATCTATATATTCTAGGGACTGTTGGCTCAGAAAAACCAAATGTAAAGCTCAAGTCTTTATTTAAAAATCCAAGTTTGATTTTCATTAATATTAGCAATAAATGGTCTTCCATTGATATATTTTTCATTGGTTTTACACAATCATTAAACAATGATAAATCCCACTAAAATAATTTGCATTTGGCAAACAAGTATAAAAAGATAAAACCATAATACTCATCTGTTTTTTGATGTTTCTGTATTTCAAAAAGGAATGCGGTAAAAACTCAAATCTTTATCGCCTTTTATTCATACACCCTACAGCACAACAACTGTCAGACATTATATTTTAAGAGTTTTTAAAAATTTTTAATCTAATTAAGTTAGCAAGCAGATTATTTATATCAATGTTTGTTTAATAAACGTTCTCTATGTTTGCAAATCGGTTTTGGAATTCCTGCCACCTAGTGCGCATGCGACGGAAATGAAAACATTGAATTCATCTATATTATTTGCTTTTGCACTGGTATGGTTGTATCAATAACTTACCTTACGATAGGTATAATTTTCCCTTACAATATGTGTATTAAAATTCAGGAATAGAAACATTGTGTATATCAAATTAACTTTCTTAAACGGGTGGATCCGGAGTTTCTACAGAAATTAGTCTAGTCGTTTGCATTTTGAAACAGCGACTTCTGCTTGTTGTTTTTTTCTGCTTGTTGTTTTTTGCACTTTTGACTTCTGCTTGTTGTTTTTGCAGTCCTTGATGAATTTAATCTTGTCATCTAAAATATAAAGAGGATAAGTTGTTAAAACATTTTAATGAGAGTTGAATGCACGTGTACAACTACGGCGTATGCCATATAATTTATACTACATTAAATTGACCACAAGGTTTATTTTAACAAAATGGTGTGTTATTTTCTAACACGTGAATTATGTTTCTAACACGTGAATTATGTTTCCCATAAATATTAAAAACCTGGTTAAACAAGCAAGCAATACATTAATATAAAACAAGCATTGCGACAAAATCATCCTTTAATTTATATGTAACCTTTTAATGCACTTAGATAATCAAGATCATCTTTTTTGAAAAGGAGCGTATATGCATTTATTATAACATAAAAATGAAGCTATTTTTCATTAAATACAGATTCTTAACGCTAAACAAAAAATTAAAGTTTAACAAAAAATAGTTGAATTTTTTAAAAAAATAGTTATACTTTTTAAAAAAATAGTTATATTTTTTGTTTAACTTCATTTTTAAATTCAAAAAGCCTTTTCATTGGTAAGTCTACAAGAATCATTAATAAATCATTTAAATAAAAAAGTTTTACTTTAGATGCATATGGAAAAAATCTCCAGCTGTTCTAGCAGAGGCATAACATTGGGGCTTTGGTGATAACTCTCGTTCGAAAAAAATACTACTTGCTAATAAGTAATTCTTCAGTTTAGAGTATTTAATGCTAATTTTTATATTTATTATTTGCATAATTATTAAGATATAATTTCAAAAACAAATTTGTCGATGAAAAATTTGTTTTTGTTGTTTAAATAATTTTTATTTTTTTTTTCAGTTTTTAATGATAGTCGTGATACATAATAACATAAAGGTCTTTTAAAAAAATAAACAATTCAGTGTACTAACAAGATCATAAGGATCTTATCACAAGAATCTTAAAAGTTAAACATGTTTATTCATAATATATAGATATTTTATTTTATATTTTAGTTTATTCATAATATATTTTATTTTATATTTTAGTTTATTCATGATATATAGATATATTGAAGAATATCAAATTAGAATATTTTAATAACAACAAAAATTTGAACAGCATACAAAATGAAACAACAAACAAAAATATCAAAAAGTTGACAAAATACTTTAAGTTAGTATTATTTGAATTTCCTGGATTGTTTTGATTAATTTAAGTATTTTAAAATTAAGATAGTGGGCATTCGAACATTTAATCAACGTTTAGTTATGGTTCGTTATAAATGTTTAGTTTTAATTTAGTTTCGATCTAGAGCGTATGTCAATCGAATATTTTATTTAAACCATATCTAAATGGTTAGTTTTAAACGCTATTTAAACTCCATCTAAATCTTTCGTTTTAAACGTCGCGAAATTTAACATTATTTTGCGGCGCTTATTCAAAGAAGCATAAAAAACTGATAAACGAATCAAACTTTTTTTTTACTTCAGCTTCTTTAAACAAGCACTGTTAAGGAAAGTTAAACGCTGAACGCATTATTAAAATTTAAACTTAATAACAAGTCAAACGTTAAGCAGATTTTTTATATATATAAGTCTAAAATACAGTTAAAATCATTTTATTTATTATTATATGCATTATCGTATTCCTCATCGTGATCGGCTCCATAATGATCATCATCATCGGTGCTTGAATCGATTAAGCCTCTTCATCTTAAGAATAAGAAAAAAGTACAAAACCTTTCCTAATTCCGCCTATACGGAAGGTAGCCATTCTAAGATGGGAACCAATGCACGATACCGTTTTACCGATACCGAGGACGTACAATCTCTTTTCTTTACAAATTCTAAAAATAATAAAAATAATTCAATAAACATGTTCATTCCATTCATATAAATCATTTATTCAACAACTTTATAAATTCATAGTTCTATAGATTTTAGAAGATTGTACATTAGTTCAGTGTACATTGAGTATCTATAAGTAATAATTGACAGAGAACTTTTCTTTAAAACTCTGCAAAATATATAACATTTATATAATAATAATAACCTTATCAAAAAAAATTTGTAATTTTTGCAGTTAAGGGTTAATAACTGATAAGTTGCATAACTGCAGGACAACTGCAGTGCCCTTCTTAAACATAGTAATACAATATTATATAGTATTCTATTACTTTATAACAATATCTGTACATCATATTTATATATATATATATATATATATATATATATATATATATATATATATATATATATATATATATAAATGTATATATATATTTATATACATATATACAAATATATATATAAATATATATATATATATATATGCGTATATATATATATATATATATATATATATATATATATATATTTATATATATATATATATATTTATACATGTGTATATATATATATATATATATACATTTATATATATATATGTATAAAATATAATGGATGACCTGGATGAATATATACTATACAAGTAATAAAATATATAAATAAATAAAGTTTGATAACTCCCATTATCCATTGTCTTGAGGAGCAGTAGCGACACTCAGTATCCTGTTTGATTGAAACTTCCTATTCCTTTTAAAAGTTGTGGTAATACTGACAGTTTTACTATATTTTAAATAAACATGTAGAAAAGAAATAGTAATTCTTAAAATTCTTAAAGTTAAAAACTAGTCAATAAACATAATAAATATAATTTATGTATAAAAATCATAGATGTACTATCACGCAACTCATGCTATAAATAAGTATTACTTAATCAAACCATTCGACTGTTTTTTGATGTTTTAGCTCTCTATGTGAATAATTGTATTTTAGAACTCATTTTTCCGGATAACAGAAAAGGAGACTTTGCAAGTAGCAGATATATTATGTATGCAAAGTTGTTTCAAATGAAAATCTATAAAAGCATTGTAACTTTGATTTTAAAAAGTCTATCCTAAAAGGATTATTTGCTAAATATGTTCGTAAGTCATAAAAATTAATATGTCTATTTAAAAGTAAAGGAGTTCTATATTAAAGATATAAATTTGCACATCTTACTTAATAGGTTCATTTTACAGTCTTTTGGTATAGTAGCCACACTAGATTTGAATAAAGATATCTTAAAATGCAATCGAATGTTTGAGACAAATTTGGAAGTGGTGATGGTTTAACTAAAATGTAAATCCGAATGTATTTAGTTTGAGGTATTTTTGTTACAATTATTAATAGTCTTCAAAAATGTAAAGTTGGATAACTGACTTGCATAATCAATTGTATATACTTGCGGAACCACATCCATAATTTTTTGTATAATTAAATATTTATAACCTTTTTCTTTTTGTACTCGCATGCATGCATCATACATGCATGTTATATTATAATATAGCATGCATAAATGATGAACTCAAGTACTTTTAGCACTAAGGTCATCACTTACTTAATATCATGTTTATTGTAACATCAAATTAGCTAACCTGTCAATATTCATACTTTTTGCATTAACATTAACATAAAATTCTTCCTCACCCGAAACATAAAAACTATTTTACTATACTGTAAAAATGGTTAATCACAGGTGAATCGTAATTACTAAAACTTTACTTATTAAAACATGCTTCTTTTTTTTATACATAAAAATTAAAACAAACTAAATTGAACTAGTATTATTAAATTTATAATATATGATATAATATAAATTATATATATATATATATATATATATATATATATATATATATATATATATATATATATATATATATATATAATATTAATTTCTTTAACAAGCGATTAATTTAATTTTTATTGCAATTTTTCTGTAATTAACCATTTCTACTGTAATTGTACTAAACTAGTAATACTAACTTTAATGAAACAAAAAAAAAATTAATTTAGATTAGAATAATGCAAAATTACAAATTTATAATAAGTTTATATGTTTTTACATATTTTTGAGAATTTATATATTTAATATATGTTATTATTTTCAGTTTATATATTATTAGTTTCTATATAAAAATTAACAAATTAAAATGAAACCTTTAAAAGAGTTGTCTAATCAGTACTTTTGCGCTTTTTTGTTATCTGCTGGTTATCAATGTCTTCTTCAGTTTATGTTAATAAAAACTTTTGCGATCCTCATAACAATCTGTAAAAAGAATAACAAAATATCTTATCCAAAGCTTTGCAAATGGATTTAACTTGTAAATTATTTGTCATTTTGTGAATGTAAATTATAATATCACAAATTAAAATAATAACTCAAAAAAATATCAAGTTTTTGGTTCTTCCAACCTATCGGCCTGGCGATATGATATTTTGCTAAAATCTTAACACTCATTTGGTTAAAGGTACATCAACACATATTACTAGCTTGTAACTAAACTTGTTAAAAGTGTTTTAAATGAGTTTAGTCGTTTAGTTAACTTATACATATATATTATTTTTCAAATACATATACAATATATATCTATTTGTATAGTATACTATATATTATGCAGTGGTTTACTTTTTTACCAACTTTAGTTTATATATATTATACTATTTATTTCGGCCCATAAAATTTTTGACTTGGTAAGTCTTTCATAACATAATAAAATAAATAAATAATAATGCAATAAATATTTCAATAGTTTTTAGATATAGAGCAGAAGAATAAAACAGAAGAATTTAAACTCTTTTAACTAATTTAAACTCTAAAGACTTGAACTAATCATTAATATACCTTTCGTATAAAACACGGAACCACCTTGAATTTTACATTATATTTTAGCGTTTAATTTTTATAAATAGCTTTTCATAAGCCTAAGCAATTAGATTATGATTTAAAAGGTAAATATCTGACAGATGTTCAACTATTTGAACCATACCTAAAAGAGCAGAGTTAGCATTTTATCTTGTGATTACTAAAAAAATAACTATTGATTTTAAAAACCATCGCTTTTTTTATTTACAGAATAATATTTACAGAAATAGTCATTAACTTAATTATTATTTTAAGAAAATCTAAATTTTAAAGGAGTAAAAACGTCACAGAAAATCAATTTATCACTTGCATGTGTTCCTTGCTGTTTCCTGCTGCTTTAAATGTGTTTGCAACTGACTGGGCTGTATATAAAATATTAATTAAAATTTAACACTTTAAACTAACTTCACAAAAAAATATATATTCGTGTGGGTCTTAGAAAATTATGTAATATAGCTATATATATTATTATTATAACCATGTTAACTTTTCTACTAAAGAGAAAATAAATGATATGATATAAAAGTCTATCTGCCAGAGCTAATTAAATTTATTATCTCTTTGGTGATTATCAATTAGGAGTAATTATAATACTTAAATTTTAAAAATATTTTTTAGTTTGTATTAAAAATCTACATTAAAACTGAAGATCCGTTATATAAATTTTTGAACTTTACAATTTTTGATTGGCATTGGCTGCACTAAAAGTATAAGTATTATAACATTGCTATTCGATCAAAAGAACATCTATCATAAACAAATAAATGTTAGAACTTAATTTAAACAAACAATAATAATTTTATTTAGTTACCACTTAAAATGCATAATTTTTCTCTTTTACTTTTAGGGTAAATTTAAGCATTTTATGTGGTAACTATTTTTCATAATTTTTCTACTTTTAGTAAAAGTAGAAATATTAGGAAGCTAAAAGTTAACTATAGACGTTCTATAGCGTTGTTAAAAACCAAACAAAAAAACAATTTATGAAATTGTTTAAAAAAAATGCTGAAACTGATACTTTTTTGAAACTACTGATACTTTTTTGAAACTTTTATTTTAGTAGCAATAACTGAAAAAAAAAAGAATTATCAAAATACATAGTTATTATACTTGAAATAACTTTTAATCGCTTATACAATATTATTGAAGAACTAATAGGACTTTTTAGCTGCTTTATTAGCCACAATGTAATACAAAAAACAAATTTCTTTTATCTATTCTAAACCATTTATTACATAATTTAAGTTTCATAATTAATTCTTGTTTATAATCATAATGAAAGATTCAAAATGTCCGACACATTCTGTGCGAAACTAATTTAATTAAGTTAGTTCCGTACGGAAAATGTTTCAATTAGCTTTTCAACGCAAGTTAAATATTCAGAACACGTTTAGAGTAGATTCCTAAACGTTTAGATCGACGTAAATGCCATCTAAACGCGATCTAAACCGTTGGGATATTAAAAAATAATTAAACTAATAGTCACTAACATCCTTCAATCCTTAAAATAGACTTTTGGTAAATTAGACTTATTTTATTTTATATTGTCAGTTAAAAAAATATTTCAAACTGAGAATTTAATTTTTATAGCTCAAGGTTAAAAGTTTACTTCTATTTACAAATTAGAGCACATAATAATTTCGTTCAAATCAAAAGGTAAAACTAATATAAACAAATATTATAAATAATGAGTAAATTCAAGGTAATATTATAAATAGATGTTAGGTCTTAATATAAAAAACAATAATAACTTTATCTAGTTATTTAAAGAATAGTTAAGTATTAAAAAGTAGAAAAATTAGGAAGCTAAAAGTTAGCTATTGAAGTTCTATAGCATTGTTTAACAACTTAAAGTTGTTAAAAACCAAACAGAAAAAACAATTTAAGAAATAGTTAAAAAAAATGCTGAAACAGCTTTTTTTTAACTATTTTTTGAAACTACTGCTCCTTTTTTGAAACTGCATTTTAGTACCAGTAACTACTAAAAAAAATAATTATCAAAATACATTGTTATTGTTCTTAAAATTACTTTTAATCGCTCATACAATATTGCCGAAGAACTTACAGGACTTTTTAGCTGCTTCATTAGCCCCAAAATAATACTAAAACACTTATCTTTTGTAAACCATTTATTAGATAATTTAAGATTTATAAAAAATTCTAATTTTTATTCATAATGAAAGATTCAAAATGTCTGTCACATTCTGTGCAAAACTAATTTAAATTAGTTCCGTAAGGAAACTGTGTGATTTAGCTTTTCAAAGCAAATTAAATATTTAGAACTCGTTTAGAATAGATTCGTTTAGAGCTACGTAAATGCCATCTAAACCTGATTTAAACCAATTTTAAATCAACAAATGCCCGTTGGGTGTCTTGGCTTTCTAATTAAATTTCATGGAATATAGGAAACCAGTTGCATAGCTTTTTGAGAGTAATAAAACTGTTTTACTATATAGGCGCACGACCAGGTCCTTGTATCCAACAATCGAACAATTACTTGTTAACACACAAAATGCGTTTAATCTAGCTGTAATCAAGACACTATGCAATTTTAAAGCAATTAACAAAAAATGCAACTTTTGTAAATGATGTTCTTAATTATACATTTTTTCAAAGCATCAGTTGGTAATTAAGAGTTCATTTCTGAAAAAATCATTTTACCTGAACATTCACCTTCCTGGTCACATTTCTCTTATCCAATTTTTCCGCAGCACTCTTTTACAACTGTTAAATAGTCAAGGGCAGCTGCGTTACAGGCAAAACCGTGAATAATAATAATAATATAATGAACATCATTCAAGCTTTCCCAGTCCACGAAAAAGTTTTAAATTTTAACAACTTGATCGCGCCGTTTGCAAGCAAGAAAAAACTGTTTTAAGTCATACAAATTTAACGATATTTAAAAGAATAGACAATTTATTCAAAACTTTTATCTAATAATTAGAAAAATATTATATTATTTTCGTAAGAACTATTAGCATATTTTATATTTTAGTGTTTAAAAAAAAAAAAATTGGCAATGCATATAGCAACTTGTAAAAATATTACTTATTTTTGAAAAGGTGTATATATGTATATATATATATATATATATATATTACAAGAATTTTAGAAAATTAGTAAAAAAGTAACACTTGATATTCTAAAAATTTGTTATTATCCGTTGCCCTTATTGGAACAAATGTTATTGTCGTTATATTCTACGTTTTGTTCATCTAACTAAAAACTTGTTCGTTTTACTAAAAGCATAACACTTCCATTGTTAGAAGATTCATCTCTGTCGTTGAATGCTTCAAATCGTTTCTCTGAACCCTAATGTTTATTTTCGGATAAACTGCTTTTGCTTTTAAAACTGCAAGGTTGAATAGGTGATGCAATTATTTTATAATCCTCGGTGATTTTTAACAATTCTGCATTTCTCAATTCAATTTATATTTTTCTTCTTCTTTTAATACTTTATTACGACCGTCCTTCGTCCATATATGGCTATTGCCAGTAATGACCATGCACTGTTCCATTGTACTATGTTTCATGCTAAATTGTTGTTGTTAGAGGAACAACACTGTGCTGGTAAAGAAACACATACACTAGTTTAACTTAGATAATAGAAGCATATTTGGAAATTCTTATTTTTTATATTTAATTAATTTTTCCCAAACTTTTAATAATGAAATTTTAAATAAAATGCAATTACTATTATTTGTATTGATTTCCGGTTTTCTAAATTCATTGCTTTTTGGAAGTTTGCTTTCTCGAGCGGTCTACAAAAATGATGCATGAACTACTTTATTTCTATAAAACCACTTTTTTGATCGTCTGACCAATATATAGAATCAAGCCACATCATTGACATACTCACTTAATTATCTTTATATGATGCAGATCGCTTTTTCAAGTAATTGAATTTTAATCTTTATTTATTCTTTTTGTAGTTCCAAAGCTCTTTTGACATCTTCATGTTTTAGGTTTATCATCCCATTAACTTTGATGTCAATGCATTTTCTTTTTTTGTCTCCAGCGGTTATCTATTCAGATTCAATAGTAACATTGTCTTCTTTTACATTAAATTTTTGCGCGAAGCTGCTATATGCTTTATCGGCTCTGTCTAAAGTTAATGAAGTCAACAGACTTACTGTCAATTCAATATGCGGCTAAACTTCCAAAACCAACAACTCATTTCTTTCAAAAAATAGTGGGTTAAAAATAGTAAGAATAGTAGGGTCAAAGAGGTCATTGCATTTAGCAAATCTAGAAATGCATCAATTTGCACAAGACATTTTCTAATTTCTTTGCCATTGTTTTATTTTGATATCCTTTACTTGCAAGAGATTTTTGTAAAGCAACTAAGTTGTATGGCCATTTGTGTATTAGTTTTGTGTAACTCATTACACGATGCAATACAAATTGAGTTCTGAAAATTGTGTTAAGTGTGTATTATTGAATTGATAAAGCAGCGACAGCATGCTTCTAGCCTTTTTTAGTTTTCCCAAATTTTTCAAAAGGTAATACAGACTTGTAACTAACTATCGCATATTTTAAAGTAATTTAATTGCATCTTTTATTGTGAGTTCTAATCTGTGCTAAAAGCCATGTATGTTAACTAACTCATGGCATGTTTTTTCTAATTGTGTTAGCGCACCATCATATATACCTATCTTAACATATGCACCATGAGCTGTCGCCGATATAATTTTAGGTGAATGTATGGGGTTTTCAATAAAAACACTATCTAAATCTAATTTTATGAAATCAGCATAATAAAACAAAGTGGTACAAAAAAATATTGCGGCACACCAGCATTGTTAACTCTAACTAATATAGCTTCTTTTTTACTTCCCGTTTTCCTAGCCTGACTTTCATTCGAAGGCAAGGCATAAAAGCTTTGTTAGAAATAATATCAGTATCCTTCTCCTTTTACCTCCATCAAAGTATGTTGCCTTTGACAAATTAGCATCTAAGAAAATTGCTAATGCTTTGTCAAATAAATGATTGGCATTAGTTGGTGTAAATAAATTTTTTTGATATTCTTAGCTTCTGCGTTTTTTTTCTTATTTTTTTTATTTTTAAGCTCTATATAATATTTCGTTAGTAGAGTGTATGTGTATAATGTTAAAAACGTTTCTGTCCTGTAATCGTGTCGAAAGATTTTTTTTGAGTAACAGCTTTAATAAGCTTAAAAGAAATAATTCATCAAATTAAATAGTAGAATTAATTTCAAATTGTGTATAATCTCGCTTTTTACAACTGTTGTTTTACATTTGTATTGATGAATAAAAGATGATACTAAGGATTTTATATCTAAAAATGTGTTTGTCGAAACATTCTTCACATACTTAACATAATCAACATTTAGTATAAATATAAATTTGTCTTCTGAATAAATACAACAATAGACAATATAGAGCGTGTGTATGTATGTAAGATCACACTTGTAAGAATCTAATAATGTTATTAGTCTTCAATATTGGCTGATTTATAATAGAGTCCTTAAATATGTTTCAATATTTATAGCCGAGCTTTAAATATTACAACTATCGCATAATAAAATCATTGCTCAGTCCAGACTTGCAAAATATTTTGCCTAATGCTAGTTGTATACATTAATTACTTTTCACAAAATAAGTTACATATCATTTATATTGCTTTATATACTACTATTTATGCACAAACAACGAAATAGAGAATTTATATAATTTAATAAATAGTTTGTACAGTTAAATATCGCTGCAAAATTAAAAAAATAATGAATGTTTCTTAACATTACCTTGCTTACGTTGCTCTTATATTTTGCGGTTATTTATTACTATTTAATCATAATGTATAATCATAAACATTATTATTTTTGTATCTTAGACTTATTTAACTAATAGATAAAAAAAAAAAAAAAGATTTTGTAAACTTTATATCTTAAGTTTTGCAGGCTCACTGTGAACCAGAGTGACCGCCAGGTTAAGTTGCTCCCCAGGTCTATTTTTTTTTTTCAATAGATAGATATTCATGAGTAGACACTATTTATAACATTCAGAACTTCTGAAGTGTTGGATTTCAAAAAAAAAAACAGGACAAAACAATTAAAAAACAGCTTTAACTTATCACTCTTGACCTGAATGATCGCCAGATTAAAATGTTCCCTATGTCTAATTTTTTTTTTTTTTTTCAATAGTTGGGTGTACATTAGTAGACACTATTTATAACATTTAAAACCTCTGGGGTGTTAATTTTTTTTTCGAAAGAAAGTTATGAAAAAATAGCTATAATTTATGCTAAACAATTAAAAGTAAAAAATAAAAAAGCTCTTTGTTAATTTGTTATATTACAAGTCTAAATGCTATAAATAATATACTTTACAATATATACTTGGAATCATAAACATTAAATTAAATTATATATTTATTAAATTATTTAATGTTTTTTGATGCAAACTCAACAACACTGGATTTTAGCCGTGTTGCATAATCTATATGGTTAGTTCTTCGTTTGTATCTATTCCATGTTTTTTTTGAATTCATGATGAATAGCTTCTCCTGTTTGCTCACAATAAACTCCTAGACTGCGGTCAGTCGAATGAAAAAAAGGAAGTATATGATATACTGCTATGTGAATTTTCCATGTAACACTGAGCTCGATACCCTCGTCTGTGGCATGCACGTACTCAATCAAATCTGCATAGGAATTTTTAAACTTTAGAACAGCAGTGCTGATTTTATCCCCTGCTACCACACCAAATACTTCTACTTGAAAGCATTTAAACTTTCTGAGACAGTTAACTATTGGTAATAAGTCATATTTTCCAATGTTTATAACATCTCTTTTAAGTATATCCACTAACTTGCTAGCATTGTTTCCATCAAGTCCTACGCCTTGGTATCCTCGAAACATGATGTAATTTGATTGTAATTACTTCTCAAACAAAGCCCATACACTAACCAGAAGTACTGCAAGTTTACTTATTATTCCCATTATAATATGAAGCTCAGGAACAGGAACCAAAACCTCAAGAAGAGTTTCAGGATCTTGCTCTTTGTCCCAAAGTCTTGGATTTATAACATTTTTGAAGTGTGACATTTTTAACTTCTTCTTTCCATTAAGAGTAAAGTAGTTGTAGTGTTCATCCAAGGACTTAAGTGTTCTCTTGATACCAGCTTCAAAAGTGCAACATCCCTCACAACATAAACAACTGTATTACCCAGCATTACTAGTAATTCCGAACACTGAGTTTGTACATTTAAGATCAAATGCAACGTAAAAATTTACATCGTTTAAATTCAGAGGCTCAATAAGCTTTCAAAGATCATAAGCATCATCTAGCTCTGAATCTGAAGAAGTTTTTCCAGGGGATTAAAAACATTTACAGTAACTTTAAGGAATCCCTGATCTGAATCCATACTATTCTTAATATGGAGTCATCTGGATCTATTCCTCTTTTTGTAATAACGTGCTGTATAAATGTAGATGTGCCTTTTACAAGAACCAATGTTCTAGTAATGACTTCTTCACCATCCATAAATTCTACTTCTTTAAAAGTGTAAAATTCATCTATACGGTTATAGGGAGCCTCATTTTTTTCAAAGATGTTCGCTACAATGCAGGTTTATGTTCGCATACTAGATCTATATTTTGAACAAAAATTCTTTCTTTGATTTTTTGAAATCTCTTGAGATTTAACCGACTCCATAACAGTACCAAAGGACACCTTTTCAGCTCAATTCAGTCAGCTTTTTTGTCATGAGTTCCAACCATAATATTTAGAGGAGACCCTTGAGTACCCAACTGAAACTTCTGTCCTCTACAAATATTTTCAGCTCCCATCTTGTACATAAGTATACCTGGCAACATAAATTAATAAAATATATTTATTATTTGGAATTTTAAAATATGTATCTATATTAAAAGAACAGCTTAATATACTTGCCTGAGGCTACCTGTTCTGAATATTTAGGTCCAAGCTGTTATGCTGCTACAATGAAGTTGGTAAGAGCTTTGCTTCCTGTACAGATATGAACTACTCCTTGCACTAAATATTTTTGTTTGAAAACAATCAACCAAAACTTTTAATTAATTAAATGTTTTTTTAAATTCAATAAATTTTGTTACGTGTAGCATTATAAATATGAAAAAATAAAACAATAAAATTCTAACCAAAAAAACCAAAGCGCGTTGAGCATAGTCTGGAGAATTTGGCACATTCAGAATCATTGGAAGCAATAATTTCATCGACAATGTCATTGATATTTGATGATTTTCTAAGATGCAATCTATCAATCTAATTTCATGGTGAAATTATTGGTCAGTAAATGACATTATTTTAAGCATACTTAATTGTATTTTAGTCTATTCACACTTTATACGCTTAAAGTTTAACTATATATACTATATAATTAAATTTTAAGCTTACACTTTATAAGTTATATACATTTTAAATCTACGCATACAATTGAAAAACAGAAAGTTTTTTTATGTCAATGATGCTTTGGAGAGGACGTCTCATATTCAGGCAATACATTAAAAATAAAAAGCATAAGTATGGGTCAAATTGTATTAACTTTGTGAATCTAATGGTGTTGTAATGAAAGTAAAAATCTATTCGGGAGAGGCAACTCCCAATGAGCCCTTGATGGGTCAAAAAGAAACTATTGTTTTAGAGTTATTAGAAAAATTTCTAGGAAAAGAATATCACTTGTATACTGACAACTTCTATAGTTCCTTTGAATTATCAAAACATATATTAAGAGGTGTAAAGAAACTTAAACCCAATATAATTCAAGATTATAATAAAGGCATGTCAGGAGTTGATCGAGCTGATCAAATGGTATCTTATTATGACTGTCTAAAAAGAACCACTAGATGGAATAAAAAAATTGCTATTCATATATTCGACATATTTGTATTTAATGCTTACTGCCTTAACTGCAAGTAGAATCAATCTCCTTGCTTAAATGTTGGGAAATAGTTACCGAATTATTGGGTGAGCACTTAAACGAAGAAACATTGATTTCTTGAGTCAACAACAACAAACTTCATTATTTGGCTGCTATACCTCCAAATGAAGTGAATAAATTACCCACAAAACCTTGTCGTGTTTGTTTTAAAATTAAACGTTAGGAAACACACTATCAATGCGTTGTATGTGAAAAAAAGCCTCCGTTAGCGTTGGCGAATTTTTTAAAATATACGATGTAAAATAAATGGTTTTTAAAATAATTTTCAAAATAAATCTTAATAAAATAAATCTTAATACTAAACATATAATACTTCTATATTTTAAGTTTGTTATATCTTTATCCCGATTTATATAAAACACGGAGGGTTTACCAAGTACAAGTCTATAACTTAATTATTTCTGAAATCTATTCTAAAGTTAAAAAAAAAGATATTATATGAATTAACATAGCTAAATACCGTTAAAATTAAATTTTTAAAATGTTAGTTGAACTACGCGTATACTCGTAGTTGGCCAACTTTTTACGCACGCATTTTACGAGTATACTCGTAGTCGGCCAAAAATAGCGTTTTTTTACTACGAGTATACTCGTAGTTGGCAGCGAACGTGTTAACTAATTTATTAAGATTTTAATGGCTAAATATAAATATGTTTGAGCAAGTTTTTTTTAACTTAGTCCAACGACTCAGAAATTTTTAATAGCATAAATAATGCCTACTAATCATCTATACCCAACTACTGAAAAATAAAAATCAGACCTAGGGAACAACTTAACCTGGTTGTAACTTTGGTCCACAGTGGGCTATTTCGGCATGCAAAACCTCGACAAATTGGCTGTAATTCAAAATTTATAAAACATTATATAATGATTTTTTTTAATGAATTATACTGCTTATACTATCTAAAAATATATAGGTTTGTTATTTATGTTTATTAACTGGACCGCTAGATGGATTTAAAAGACGTCATTTTTGTAATAATTTTTTTTGTAAAAAAGCACAGAAATTGTAATTTAAGTTTATATATATATATATATATATATATATATATATATATATATATATATATATATATATATATATATATATATATATATATATATATATATATATATATATGTATATATATATATATGTATATATATATATATATATATATATATATATATATATATATATATATATATATATATATATATATATATATATTATATATATATATATATATGTATCCATATTTTTTTTTTTTTTTTTCAGTATGTTTAAGATATCTTAACTTCTAGGTCAAATATATTTCACCAACTTAAAGTAAAAAAGAAACTTTTAAAAAATAAGTTTTTTGAAAAAACAACACGAAGCTTTTTTTTTTTTTTTTTTAATATTTTCAATGTTCATAATTCGTTTAAAATATATTCAAATACAAAAAAAATTTTTTAATACCAATAAACAAGTCATGTTGGTAGGTTAATAAAATTTATGTTTTTGTTTTAAATGCATACATAAGTTATTTATTTATTTTTTTTATTTTCCCAGATGAAGGGTAGAAACATTTTTTATTTTACTACTTACGGTAAAAAAATTTCAATAATAAAACAATTCAATTGAAAATATTTAGTTTTTATAGTTTTTATAACATTTTTAAGGTCGAGTACTTTTGATGCATATAGTGATTTTTTTAAATAAAGTTTTGAGTTTTATTGAAATCGTTTTATTCATTTCCATAAAAAAAGAATTTTCTATTTTAATAATTTATTTACAAAAAAATATAACTGAATAAGATAATGGTGCAATGCCAAAAATAATATTTATAAATTTACATAAAAATAACATTTATCAAAAAAATAATGTATTTAAAATTATTATGATTGTTTAATAATGTTAATTATAATGGTATTCAGTCAAATCAACATTCACTTTTTAATTCTTGTAATAATTTACTAAAAAAGGTTATTTCTTCTCCGTCTGCCTCTTCTTCTTTATTGGTCTGTTTTTCTTCGTTTACTTCTTCGTACTTCTTGGTCTCTTCTTTTTTATCACTTTCTTCATTTTTAACTTGCTTATTTGATAGGTTCGTTATTTATTAGACTTCGACGCAAACACTTGATAGATCAGTTTGTGTTCCAAATTTACTTTTTCCCTGTAAGTCTATTAGTGAAAGCATTTCGCTTTGGAAGTTGAGTTTCTTTGCCATCGTTTTGTTAATTCTTTTAGTTATTGTTGATATTATTTTTGGATAATAATGGTATATACTTGTTTCCAGGTTTTTAATAAGCACATATCGGTTTGTCAATACTCGGCTCATTTTTCTGGAATTTTTTCATGCTACATTTTCTATACTCTTTGATTCTGTTTGATAAAACTCTTAAAAATCTAAACAATTTTAGCAGATGAATATTTGACATGACTTAAAGCTGTGGAAGAGTTGTTTATGTGCTGAGACTGGCGTGAAAAACCAATTATAGAAGCAACATACCTTTTAAAAGCTGCTTTGCAGTAGGTTTCAAATGTGGAAAAATTGACCAATTCATTTGAGTTTATGACGCTTCATATAGTGTAGAAGCAACTTCATAGAGTGTAGAATCAATTCAACATTAATCTTGCTGATCTTGCTAAAAATCTGGTAGTTTTGAAATTCATTTCCCAAGGTATTACTGTCATTAGCTTTGTAATTACTATCTTTTTTTGGTATGTCAACGAGACCCAACGTTTTCGAAATTCGATTTGAATACACACAAAGTTGTTTAAAATAACAACTCTTCAAATAGCATCCATGATCTGTGTAAAATGTTAACTAAGAACTTAAAAAACCAAGTATATGGTTTAGAGCTAATAAGTTGTTATTAAACACTGAAAAAAACAAATATACCTTATTTCACCCAAAACAACCCTCTCTACAACAAAGAAACACATCTCTACCAACTACTCTATCCCTTCTAAAAATAGAAAATATAACAATGGAAAGAGCTCAAGAAACTAAATTTTCAGGATTTGTAATTGATGAAAATACATTTTATAAAGCTCACAAATGCATTAAACGTTAAAGTATTAAAAAACGTAGGTCTACTTTATAAAGCGAGGCCTAAGTTATCGCAAAGTAATTTAAAACTTATATATTTTTTTTTTTTAATACACGACTTCCTAACATAGGCTAATATAGTTTTAGTGAGTATGCATAAAACCAAAATAAGATTATTATATTAACGTCATAAACACACCTTATGACTTAATTACCATAAAGACAAGTTTTCACACACTGAACCCCTCTTTAAAGAAATGAAGGTGTTTAATATTTATCAAAATAATATATACCACTATAAGTCTATTAGTGAAAGCATTTCGCTTGGGAATTTGAGTTTCTTTATATACATGAAATTTTAACCAGCACTTTATTTTATAAAGCACGAGCTTTTAAATTCATTATTTCAACCAACTGTCTAGCAAGCACGCTCTAAGACCAAAAAAAAAAAAATGGTTTCGGTCTTCCAAATTTTTATGATTTGGAACATGGATTTGCCAAATCTTAAAATCAAGTCTATAAGCAAAATGAAGTATGCATTCAAACGAATCCAAATAAACTTAATAGAGCTAGCTGAAGACTGTCTTTATTAACAGCTTTTCTTTTTCGCGAAGTACAGATTTTTGACCACATATAGTAATAGCAGCTTTCCGTCTACGTAATGCGCCAGATTATACTTTACTTTTAGTTGAATTTATTCGTTTTTTTCATTTGGTACGCTTACTATCGTGTCCTTTAATGATGCTTTTTCATTCTGTATATGAGCAATGTATATGATTGTCTGATTCTCTATATGACCATCACAGCGTGATACCTTTTTTTTTTTTTTTTTTGTCTTAAGCTTTCAATATTTTAATATTAAAATAGTTTGTTTTACATTACCATATAATATTTTATTTATAATATTATAATATAAGTTATTATAATATAATTTAATATAATATATAATATTTTAATTATAATAATTATAAATATTATATTAATTATAATTAATATAATAAAAATTAATATAAAATAATATTTTACATAATATTAACATAATTTATTATAAAATATGTTTGTTTTTTTTATGCTACTTTATTAGCTCATAATAGGTGTAATTAGCTCATAATAGGTGTGACAAAAAACAAGAAAAAAAATTCGGGTGGATTTATTAGCCTCTCATTCTTGTAGGAAAATATAAAACGTCACAGCGTGTCCAAAATTTTCTCATTGTTTTTTAGTTTTTAGATTAAGACCGCGATTCAGCTAAAATAGATGAACTGGATTGTTAACTTGACATTAAATAAAAAGCTTAGGCATTACTTTTACAATTTTTATCGCTAAATAGCAATTTTTTAATTCAATTTCAAACAGGCGCACTTTTAATTAACTAGTTGTAAACGTCACAGTGTGACCAGATACATTTAGGTAATTTTAAACCAAGTAATTTTTTAACAAATTTAAACTTAGTAGAGAGGTATTAGACAAATATATAATTATATCTTTATAAAAAATAGTTCTTACATAGTAATCTTCAGAATACTCCCATACTATATCAGTGTCAAACCGCGTCCATATTGTATTGATGTCATATATACAACGTTTTAAAGTTTTTCGGTGATTTAACTGATTACGTAAGTTGTTTTACTAAATACTTGGCAATTGTATAGGGTCGCATTTCTATTTTCCTATTATTGTTTTGAATTAGGTAACTGTGACAATCCTGAAGAATCAGTTGGAATATCAAACTTTGATGTTCCAACTGATTCTTCAGGGTTATCACCGTAAAAAACAGCATAAGCTTCATTAACATTCATATTCAAATGACGTTTTCGCACAGTTTCTCTCTTGTTCTTTAATCTCACCACAATGGTGTCTCTTTTACCAGGTGCTTGACAGGGTATATCATCACGCTGGAAAAAGTCAAGAAGCAATCTTACAGTTAAAACGTCTAATGCATTTTTACTCTCCTAACTGCTTTTCCAAGAGTGCTCGCTGATTTGTAAGGGGGTGATGTAACAGCTACAGATTTTGGTTCTGGTATTTTTTGTCTGCTTTTTCTCTGTCGTTGCTTTTCCACTTTACGTTGAGCATCCAATTTAACTAGTCATCTTTCTTTTGATTCTTTTTCTTTAACTACTTTTTCGCCAAATTTTTGTAACTGCCTTTCACGATATTTCTTTTGACGTTCAGCCTGAGTTAGAGCCATGTTAAACCCTTGAAAGATTAAAAAAAGCAACAGTCATTATGGAGATGCACGTATTATATCTTAGGCTCAATGAAATTATAACTATCCCTTAGAGAGGCTCTATGTATCCAGAAACAGAGCCTCAAAGATATCTGAGCATTCATCATCCAAAGGTTGCTTATGAAAACATAACTATATTTCGTAGTCTTTGTAAAAAATGTCAAACAAAGTAGTGTGCACAATAAATATAAATATAGAATTTATGAAGTTATACAAGAGGAAGTAAAAGTGGAAAAAGATCTTGGAATTTTAATCTCAACTTATTTTGATTGGAGTCACCATATATGTTATACGATTATTTTAGCAAATAAACAAATAGGAAGAAATAAGCATGCATTTGAATATATAAATAAAGTAATATTAGCTTATTTTGCAAATCATTAGTTCGTCCCCATTTCTAGTATAGGGCAGTTATTTAGAACCCCCATTGAAAAGGAGAAATTAATAGACTTAAAAAAGTTCAAAACACAGCGACCAAAAGATCATGTCTACTTAGTTATGGTCATGAAGAAAGAAGTTTAAAACTAAAATTACGTTAGTGAAAAAACAGAAGAAGGCGGGGTGATTTAATCCAAATGTTCAAATTAGTTGAATTGACGAAACAAATTTGCATAACCGAATTGAATGCTTTAATTTTAATGGTTTAGCAAGAGGTCATAATTAAAAATGAATAAGGAGTCAATAAAAACACAAAATAATTACAAGTTTAACACAATCAGAAAAAAAAATTTTACTTATCAGTTGTAAATGACTGGAATGTACTAACACAAGAAATCATCGAGTCAACAAACGTAAATCAATTTAAGAACCACATTGATAAATACTTTTTATTTTAATCTCAAATCTCAGGTTTTGTATTTTTGTTTTTAATTTCTTAAATTTTTCGGCTGTTATAGACTGAAATTTCAGTTTCAACTCTTATGATTGCAGCGTCATTTCTATAATGTTTATTTTAAAATATGTGTTTAAATTTAAATTTACTTTTTTAAATTTGCGCCTAAAACTGGGTTTGTCTTGTTTGCACTAAAATAGTTTTTGTTTACTGACAGCTGTAAAGTATAAAAATTGCGTTTAGGAACTACAAAGAATATACGTTTGAAGGGAATCATTATTTTAGGTTTAGTATCAATTATGTGGAAGTTAGATAAAAATTTCGAACAAAATATAAAAGAAAAAATAGTCCAACAAACTCCACCATTCAAAGTATTGTGTTCAAAGTATTAATAAATAAATTTGAGAATACTGGTTCAATTGACGCTTAAAAAAACAAAATTTTAAGTTGTAGTAATTGTTTCTTGGAAAATATTGCTCATTAAATCAAAAACTAAAATTCAAATTGTTGACTTACAGTCAGACGGGTTTCTGCAAATTTAAAGAAAAATGTTAATAGTAGATCTGAATCACTCTAAATAGGAATAGTTCATAGTAAAAAAACATGGTCATTGACAGTCAACCCTCCTTCAAGCATTATCCATGTCAACTGAAAATGATCAGATAGCAATATAAATGTCTTATCTCATTCATATTATCTCATTGCCTAAAGGTATTCCTCTCGGCAATCAAACACGTCATGGGTATACTCACGTAGTCAGAAACGAATAAAAATATTCTTTGGGTGCTTAGCAATTTCATAATATTGTAGCAGAGAAGTAATAATAGGGAACTGGATATTGCAGTCATTTATATTACCAGGTTTACTACTAACACGTGCCTCCAAATGTGCTCGTCGTTGCTCTAGATTAGTCAACTTAGACTGTATTGAAATCTATTCAGGTAGGATGTGCGCACATTCATAAGAAACTGTCTTGTTGTGATAACCACAATAAGAGTACATAATATTCTTCCACCTATTTTACAAATTAAAAAACTTTCTAAAACAACAAACATTCAATTTTGTGCACTAAATGGTTTAACATTAAGACAATTGCAAACACCAATCATACTATGGTGGATCCGTAATAAGTTTGAATCTGAAAAATTACGAGCACTTGATATATGATAAATTTAAAACTCTATGTCTCTCTCTCTCTCATTCTCTCTCTCATTCTCTCTCTCTCTCTCTCTCTCTCTCTCTCTCTATATATATATATATATATATATATATATATATATATATATATATATATATATATATATATATATTTTTAAACAATTTTAAAAATATATATTCTACAAAATAGAGAGCTCAATGTTCTTAAAATTATAAATTTGTAGAAAATCACTTAACAAATTTTTTTATTTATTTTAAACTGTGTTTCTTCAACAAAGACTTAACGGAAATGATGAGTCTTTGTTGATGTGACGAAGCTAGATCAGGCCAAAAGACAATATTGTCATTTTTATGATGTTTTTCAATGAATTTCTCTAATCTAACAAGACATTTTGAAATATACACATCGTCTTTGACTGCTTGGCCTGACGGACCAATGTACTGCTGAGAGAATCTTTTCGTCGAGAATGCAATCCAAACAAGTAATTTGGACTCAAATATGTCTTTTCTTTTTAACTTAACATCATTTGATTCTGTAATTATCTCAAATTGGTGTTGTTTAAATAAAAATACGATTCATTGTCAATAATAACTACTTTATTCCTAAAAATCGAAACCAATCTATGGAACTTTGAAAGAACAGCTGCTTTTTAAGTTGGTGCACTTTTTGGTGTTTTAGTTTTATTAAGATAACGAATACTAGTTTTTATGTGAACATTTTTGCATATGAATGGTTGTGATTCATGGTATCATCGCGCAAGACCACGCTGTGAAATACCATCCTTTTGATCAATCGATTTTTTAAGACGCTTTATCTCTTTTGCAGACATCTTTTTTGTTTTGTGACCACTTCTAATTGTTTTTTCTGGTCCTATATTATTCTCCTTTCTTTAAAGTATATTATAAACAGGAGATATTGGTATGTTCTCCATTCGAAAATGATTAACAATAAAGCTTTTATTCTTATCTGGATGCAAATCCAAAAATGCGTACACTCTTTTTCTAAGGGGTTCGTCGTTACAAGTCTTTTTCATTTTTAATTATTACTAAATAAATATATATATACTTATTACTAAATATATATATATATATATATATGTATATATATATATATATATATATATATATATATATATATATATATATATATATATATATATATATATATATATATATATATATATATGTATATATATATATATATATATATATATATATATATATATATATATATATATATATATATATATATATATATATATATATATATATATATATATATATACGCTTGACTAAATATCTGTTTGTGGAACACTTACAGGCTATAAGAAAGCTTACTTTTAGTTTTTTAAAGTTTACTTTTAGTTGGATAGATGAACGTAGTTTTACTATAGGAACCTTTTAAAATAAAACCAATAAATTATCATAAATTATGGTAAAATCGAACAGAATGTGTTCTTATTAAATCACAAATTATATTAAAGATATTTAATTTAATTAAGATTTAGGAAACAAAAAGGTTTATTTCAAAAATATATTTCAAAAATTGAATTTATCAACGAGAAACACACACACACTGAAAAACATTTAAAACTAGAAAATACATTAAGCTTTAATAAAAATCAATAATTTTAAAAAAATATTGGAGATCTATATGTTAATAAAATTACACCACATACACTGAATGATTTTTGAGCACTGTTTCCACTTTTATTCTCAAAAAGTTTAAAAAATTGATGCTGCTTAGTGTTCCTAAAGAAATCTTATAAATAACACATTGTCAACATTAAAAATAACCTTATTTGTAACAAAAAAGTAGGAGTTTGAAGTGGTGGCAGAGACTTTGAAGCAAATGATTTACCAGGAATATTCTGATTATGCGTTACCTAAAATGTAAAAAAAACTCATATGAATAAACAAATTTTAAACTAAATTGTCTGATCTGTTTTGATTAAAATAATACAATTGACTCAGAAGAAACTGGATAAAAACTTGAATCTTCTTAAGTTGTGCAAAAGGAAAGAATAAAAACAAAAATTACAATAGGATGTATAACAGGTAACTTAGGAGTTTGCAGTTGTGGCAGAGGCTTTGAAGCAATTGATTTTAGCAACAACATCCTAATAATGTGGTGCCTAAAGTAATAAAATATTTTATGGATAAATAAATATTAAATAAATTCTCTTATCTACATAAATTAAATTATTACGATTGACTCAAAAGGATTTGTATAAAAATTTGAATTTTCAGACCCTGTGAAGAGGCTAAATAATCCATGTAATATTTTAACATTGGCCCACTGCTGGCTAAGTGGTGACAAAAACATTGGCGTAATGCTGGCTGCCGGCATTGGTCCTGTATCGTTTTTCTTATCAGCTCAACAGCGGGCCAGAATCGGCAAAAAGTACTAAACTTGCGACTGTAAAACTAGGATTGGTCAATAGCAACATTTGTAGAGGGCCGGTAGTAAAACATGTATTACGTTGATATTAAAATCTGCGTTGGGCCGATGGTCAAACTGGCATTCTGCCGATATAAAACTTGCATTTGGCCAATAAAAAAAAATTCTTTGGTCATATATTCAAAATAGGATTCGTCCATAGTACTTTTTAAAATTTTTTTGTTTTATTCACATTTATCAAACTAAGTAATTCTTAAATTTGATAAAACTCAATGTTTTAATCACAAAATTAAATAATATTAATATAACAATATATTTTTTTCAAAGCAATAAAATGTTAGTAGTCTGTCTACTATTAGATTTTTCATATAGCCGTTGACGGCCACCATCTCTATTTACAGCATGTCGAAGCCAACTTTGAATAGTTTTATTATTAGATGTATCTTTTACATTATTTGAAGAAGAATTTTGGCGGACCGCGTCTAAGTGAAAACCTAAAATAACAAAGTATAAATTTGGGTTACACGTAACGTAAAGTATCATGTAAATTCATATTTTTGTTCATAACAATTAATTGCAAAAAAGCAATGGTTTTTTTACAATTAATCGTTATAAGCAAAAACAGAGTGAATTAAATATGACCGATGAAAACAGATAAAGTAATGAGAATTTAAATTATAAAAGTTTATACCTTTAATAACCGATTTTAAACGCAACTTTCCAAAACCATGCTTTCCGCTAACACCTTTTCTATTAACAAGACAAGCGAGCTTTGTTATAATGAGACGATTCATAATTCGTCTTGTCACATAAACCTCATCACTGCCGCCTACTTTGGAAAGTACTTTAACCTAAAATTTATGAACAGAATTCAATGCTTATTAATTTATCAAAACATTTTTAAGTCTAAGCATTGATTTCGAAACAATTTCGAAAAAAAAAATCTTGGGGTGTGTCAACCTATTAAACATATAGTAATTTAAAACATAGAATAACTTGATACAAAATGATATAAGTAAAGGATTTTAAATCCTACTTAAACTCAACCATTTAAATCAAACCATATTGTTATAAGGACTACAATCTTTACACAACTCATCTCGCTGTGTTAACTGATCGACAGACTATAGGGGTAATTGTAAATTGTTTGAAAGTAGTAGTACCACTTTCCATATTATGTTTCAGAAAATTGGTGCATTAAATTCAGAAATTTGGTGCTTTTGGTTGCTTAAAATGACATGAGCTTTTATCTGCTCCCACGTTACAAATATTTGCGAAAGAGCTAGAGAACTAATAGATAAAAAGTAGAAAAAAATAACCTGATTATAATTAATAGTCATTGTTTAATCATCATTGTTTAATAATTTTTATATGAAATTATAACAAGAACTTAGACATAAAAAAGCATAAATTATTTCTTTAAATTGTATATTTTATAAAATGTTATGAACAAGTAACCTGTATGATATTTTATAATAACACCGTATGACAGCTAAGATTGCTCAGGATTTTTACTTTTCTTTATAGTATCCCTTGGATTGCGACATGTTAATGTAGACGGCGACTAACGATAAACAATCCTTTTTTTGAGGTAATTCAAGTTGAAGGCACCACTTTAACTTTGGCTGTGTCAGCAAAAAACACAATAGGCCATAAAGGCAAGATAGTTTTAGAAATTATATATTTTAACTGTGATATGTAATTCTTGATATAAATAAAGTATAAAATTATAAAATAAAAATATACCGTAACCTTTTTATATGTATACGTATAAAAAGAATAGCGTTGTATTTACCTTTGTACACAAGTGTACATTAGTTGATGAGTGTTTTATCTACGCCTAACTTACTTTATCTGCCCTATTTTTCATTATATTTTTTTAACCGTCAAATCTTGTATATAATTGAATACAAATATATATATATATAAATATATATATATATATAAATATATATATATATATATATATATATATATATATATATTATATATATATATATATATATATATATATATATATATATATATATAGAGAGAGAGAGAGAGAGAGAGAGAGAGAGAGAGAGAGAGAGAGAGAGAGAGAGGGAAGAGAGATTAAATGAACTTATATGAAACACCGTATACTGTTTAACTTCAACAGAATTGTATTTTTTAGCAATAAGATTTTGTCCGAACTCTGTAGCTTTCGATCGCCTAATTTCATCTAAGGAACAAGGTTTTCTTTGAATGTCATTATTTTACAAATTCTTAAACTAATTAATGCACTTGAAATCTTTTGAACAGTTGCAACTGGCAAACGACATTTTAAATTTCCTGGATGCCAGGACAAAATCAACCTTCTAACAATACAAAGACAAATCAGATTCATTTAGTCAGGAGGAAAATGACTAACTTTTAAAAAAGTTAATTACAAACATAAACATGTGAAAAATGAGTAGCACAAAAGTTTAAACGAAATTTTACAAACAAATAAAAAAATGGAAATAAAATGCCAAGTTAATATTTAAAATGTCCGCCTTTGTTTTTATAGCAAAGGTAAACTCGTTTCTGCATCGGTTCAACTAATTTCATGCACATCTTAAGAGGTACCTTCAACCAGTACTCATTCAAAAGTTGTTTTAAGTGCTCAGTTGATTGTATTAGGTATTAAGTAAGTTGATTGTCAATCCAAGACCAAATATTTTCAATTAGGTTAAGATCTGGTGATCTAGGGCACTACAGGATCGCGTTTATTTTTTTCTGCAAAAAATATTCTTTGATTGATTTATCTGTATGAGCTGGAGCCCCGCCTTGTTGAAAGATAAATTGCTTGCCTCTACCATACAACTGTCTGATTGATGGAATTAAACACGTTTCCAATGTATTTTTGTAGGTGTATGATTTATTCGGCCTTCGTACAGCTCCCACATACCGATACCTTTGTGAAAAAAACATTCCCAAGTACCAATGGAACCTCCACCGCCTAGTCGACGTGGTTGCAAAAACCGTTCTGAATATTTCTCCGTTGCAAATCTTTTGGCATATAGTTTTCCCTTGCGGTTTACAACTTGAAAATTAGCTTTATCACTCCAAATAACTTTTAACCAGTCTTCAACAGTCCAGCTTAATCTTTCTTTTGACGATATTCGCCGTTTACGTTGGTCCATGATTGATAAAATAGGTTTTCTTGCTGCAATGTACGTTCCAATACCTTTTTGCAGCAATGTTCGCCTAACGATCTCTCTGCTTACATTATGCTTATTTTTCGACTCGTTGAAGATTTGTGCTAGCTTTTTGTCGCTGTGCCTAGGATTCTCTCAGCTTCTGAATATGCTAGTTTTTTCGCGATCACTAAGCTTCGATAGTCTCCCGGAACGCGGCATGTCAACGACGTCCTTGGTAAGCTTCCAGGTTTTGACTGTTTTTTGTACGCAAGATTCAGAAACCCCAGGTTTTTTGCCTATTTGAACGTTGCTGTGAATATTTGACTTAAACATACCAATAATTTGCCATTTGATCTCACTTGAAACTGGTTTTCGCCTTATTTGCACGCAATTTGAAATTGTTTGAAATTTGCAATGATTTCAGTTGATTTTCGTTGAATATGAAGCTGTTGAATAACGTTGTGACAATTTTTATTGACTAAAAACCACTCAATCTACTTATGTTTATCTTTTAAAACAATTTTCGCAACGGATTAATTAATTACTTAACAAATAATTGAATTTTACTAAACTCGTTTAAACTTTTATGACACCAATTAATTTCTTACATCTATCTATTAATCAAATTCCCAGTTACCTAATGGGGAAAATTATTTTGATATCTATTTCCGTTACATTTTTATTAAAGAAAAACCAAAGATTTGTTCTTAAAATTACACCCTCGTTTAAACTTTCGTGAATAGCTGTAAATTCCAATGATAAATGTAGTTTACATTTTGATTCACATATTATCCCTTATATCGGCCAGAACTGAAAGTTTGAGCTTTTGTATATAGATAGCCCATTGATGTGAACTTGTACTCGGAGGAGTGTTTGAATTTTTCAACCCAAATTAAAATATTGCCCCCTCTTCCTCCTCCCTAGTACACGAAACAATGACATGATTAATAACTTTTTTGAAATTACTAACTAATTTAGTGTGTATTAAGTTCTTGTATCCTTTGGCAAATCGGGATGAAGAGAGTGCAATATATTTAAAAGATTTTTTAAAGCTAGATTAATAATATTATTATCTAATACCCACTGACCAAGATCTGACGATAGACAGTATTCGCTTGCAGGACTCTTTGCTCTCATTATCAGAACTTGAAGAAGAATGTAAGTCTGATTGAGAAGAAAAACCAGAAATACCAATATAGTCGTAATCAGTGTTAGTATAACTTTATAATCTACAAATGTTTGTGGAAAAATTAGGTAGACATATATCATTATCTAGATTAGTATCACAGGTATTGATTTGACTGTCTGTGTTAGTTGCAAATTTTGGAAAAATTTGTTAACTCAAAATATCATTACTTTGTGAATTATTGAATATATTTAGAAGATACGTAACAATCTTTTCAAGAATTTTTCTTCTCTTAGTAGAATAAGACTCTCCACTATTTGCTATTTAGTTTGTGTATAAAAAGAAAGAAATATTGTTAGAATATACCATTTACCTTGCTTTCGGTTTATAAATTCTGTTTTACTGTTGCGGCCCGGTTTATAAGTTCTATTTTACTGTAGCGGCCCGTTATATTCAACTGATAGCATTAAACAAATAATCTGCTGTCAGTCTCGCATACGTCGGGCCAATACTAAATGCCATCACCAAATCGGCATGATTTGCCGGAATAAAACCATGCACTTGTCCGATGCGGTATGTTGCATAACATTATTTCCGACAGTTTAGCATATATTGGGCCAGTGCGATATGCTAGCAGTATATCGGTATATGCTTCCCGGCAGTAGAACGCGAGTTAAGTCAATGCCGTATGTTTAAAAGTGATACTTTGGCAATTAAAAACTTGAATTAATGAAATCTTTTAGAAGTTTGAAACCTTAGGACTAGATCAAACGAAAAATAATAAAACTTTTATATGCATATATATATATATATATATATATATATATATATATATATATATATATATATATATATATATATATATATATATATATATATATATATATATATATATATATATATATATGCAAAGTTTCTCTTCAGCACAAAATGTGTAAATGTTCTAATAAATAAGGCAATTTTTTTAATTTTTGTTAAAATCAATTATTTTATAAATACCGGTTTCGACTTTATCATAGCCATCATCAGTTAAAATTTATTAAAATGGTTAAATCAAATTATTAAATTAAGTTGAACTAATAAAGACCTTTTAATAAAAATACAATAAAAATGCAATTAAAAAGAGTGGTAAATGTTTTAAAAAGAAAAAACCGGTAATGTTAAAAGGAACTATATTTAAATTGTCATTTTTACATGGTTCATTTACATGTACATGTTTCCTTTGAGTTTTAATATAAATTTGTTGGAGGCCGAAACAAAAATCGAAAAACAAGCATGATTAAAACTATTAAAACAACTTTCATTTGAATGAATATGTTCATAATTAATTGAGTTTTTATCCCTTTTTTGGTGCTCGGTTTTTCGTGTCTTTATATGGCGAGTAGTTTTTACAAACATTGTTTTCTCTCTATTGTAACGTATATTGAAAATATAATAGCCCATAGAATTTTAAAACTTATTTTAGTTTTTTATAGTACTACTGTATTCCATTTTTCTTGCTTTCGACAATTAAAAGCTAAGGAAACTCTTAAAAAACCTTTTTCAATCGATTAAAATAAATTAAAATAAGAAACTTTTTAATACTAGTTCCTTAGCTTGGTTTGTTGTTTTTTTAAATGTAAAACAAAAAAATAAAAGAAAACTTTAATGAATAATAATTTAAAAAATTAAGTACTTAAAAAACTTTATTTAAAAGTCTATAACACAAAATCTACTATAACATAAAATAAAAAGAACTTTTGCGTTAAAATGATGGACTCATTACTCAATCATGGATTGTCAGCTCTTAAAAACATTATTCGCAAATTGCATAATAGTGTTAAACAGAATATATCTACCTTTATCAATTGAACTCGAAGGATATAGATGAACATTTATTGAAGTAAACAAATTTTTTTGTGGAGACTGGAATAAAAACTTTTAATAGTTAAAACACAGTTAATAGATTGTTAATGATCACATAAGTATTAGTTTTTACATGCTGCTTTATTAAATACAAATAATTTTCGAAAGAAATAGCAAAAAACGTTTTTAGTGTTCCTAGTTGCTGCACGATTTTTGGAAAATGCAATATTTACACTCTGCATTGAAGGTATTAGCACTTTCTGTTAAAAGTTCCTTTAAATTGTTGAGAAAGTGATATATGCAAGAAGTAGCGTTATCATTATAATGTGTGTGATGTTCCAATAAACAAACATATAGCAAAATGTAAATACAAACAATGATTGTAGTACTCTAAAAAAATAATACCTTTAAATAGAATAGGACCGGTATATAGTAAAAGTGTTTTAAATTCTATGGCTTAAATTAATTCATATTAGAGAAAGACCTTGTTTTCCTATGAAATTCAGATGGCAAAGCTCCATGCCACAATTTAACTCTGTTTTTGCAGTTCTTTCAGCTTTTTACTAACCCGACAGTTTATCCGGCCATATTCATTTGAAGACAAACTGTATGCATATATTCTGAAAAAATCACAATTTGAATTTGCAACTTCAGCTATTGGAGATAAAAATATTTGGTTTATTCAGTTAGTTACTTTTAACCCACTAACAGAATGATCTTGCTTGAGCGTCATATATAAATAAAACATGAATATTTTGATTAAAATAAAAATTGAGATTCATTAAGATAGGATTTAAACGAAGCTAACTTTTTTTGTATTTGTCTATAAACCCAGGAATCTTTAGCTAGCATAAACCAGCATTGTTTATACAAGGGTCAACAACACTTCTGATTTCTGTTTAATGGGAAGAGGTTTAATAAAACTTACATTTCTCATATTAAAAAAAGTTTTGCTAGATATAGACTGGTGAGCTTTTTAATATTGGAATACCATCAATTCTAGTTTTATTTTTAAGGTCTTATGTTGTGTTTTGAACGTCACTAGACTATTTTAATACAGTAAAACAAATTTTAAAAAATTAATAAGTAACCAAATTTCCACTGCAGTTTAAAGTATTCTTCAAAATCTGGACCTTTGTTGCGATATGAGGATTATTAAAAAGATAAAAAGAAACAGGAACATCAACTCCTTTATTTAAAATGTTATTTAGTAAACAAAAGTATAATAGTTTTGTTAATGGAGACTTTTTTTTTTTTTATAAGATGAGAACGGAGACTGTTTTTTTTACTTGCATAATTCTCCTCTGATGTAACTTTTTGTTTACTTGCATGATTCTTCTTTGATGTAACTTCACCTAAAAAAGAAAGATTAATATACACGTTGACAATAACGTTCAGCAATGTATAGATTATAATACTAAATGCACTTTAGTATTATAATCTATACAATAAAAATTCCGACAAAAAACATTACTATGCGTGCTTACTCAGTAATATTGTCTCAAATTATAAAAATTTTCAAAACGAATTGTGAAAAATTAGACTTTTTAAAATAAACAAAAAAAAAAAAACTCATCACTTATACCGTATATGCTGCATACTCTCATGTAATAGAAATTTTAAAAAATAGTTTTATAAATATTTCAAAAGGTTTTTTATTAATAAATATTAGGATTAACAATTAGTCTATTTGTATAATATTACCTTCTATTCTTTTCATGTAGCCAATTTTAATTTATACACTAGATATAAGAAAATATATTGTTACCTTAATTTATGGCAATGATTAAGATTATTTTAAGCACAATATTATATACCCAGCCAGCATTTTGATACGGGTACCGTGTGGAACCCGTACGGGTTATCAACTGGGCTCCACATTATTTTATAGTGTTGTCCACTTTTATCTATTGTTCATACCAATCAAGATTCCCATTGAGCATGATTCCAAGGTATTTGTAGCTGTAGACAATTTCAAGTTTAGTATTATTGAGTATGGGAGATTGTAAAGCATGAGTGTCAGAGCACCGGGCATTGATTCTAATGACTTAAATATATATATATATATATATATATATATATATATATATAAACAATAAAAAACTCGCATATATATATATATATATATATATATATATATATATATATATATATATATATATATATAAATATATATATATATATATATATATATATAAACAATAAAAAACTCTCATATATATATATTTATATATATATATATATATATATATATATATATGTATATATATATATATATATATATATATATATATATATATATATATATATATATATATATATATATATATATATATATATATATATATATATATATGTATATATATATATATATATATATATTTATATATATATATATATATATATATATATATATATATATATATATATATATATATATATATATATATATATATATATATATGTATATATATATATATATATATAAACAATAAAAAACTCGCATATATATATATATATATATATATATATATATATATATATATATATATATATAAACAATAAAAAACTCTCATATATATATATTTATATATATATATATATATATATATATATATATATATATATATATATATATACATAAATATATATATATATGTATATATATATATATATATATATATATATATATACATATATATATATATATATATATATATATATGTATATATATATATATATATATATATATATATATATATATATATATATATATATATATAAACAATAAAAAACTCGCATATATATATATATATATATATATATATATATATATATATATAAACAATAAAAAACTCTCATATATATATATTTATATATATATATATATATATATATATATATATATGTATATATATATGTATATATATATATATATATATATATATATATATATATATATATATATATATATATATATATATATATATATATATATATATGTATATATATATATATATATATATATATATATATAAACAATAAAAAACTCGCATATATATATGTATATATATATATATATAAACAATAAAAAACTCTCATATATATATATTTATATATATATATATATATATATATATATATAAATATATATATACATATATATATATGTATATATATATATATATATATATATGTATATATAAATATATATATATATATATATATATATATATATATATATATATATATATATATATATATATATATATGTATACATATATATATATATATATATATATATATATATATATATATATATATATGTATATATATATATATATGTATATACATATATATATATATATATATATATATATATATATATATATATATATATATATATATATAAATATATATAAACAATATATATATATAAACAATATATATATATAAACAATATATATATATAAACAATATATATATAAACAATAAAAAACTCTCATATATATATATTTGTATATATATATATATATATATATATATATATATATATATAT